>NW_023590769.1:87200-102651 GCF_014843425.1 Jatropha curcas
AAATATGTTAGAAACAGTAGTAATAACTTCTATGAGTTCTGTGGTGAAATAAAAACTTAAAAAATTAAATATTGTTCAGCTTTTAATCCTGCACATCCCTTAGAATTTGACGGTGCTTCAAAGGAACTCCTGGTCCAGCTGGTGCTGGAATGTGCCTGCGTGCTGGCAGAGGAGAGCGATGGTTATCGACTGTTACTGCAATGAATTACATTATTATATAAGTGCTGCCATCGAGTGACATCTATGTAAAACTATACCTCTTTCTATTTTGCTCGAGCTATTGCGTAAGGTCTGCGAGGCATTCGTAGAGGGAGTCGGGGCACTGCAACAATAATAGGTTGCTGAATATCGGCTGTAATTTAGGAATGAAAGCATGCACTTAGAGAAAGGGTTCAAACAAATATCCGTGGTCCAAGGAGATTTCAAATCTTGTTTGCATGCAGGTTCCTATGTTTTTAATCTACAATACCTTTCTTTTTGAAAGGATATTATTTTGCAAATATACTTAAGGAAGTTTGGTTTTATTTTCAAAAGCAGACCAAATAGAAAATTAAGATTTGCCCTAGATGAATAGAATTTATCTTGCTTTTTGCAGTTTTCTGAAGGAAAGAAATGTGAAAGATTATAAACGGAAAAAATGAGGATAATAAATCAGAAAGAGAAAAACTAAGACAGGTTTAGCAAAAAAATAATTTCTGAAAAATGAGAGCCCTGATACACATTCTTTTTTCTAAGTTATAACTGGATCCATTGTAATAGTGATGGATCGCACGTCTTAATTTGAGTTTATATAAGGCAAATTTAATATATTATTTGGATATTATCCACTGTTTAATCATCAAACTGATATCACGAAAAGAGGGGACAAAACTCTGACGACTTAAAAGCTACCAAAGAGAGAAATAATAGGTTATTTCTTTATTCTAAGAAGATGCGGATTGAAATGTGTCACCATACAATCACTGAGCAAATTGCTAATCATTCCTTGATCTTGAATTTACCATATAAATATAGAATGATTCTTCTCGATATGAACCCTTTTGTGCATATCTCTAATATTACTTATGCATTACATTCTACTTCTATTCACGACTAGTTTTTGATATTTATTGTTTAAATGGGTATTGGTGGGTTCTGTAGCCTTAATTTATACAGGGATTGTACAGGGTTGTTTAACGGAAAAATACAAAGCCCAGAATCTGGCGGACTCTGTGTAAAGAGGGGGATATTGCGGAGCCTTCAAAGTTGATAGGTTAGTATTTTAACCATCATTGGCGATTCAGGAATATCAAAACACTGTTATAGGGTATAGTGAACAAGAATTACAAGTATAGACGTCTCGATATATATAAGAGTTATGCCACAAAAGAACTATCTGCTATAACTAAAAAAAATCCTGGCAATAAGAACACAGACATAATGAAAACTGGAGATAATTAGACACACTCCCAAACTATCGACATCTATATATGCTAAAGTGTTCTATGTATCAATGTGTTCTTTGAGTAACGTTGTCATATATTGTGAACACATTTCTTGTAGACGGTTTTCATGCATTGATTGAATGTGTTCTTTCCTTGATTTACTATCTTCGCTGATATACGATCAAATACTGATATCAGTTTGTTAATATGTATCTTAAGTGCCGATCAAGTTCAGTGGGCTGAGGGAAGACAGTTGAAAACTAAACCTTAATTAGCTGCGTTAAGAAGTTTTAAATTCTTTGCGGACTTCGGTGCATCGCGTCGTTTTTGCCGATCAATCACTTCTGGTGTGCCTTCAATTTGTTTCAATTCCTGAATTCTGATGGTTGTTAAAGATTATCACGTCATCGATTTTAATTCATGTATGTTGATGTTGTGAGTTGACTTGATTGGTGGATACATTGCAGATGTGAGGTTTGCACACTTGGATGACCTGACCTTATAATATTTTAGTTTCTTTGTAATTGTAAAATACTAAAAATGTCAGATGTAGCAGAAATTTTATTTGAATGTTGACTAGAGTAATCTACTAGTAGTAGTATTACAGAGAGAACTATTGGTTAAGACTGGATCATATATAGTACATGAGACATATATAGAATGAAGGTCTTACATCATTGCATATCATTTTGTCTACTAAGGCTTGTTTTCCTGCACTGGCTCATTCAATACATTCTTTCTATATCAGGAATACAATTCATGAAGCTAGTAAAAGGCAACGGGCATTATACCGGAGTAAGAATTTTCAGCTGTAATATTTTTCTGAAAGTGCCAAAAAGTTACAAGTTATCTTTTCATGCATCTATTTGGGGTTGAATATTTGTGTCAATAGATGAAGATGGCATATGTTTTTGGTTCTGTTAAAAAGGGTTTGATGCTTTACATATATTAGTCTACATCGCTATCGGAATTACCAATGGGTAATTATAGTTATGTGGTAATGAAAGGTTGACAATCATACACGAAGATTGGCTTGGACTAGACAGTATATAAGCACTAGAACGTTATTGTATCTAGTAGAAATACACGTAGACACATTATTGGTAATAGAAATTTATCCAGAATGTTTAGGCTGAATAAAATGAATACGAGTGTTTATTATATCCATGTATATATTGATTGTGGGCTTCAAGATTTATTAGTTGTTCATAATCCTTGCTCACGCATAAAATTGATATGCGTTTTTCTGCAGCTTGGCCAAAGATGCAAAGGAGATTGACAACCAGAAGAGTAATTGTAATCCTAGGTATGTCATCGTCACATTTTGGTAGTAGCGTGTAGTGTCGTAGGCTTCGAACTTTTTTTGCTGATTGTTTTGCGACATTTTGTAGTATAATAGTGTGGTGCCGTGGGCTTTTGAACTTTTAAGCGATTAAAGATATGTTTTGATCCTCAGCAACTGAAGTGAAGCATACTAGATAATTCCAATGCTATGTCATGGAAAGATGCTGCTAAGTTTTAGCTATGGTGAAATGGGATGATGGATATAATTTGATTCATAATAGTAATGATATAATATAAGCTTTTTTTGAAAGAAATATCAAGTTTACTTTTTTTTCTTTTTGTTTTACAATTACAAGGAATAATCTTTATTATTTTATTTATGCTAATTTTATATTAAAAGTATGTGGAAATTTGCATTCTTGAATGTAATTTTAGATGCAGTAAGGTTTTTATTTTTTATACGAATAATTAATTTTAAATGAAAATAGAATACCCAAAAATTTATTTCATAACGCCTGTAGTTTCTTGGTTTAAAATGTAATTACTCATTTCTGAAAAAAAAAATTTAATAAAATTGCACCTATAAAGAATTATTAATGATAATAATTAAGAGTTCGTGCTAAAGATAATATGCACTCACCGGTCCTATGTGTTTATGTATTGCATCTTATATCGTCTATTTTTGTTAATAGTAGTTTAAACTTGATATTTTGGTTATTGTTTTGCTTAATTTTTATTTTTTCAAATTTTTTTAATATCAGTCATTTTTAATAAAAAAATATAAAAAACCAAAAATAAATAGTAAACATATCTTTGCACTCACAAAAATTTACAAAATAATAAAATGCACTTATCCTTTGTTTTATTCTAATTCTATTCATTTTTTTTTTTTAGAAAATTATTACGAAATTTTTTTTTTGCTTTAAATTAACTGTTAGGTGTTCATCTAAAATTAGCACTTTTCGTAAAATGTGTTTTAACTAACGGGTAATTATATAATCTTAATATGAATTTAAAATAATATAACATTTACGGTGATTTCTTAAGAACAAAATATAAGTTGGGTATAAGTTTATATTGCCTATTATAATGACTCCCTAATTTAACCTTCTTATCACCAAAATTTCAAGAAACGTAATGGGACAAACACATATTTTTTCGCATGATTTTATAGTTTTTAATTGAGTCATTTTTTGAAACGTTTTTTTTTATTGACTCAAATTTTAGCTTGTTAATTAAGTGTCTTGTCAAATCTTGGCTTACCAGGTGTAACTATAATTTGGCACCTTATGTTTTTGAAAAAAATAAAAATATTCATGTATACTCTTGTTCTCTCTGCACTTTTACCAATTATTTTTTATATATTTTCTATTTTCTTTTAATGATATTTATCATTGTATGGGGGTTGGAATTGATGCTTTAAATAAAAGCGTTTTAAAATTGATGAGCCAAGTAAAAAAAATTCTAATGTGATTTGTCGAAATTGACTACACCTTTTTTTGCAAACTTTGCGATTATGGATTCTTATATGAAGTTTCGATAGATTTAATTGATTAAATATTTAATGCATATTTAATTTTAAGGAAAAAAGACAAACACTATAATGGATTTAAAAAGGAGAGAGAAGAGTTGACAGTATTAACAAGAAAATCATGAAAATGGCATTTTTACAAAACTTTTGTTATGGAAAATTGTTTTTATCATGCATCAATGAATTTTTTTGAGAAATTTCCTTTCTCCACATAGATCGGAAGCAATAATATCGATGCATGGAGAGTTCAGAAAAGAGCGAAGCCAAAACCTCGAACTACAATTTCGGTCATATGAAATTCTAAATAAGTTAATCAAAGACAAATTGGAAGTATAATAGGGTGATAATCTTTCAAAGTTGTAACTAATTATTGTCTCGATGTAGTCTTTTAATATTTGAAAAATGATAAGAATAAAATTAAAGTCTAAAATAACTCTATATCTATAATATTTATAATGTTTTTTTTTTTTTTTATGTAATCATAATATATGAATATTAAATACTCTATATTAGATATAAATTATATTATTAATAGCTATAGAGTTCAATGATTTTAAAAGAAATAAAAAAAATTCATATCCTTTTGAAAATGAAATTAAATTAAAAATTTAATTTTAAGCTTTTCGATGAAATTATCTTGACAAAAGAATAATAATTTTTATAAAGCAATTAATCCAATTTAACTTGTAATTTGACCAACATAATAATTTCATCCTTATCTTTTTTTTTTTTTTAAATGGAGTAGTTTTATTCTTAATGTTTTTTTCTCTAATTCCATGATCCTTTTCATTTTTTTTAAGAATTTTGCTGTTTATATTATATTGAAAAGAATTAATTACCCTTAAAATCAAGAAATTTTCATTTCATTTTATTTTTCTTTTTATCTTTCATCGCTATTTTATTCTTCCTCTCTGTCTTCTCTTCGGAAGGGGATCTCGTTCTTTGGGCACTTTATCTTTTTCCATAAGGCAGCGCGTGCTGCCGAGTGTTGGATTCCCTGTTGAGCGTTACTATTTCCAATAGTCAGATTGACATCAGTACTGTCATGAACAAGCATAGCATACAAAGCTTAACAATGCTACTTATAAGGTCTTCTGCCAAGCAATTGTGAAACCATTGAACCAGACTCCAAATACTGCCTAAATACACAATCAAGGTTTAATATTTATCAAGTCAAATTAGGAAAAATAAACATTGGGACTATTATTGAATTTACATTGTAAAAGAAAAAAAAGGATAAATATTTTTGACTCGGTTAGAAATATAAATTTAATTAATATTCATTATATCAATAATAGAATAATAAAAAAAAAACATTATAGATAATAAATAAATAATAATAAAATCTGGATAGATTTTTAACTTGGAAAAGATGGCATAATTCAATGGCATTTCAATTCATGCATTTGGATTTCTTTCCAAAATAAGTGAGAATGCATTTGGAATTTGTGGTAACAAGGTGAAAAGAAACTAGCTTATTTCTTCTGGGTACTAGCTTACTGTTGTCTGCAAATATAATTCAAAAATATTTGAATAATGAATGAAAAACATCATTTGATTTTAAATTTAATTGATTTAAACATATATAGAATTAATTAAATTTCAGGGGAGTAATTAAAAAAACAAAATCGTGGGCGATGGTCAGGTTGCGGACAGAAGGCAAACATTAACAAGGAGAAAACCTTCCAATAGATCACTTGGTTTCTGTTTAGTGAAGAGGTGTGAAGTTGGAAGATGGTGACAAGTGAGAGTTAGTGGTGGATCATAAAATTGCAGGGCCTTTATATAGGGTCCCATAGATGCCTCCTGTTACTGATCAATACTTCCGAAAGTTTTAGCTTGGCCACTTGATTCTAATCTAGGTTTCCATTGTTAATTTTTCCAAAACAAAAGTGGAAAATTTTCAAATAGTCATTCATTCAGAAAAACGGAAATGATTTTCAGAATGTATAAAATGAAAAATGGATATTGACTTGTGGATTACTGCAAGCAGAAAGGAAATGGGTATAAGTTGGCCATAGCAAAGAAGAGTGGAGACTCAATTACACTGCTAAATAATTATTTGTCCTGTCTTCTGCAATAAAACATTTTATTAATTAAACTTAGTGTCTTGAAGGTCCAAAGTACAATATTGAAACACAAACTATCAACCCAGAAGGGTTAAAAAAGGAATATATGCATAAATCCCACTTTAACTTGTATTTAACTTTAGGGCACTCAAATTTTTTTATTAAAACTTCGGACTTATAAAATTACGTCTTATACTTAATTTTCAATTTATTTTATTGACTTAACTTATAAGATTAGATCAATAAACACTTAATAGTTGAAATTTATGAAAATTATTAGTGTTCGAAGGGTATGTATATTATCAACATTTTTACAAGTTTAGAATAAAATTATTTGATATATCAGTGGTCGAAGAATATGTAATATTAATAAATTTACAAGTTAATGCCATAAATAAGCTATCTATAAATTTAGGGCTGCAAATAAAATTATGGCATTTTTAATACGAGAAGAGGGTCATGAACAATTTCCTAACAATAAATCAAAGTGCATCAAAGTCTTGACAGAAAAGGAATTTGACAGGCAACTGTGTTCTGCTGCAAATTCAAAAAAATCAAGTTATGATATATTAAAGAGATAACAAATAAATCTGAATTAAACTAAAATTATATGATATAATATCTATTTCTGTTTACAGAAGATATGCAGAGAATAAAGAGAGATACCTCAAAGGAATTGGAAGGGCAGGAAGAGTGTTGAAGATGTTTTGAATACAAGATGAATTAAATAGCTACCTTTCAAAGAAGCGCTTTGAAGCAGAGTGTTTTATCTACATGGTAAAAGTTACTTGATCCCATCTCTGTCTTTCTGATTTCTCCCTTGCAAAATTTAACTTTCTTCTATATCGAAGAAAACTTTTTATTTTGTCCGCAAGAAATTTGTTTCAAATGTTGCTGTTTCCTAGGGCTGAATCAGATGTTGTGACTTGGTCTGTGATTTTTTAAGGAGAGAGAGAGCAATTTATAGTTTTGTAAACCAATGCTCTTCAAATAAATTTAAAAAATGAGACAAATAAAACAATTCAAATGGCTGTTTTTGTTTCTAGAAGTGGACATTTGGAATATTCACTAGATAAATCAAAAATTTTTTTTACGTAAATCGAATCGAATCAAATCGAATTGATTCAATTTTGTTTAGTTGAATTGAATTTTAACTATTTTAATTAATTTAGACTTATTTTTTTAAATTCAATAAAAATCTAACCGAATTAAAAAACTTCAGTTCTTGCTATTATAAACTAAAATCAAACCAATTATATAAATAATTAAACTAAATCAATTTGATTGGATTAATTTGTTCAGTTTTTCCCGACTTTGCTTACCCGATTTGTTTAAATTATCAACTCAAATAAATTGTATCTTACATTCATAAAGAGATGTAAAATTTTCAGGTTACTTTCAATTAATCAATACATCATTTGTTTGGTTGCTGGCTCTTTATTTCAGGAGTATAGTTTAGTGACATTTAAGAGTTTATTTGATTTTCACTAAAAAAAAAGTTTATTATTTGATAATACGAAAGATTATTATCCATATAAAAAAATATTCATGATTCATTACATAAATTTGACAATAAAAAATTTGACAATAAATATTTTTGAAAACGTTTAAACTGAGCACGCAGAATAAGCATTATTTTTTTTTCATTCAAGTATGAAATTTTGATAAACACGTCCAAGGCATAATCTAAAGTAATACAATGTTGACCTGACAATAAGATTCGGAGTTTGAACATTTCTCTCTAATATTTAAAAAAATAAAAAAAGGGATTTGATGAAGGACAAAAACCTCAAAAATTTACAAAATGAGGTGTGGTTAAGTACTAATAAAAGAAAAAATCAAAGATAAAAAATCTTCAATTACTTTTTGGCTACAATGTCATTAATGGGTGTTTGCAAAGAAAGGAACTCTTTGAAGTAGATCTCAAGTCACTAATAATCCTTGTTCCTCCACTTGAAATCTTTCTTCATTTGCTTTTCCCCATATCACAGTATAAAAACCCCATTGAATATTAATTAGAGCTTCCAATAATACTGCAATTTAAAAAAAATAAAATAAATAAATAAAAGAAGACAAATTTAATAAATAATAAAATAATGCTTAATTTGCTGATTTGACTTAATCAGCATTTATAATTTACCAAATATTGATATTTTCTATTGACTTAAAGAGAAACTTTCAATTAGAGAATCAATGGGTCAGATCTTGGAATGAAAAATTGATGAATATTTAAGCTGAGAAAAACTAATTCACTGATTTTTTATTATTTATTTTTGACGCAAGTTAATGGTACAAGTTAATGGTATAAAATGCAAATTAATGAATTTTGAAGAATTTTCTTTTGTGAAATTGATAATTCCAAGGAATATATAAATGGAATACGAAAAATAATTTAAAAACAAAAAAAGATGAGCATACATACATCCCAAGATGGAGAGCATCCCCAAGAAATAAGACACCCATAAAAGCTGCAATAGCAATTGACAATGGTCTGAATATTGTTACATACAAAGGCCCCTTCAAACGCAGCCCCCATGAATGAATAACGGTGCTATAGCTTTGTGCAAAAATTCCCTAAACAGATACCAAATCACATATTTAGAAAACCTATTTAATATCACAAAAAGCCATTATCTTTTTTACCTCTTTAATATCACAAAAAGCCATTATCTTTTTTACCTCTTGCAATTTTATCTTAAAACTTTTTAATTTTTTCAATTTTACCATAAGGTATAATTGGAAGAAAATATTATTATTTTATTATTAATACCGATGGACTATAGTAAATATACCATAAGCTTATTCGTTAATATAACAACCCCTTAAATGAGCCTAAAACCATTAGCATATATGAGTATAAGACCGAGCGTTATAAATTGAAATTCAAAGGATCCAGTTTAGTAACGCTCGGTCAACTATGTATTGAATATCTGAGTCAACCGCTTGATAATAAAACTCACGTCTCTTGTTCAGATAACTGGATAATAACTATATGCATTCTCTATAAAAGTCTCACAATTATCTGTGTACGAACACTTAATTTATCTATCTGATATCAAAAAAAATAATAGTTCTTACTATTTTTCTCCCTATTATCTTTTGTTTATTTTTGTAATTATCAAATATTAAGGCTAAAAGCCTTTAAATGGTCCTTGATCTTGCATTAGTTAATTGCTAATTTAGTATTCAAATTGGGTTAATTGAATCATTAGTTTAATAAATGACTCTCTATAATTTCGAAGCTGAAGGGTTCAATAGATATTATATATAGTTAAAATTTAAGGATTTAAAAGAAAAAAAAACACTTACCGAGTACAAAATAGCAAGTAATGCCATATGAGGTTTTAGTAGCCAAGCATCCAAGTTGCTTTCCGCAACAAAGCATACTGGGGCGGATATGATGGTCACACACGAAGTGTACACAAATGTCACAATAAGATGATGGTCACACACGAAGTGTACACAAATGTCACAATAAGCTCTTTTGGGTATATCTTCAAAATCTCAGCCTACATCAAATTAAGTCATGATGATCAAGTTCTTCCACAGAAAATTGAGCCCTCTGTTTAAATTTTTTTTAAATTATATTATTTCTGTGTTTTTTAAATGTGAAACGAAAGAAAATGGAATTAAAAATGAAGATAAAAGTCAAAATTTCATATTAAAGTTCGTATGCAACTCTGGTGAGCTAATTCAGCATTTGATGCTTAATAGTTGCAGCGTTTTTAGTAATAATTTAAATACTTAGACGCCATTTGTTTCTGTTTGTTTCTGTAAAATAATTTATAGAAAAATATTTTTCATAATTTTTCATTATTTGGGGCATTTAGAAAAATAAGTCAACAGAAAATATTTTTCTGGCCAAAGGAGAATTAAGTTATTTTTTAAAGAAAACAACTTTTTATTTTCAAGAAAGTAAAACATTTTCTGAACATTGACGGACCTTATAAATTCATATTTTTTAAATTGATTAATTATCATAATCGCTACCACTAGTCACCATTACTACCAACCACCATCCATCGGCCACCACTGCCGGCGACCGGCAGCCACCTCCACGTACGGGCCACCTCCACGTACGGGCCACCACCGACTTTTATAATTTACATTTTTTTTTTTGCATTCTTCTCGTACTTAATAATAAAATTTTAAAATTTTAAAATATCTATTATTAATAATATTTTTTATGGTCTTATGAGATAAAAACTTTAATATTTTTAACTAATTTTCAATATCACAATCAAACAATGGAAAATAAATCATTTGAAAAATATTATTCAAAGAAAATATTTTTCATTGAAAATATTTTTCAGCAAGTTATTTTCCTGTAAATTATTGTATGGAAATAAACCGAGCATTAATTGTAATTTTGTTGATTTAAACACCAAAATAGAAAAGATTAAAAAGTTCAGACATCACTTGTATAATTAACCATATATTTTAATATTGGTATAAATTTTGAACGAGTATGTTTAGTGGTGAGGTTACGTTGTGGAGAAGGTGGGCTTGGAACCCAGATCTTAAACCAATCTCTCATTCTTTACACAGTTTGGCTCTCTTGTTTTAAGTATTTTATATTTCGTATCTCTTAATTTAAAATCTTGATTTCACCTTTGCGTACCTGAATAATGTACCAAAGTGAACCAAGAAGACATTGTGTAGCAAGCAAGAGGCCACCAATAATCCAATCAGACATCGCAGAGCCAAGAGGCCAACGAAACGAAATGGTGTTTGTCGGAGATATAGTGGATAAAATGGTTGGGCCTTTGTAGAAAAGAACCACCAACGCTCCTGCTATTGAAACTATAGTTCCAACAATTTTAGCTTGACTGCTTGACCTTCTCATAGCTACCTTCTCCATCCTTTACACCGAAGGAGAGGTTAGTTACTAAATTAGCAATACATTTGTTAGGATTACTTTGATTTGTAAAATTCTAAATTAACCATAAAGACAAATCACTATGGGATCTTTTATGATTAGCCTCCATAAGATTTTAAAAATTTAAAATTAACCATAAAAGAACAAATCAGCCTATGGGATCTTTTATGATTAGCCTCCATAAAAAAATGGATTAGACCTTGAGTTTAAGGATTGAGACACACCACACACACCTGAAACAAAACTGCAAAGGCAAAGGTAAAAGCTGAAGCTTTAGGTTGTCATGGCTTTGAGGAAAGAGTGGGAAGAACTGTATTCTAGAACCCTTTAGTTCCAACTATCTGACTAAGAACCTGCATAAATCCTCCAAAAACAAAAATTAATTAAAAAAAGAAAAGGAAAATTCAAAGATAGCAAAGAATGAAAGGCAGAATTGATTTATGAGATGTACTAATTAGATAGCAAGAAAAATGAAAAAGGCAGATTGATTTATGAGATGTACTAATTACCCAATAAGCGCAAGAACACAAATTCTATAGAGAAGAGGCAACTTGATTTCTGCTGCTGCTCTGTATTCGCCATGAATAGATAATGAGAAATAAAACTACTGTTTTACCATTAGATTAGATCTATGAATAAGTTAAAAGGAAAAGATTGATTAGGAGAAACAGAAATAACTAAAGACCTGTAAAAACTGAAGGGTACAGGTAGAAGAACAAGAGTTGAAATTGCATGAGAATAAACTATGAATACATAATAACTCATCCCTTTCGAAGAAGCTGCTTTGAACAAAGTGTTTGCTCCAACATTTGTGCATTCTACAGACACCATAGCTATAAAAGGAAGCAAATCTCCGTATAAAAACCATGGACCCATTTCCTTTTCTTTTCTTTATTTATTATTATTATTTTTTTAATCTCTGCAGCTTTGTTTCTGCACTGGGTCAGTTTAATGGTGGAAGAAATAAGAGGAATATAGGAAATGGAATAAATTAGCGACAAAGTGTTGTTTAATTTATCACTTCAATCAGATGTGAAAAGAAAATTAATCAAGTCAAACCCATGAATTATTTGGGTTTTATTTTTTTATTTTTGTGATTAGTAATTGATGCGGAGCAACTTGCACTTCAATATATGGAAGATTTGGATCGCTGCAAACCCAAGAAGAAGGGGCACGACCGTGCCATATCCAGCACGGCCGTGCCAGCCTCTGGAAGTCCAGGACGCAAAACACGCTCAAGCTTAAGAAGCACAGACACGCCCGTGTCACTTTCCAACCCACCCGTGCTAGCCTCCGGGAGTCTAGAGCAAGCCCGTGCCATGTACAACACGCCCGTGCCGACAGGTCCAGCTACGATTTGCATATAGATACGCCCATGTCACTTCCAGCACGCCCCATGCCAGCCTCTTGAAGCCCAGGACATGCCCGTGTCATGTCTAGCACGCCCGTGCCGCCACTCTTACCAGGGTTTTGTCTAGTTGACTTTTGTATTATTTTTAGGGTTTTATGCTTTAACCTAATCTATAAATAGGCTATTTTGTATTATTGGCACATTCATTATCTTTTGATCATTATTCATATTCAATAAACTTCCTTGAGAGTTTAATTCTCTAATTCTTTTGTCAGATCAAACGTCATTGATCAAAACTCTTGACGGAGTACAATCGTTATTTCCATTCACGTAACCGTTCTGCGTCAGTTGGTATCAGGGTCGAAACGCGAAGTATCTCCATGGCCGACAATCATGAGACACGACTCATAGCCATCGAACGGTGGGAGCTCGTGATGTTGCGAAGTATCTTCCAGAACGTAACCGTTCTGCGTCAGTTGGTATCAGGGTCGAAACGCGAAGTATCTCCATGGCCGACAATCATGAGACACGACTCATAGCCATCGAGGCGAGGTTCGAAGAGTTAACCGAACAGATTAGGTAGTTGACCATCGCAATCCAACAAGGCAACCCGTAACCTGCGGCTGCAACAGCAGCTCCGAATCCATAGCAACCAGATTATGCAAGACAGCAAAATCGTTATGATGGAGGCCGAGATTACATAGGGAATGGTGACAATTTCAATGACGGATACAAGATAAAGGTAGATCTTCAACCTTTCTCAGGATTGTTAGATATAGAAAGCACTCTTGACTGGCTAGTGGAGGTTGAACAATTCTTTGAGATCACGAATGTCGAGGATGAACGTAAAGTTTCCATTGTGGCCTATAAACTGAAAGGCGGTGCAACAGCATGGTGGCATTCTATTCAAAACGAATGCCATCGTTGAAGGATTGAACCAGTGCGATACTGGGTTTTAATGGAATAGTTGATTGAGCAGCGATTTCTTCCCAGTGATCACTCTCAAATACTGTACAACAGGTATCATGACTGTTTCTAAGGAAATCAAAAGGTAGATGAGTACATGGAAGAATTTTTGAGATTACAGGCTCGATGTGACAATTGTGAGACTGAATCCTAGCAAGTGGCTCATTATCAGAGGGGATTGAATCATATGATATAATGTGTATGATGGGTGTAGCTGCGATTTTCACTTTGGTAGATGCTATTGAGATGGTCAAATGTGCAGAAGATAGAATTAATTGGCAGCCTCAACAACCACCTAATTTTAACTAGAATTTCAAGCAACCCCATTCATTCGGAAATCAGCAATTCAGTAGAAATTCTGGTGGACAGAACTCAAGAGCAACCACTCCTGCCAATAACCAGAGTTCACAGCAGCTCACAATAGAAGAAAAGAAAGTCTCCCGAGGAAAGGTTCCCACGGCAGATAGAAACAATAAGTCAAATCCATATCAGAAGCCAACTTGAGATTTTTGTTACCATTGTAGAAAATAGGGGCATACATCTAATATATGTCCAGAACATAGGGGGGCTATTGATGGGCGTTGACAGGTGAATGTAGTTGATGAGGTGACTGAGGTTGAAGAGGTAGAAGACGAAGATGATGGATCCATGGCTGGTTCTGAAGATGGAGAAGTTACATATGTTGTTCAGAAAATTTTGTATTCTCCAAAACAGGATAGCGACACTCAACGAAGAAAAATTTTCGAAGCTAAATGTCAGGTTGCTTGTAACATCCCTTCCCGGTCCACCCGTTAACCCGAATGAACCGAGCTGAGACGCTACAATCTGGTTGACCCTATGTCCTGTCATGCGGATATCATACTGCTACAAATCTGGTTTGACCTATGTCCTGTCATGCGGATTATCAAATACTGTATGAAAAATTATGAATAATAAACTACTCCCAATTACACTCTAAACTTCCAAACGTCTCCCAAAGAATCATCCATAACACAAATAACAAACTTTATATATCTTTTCAATAATTGTAATAAAAATCCTCAATAGCATATTAAATATCTCAGCAATTTAGTTTTCCAAATCAGAATCTATATCAAGTTTTTTCATGACCTAATCAATAACCGACTATAGTAAACTATTTCAATCATGTCCTCCAAATATTTACACCACAAATAATTTCATGCTTCCCATTTATATTTACAACAAAACATAAGCTTCTAACAAATGTAATAATAATAACATTACCATAAATCTTAATAACATGCCATAGATTCCTTAATTATACAGACTCTCAATCTATTATGACCAAAAGTTAGTCACTTTTGCTTAATAGTACTCTTCAAGTCTTCAAATAGCAATCAACACGATCTCCAATCTACGCGTGATTAAAAAAATCAACGCGCTGAAGTATATAAACTCCAGTGGTGCTCATAATTCACATACTAAACCAGAATGCCGATGCAACTTGAACTTAAATATATCAAATTCCTAATAGCATATATTGAATCACTTAACATAGTTAGAAGTACGAGAGATAGGAATTTTTGTCAACATAAATGTCATCATTTTTAATTGCTATATCAGTGAATAGGATTTCTCATTGATGGGTTAGAGCAGTCAATAATTTTAGCTCTCTATTAAATCTACATAAAAACTCTCCTTTTAACTGAACCGTGGAAATACAACACACGTATGACTACATATCAATGACTCTTTACCTAGACTGTTCATGTTGTGTTGTAATGAATGAAACCCATTAACATGTAAAGATTACATAACAATATAGATGTTTCTCACTTTGAATGTCTTTACCGTTGCTATTTCAAGGTTTGTAGTGCTGGGTGTTATATTAGAACTTATGCACAGTGGTTAGGTATGGCACCTACTCAATCTAAGTTATGATTGCACATTATGAGCTCGCGATGGATCTTGTACCTTGGCTTTCCT
>NW_023590769.1:103151-116044 GCF_014843425.1 Jatropha curcas
AAGGGAGAGAGAATCTCCATCCCCTGTTTTTTTTAAAAAACCAAAAACCAAAGAGGGGAGGGAAGGGGGGTTGTTTTAATAAAGTGATTTAATTTTTTACTTTTAAAAAAAAATTTTTTAAAAAAAGCAAAATACAATTTTTTTTTTGGGTTTTTTTAGGAACATTTGGCTTTTTGAATTTGGGGTAAAAATTCCCCTAAATTTAAACGCAATAAAGGGCAAAATCAACGATGGGATCTTTTAATGATTAGCCTCCAAGAAAAAAATGAATTAGACTTGAGGTTAAGGATTGGAGACATCACACACAAAACGCACAACACACACACACACCTGAACAAAACTGCCAAAGGCAAAGGTAAAAGCTGGAAGTTTAGGTTGCTCCATGGCTGAGGAAAGAGTTGGAGGAACTGTTAATTCCTAAACCGTTAGTTCCAACTGATCTGACCTAAAGACCTGCATAAATTCCTCCAAGAAAACAAAAATTAAATAAAAAAAAAGAAAAGGAAAATCAATGATAAGCAAGAAAAAATGAAAAAAGGCAGATTGAATTTATGAATGATCTATTATCTTTCTCTCGCAATAAGCGAAGAACCACATAACTAATATGTAGTAAGAGGCAACTTATATGATTTGCTGCTGCGCTCTGTATTCGCCAATGAATAGCATAATGAGAAATAAAACTACTGTTTTCACTATAGATCTGTGATATAGTTAAAGGAAGATTAAGGAGAAACAGAAATAACTATTAAGATGTAAAAAATGAAGGGAACAGGTAGCAAGAACAAAGAGTTGCAAAAGAGAGAACTATGATACATAATAACTCATCCACTGATTCGCACAGCACACGCTGCTTTGAAACAAAGTGCTTGTTCAAACATTTGTGCATTCTACAGACACATAGCTATAAAAGGAAGACAAATCTCGTAGAAAAACCTGGACGCCATAGCTATAGAGTAGGAAATGGGAATAAATTAGCGAGCAAGTGTTTTATATTTATCAAGTTCATCAGATGTGAAAAGAAAATAATCAAATCAAACCAGCCATGAAATTTGGTTTATTTATTTATTGTAATGCAGTAGAGTTTGATGCAGAGCAACTTTGCATTTCCAAACTGAATAGTACAAGAGAATCGTGGATTAGCTTGCAAGAACGCAAGAAGAAGGGGCAATGGCCGTGTCCAATTCAGCACGCTTGTGCCAGCCTGGAATCTCTCTAAGGACGCGAGACACACGCAAGTTTAAGAAACACATACAAGCCCGTGTCACTTTCCAACCAGCCCGTGCTAGCCTCTGGGAGTCAGAGGCAAGCCCGTGCCATGTAGCAGCATGCCCCGTGCCAGTACCTTCTGGAAAGCCCAGGAGCTAAGCCCGTGTCATAGTCAAAGCATGCCAGGTGCCACCACGCTTATAAGGGTTTTGTCTAGTTTTGACTTTTTGTATTAATTTATTTTAGGGTTTTATGCTTTAGCCTAACCCTATAAATAGAGTTATTTTGGGATGTATTGAGCACAAGCATTATCTTTTTGATGCAGATATTCAATATTTTAATAAACTTCCTCGCACGAGTTTTAATTCTCTAATTTAGATTCAAATGTTCATTTTATCAAATCCTGATGCGCAGTATAATCGTTTGATTATCCAATCACGTAACCAATTCTGCGATCAGTGTGTAGTCTTGAAAAGTCAAAAATGGCGAAGTATTCTCCATGGCCGACAATCATGAGATCAACGGACTCAAGCCAATCGAGAGTGGTTCTGAAGAGTTAACGCCGAGAAAATAGATATGGCGGTTACCATCGCAATCCCAGATGAAGGCAACCTGTCACACCCTGCGGCTGCCATCACAGCATGCTCCGAATCCACAAGCAACCAGAATTAGATGCAAGAAGCGCAAAATCGTTATGAATGAGCCGAGATTACAGAGGGAATGGTGACAATTTCCATGACGATACAAGATAAAGGTAGATGTCTTCAAAACCTTCTCAGATTGTTTTTAGAATATGGAAAGCATCCTTGACTTGACTAGCGGCAGGTTTTTGAACTTTGAGATCATGACTGTCAAGGATGAAAAGTTAAAGTTTTCACGTGGCCTAATAATACTTGAAAGGCGATTGCAATGGTGGCATTCTATTGAGAGAGACGCCCATCGTCGAAGGTATTGAACCTATGCGAGACCTGGGTTTTATGAAACAGTTGATGTGAGAAGGGAATTCATGATCATACCCAAGGAATCGAAAGTAGTGAGTATCTATTGTTAAGAATTTTTGAGTATTCACAGGCTCGATGTGACAAGTTGTGAGACTGAATCCGCAGCAAGTGGCTCATTATCAGTATGTGTTGATGGATTGAATCACACCCCACGCAATGTAGTATGTATGCGGTGTAAGCTTACCGATTTTCAACTGTGGCAGATGCAATTGAGGATGCCAAATGTGCGGTAAGAATAAGAATTAATTGGGCAGCCTCGACAATCATATATTGTAACCAATTTCAGGAAACCTTATTCCCAGAAATCAGTAGTCTTATGTATATATTTGTGGGACAGGAACTCAAGAGCAGCCACTCCTGCCAAATTAAACCAGAGTTCACAGAGGTCACATAGAAGAAAAGAAAAGACTCCAGGGAAAGGCCTCCCATGGCAGACAGAAGACAATGAAGATTCAAATCCGTATCAGAAAAGAATATTTGGTTTCCGTTGTTTGAAAACAAGGCAGATACATTAATAATATGTTCCAGAACGTAGGGGGCAATGAGGGCGTCGACATGGGTGAATGTAGTTGATGAAGTGAGTGAGTTGAAGAGGTAAGAATGAAGAATGATGGATTCCAATGGCTAGTTTTGAATATGGAGAAGGTTACATATGTTGTTTAGAAAAATTGTGGTTCTCCAAACGAACAGGAAAATGACAACCAAAGGAAGAAAATTCCTAAGCTAAATGTCGGGTTGGTGACACAGCGTGTTCCCCCAGTGAACATTAATCAACGAGTTCAGTTTATGTAAAATTTGATTAGCTTAAACCAGTTGGTTGAAAAAACTAAATTTACCCACAGAGTGTACCACACGTTCTCCCGTACAAGGGTATCGTTGTTCAGAAAATTTTTAATGTTCTCCAAAAAGGAAAGTCGATCATCAAGCAGAAAGGAAAAAATATGTAAGCTAAATGTTTGAGTTGGTGAAGTGGTGACTCGCACTGATAGGTCGAACAATTGTAGTTGGTAGAAAAGATGAAGAAGAGAATAAGACCAGTTTGTTGAAAAACTGAAATTATTACACACCACAAAGAAATCAATATCCTTCGCCGTATAAAGGTAAAGGTGGATTTAAAGAGGGTCTAACAATTGAAGTAAACGGATTTGGCAAGGTTTTCCTATATCAACTGGAAAAGCATAGCTCAGACTTCCGTTAGTTTGTGATGTTTGTTGGAAAGATGCCTTTGGAGTACTGTTAGGGAATGTCCATTGGCAGTTTTGGATGTTGATGCAATTCCAGGCAAGAAGAAAAGAGAATTCATAAACTTGCTTCAATTGGGAAAAAATAAGAAAATCATTGTCCTTGAACCTTCTGGATCTTTCTTGTCCAAAGCTTTCTAAAGTGGAGGGGAAAATTCATAGTAGCTGTTTTTACAATGTGCAGGAACAATTAAGTTCAGAGGGTGCGAGGTGGCATGCTGATACAAAAACCAGAGAAAGGCCTCTAATGAAAGGGAGGACTAGTACCGCTCACATCCCGACCAGTCAAGGAGTTTGCTAAGATGGGTTCAGGCCATAAGTTGAGAACCATCTAACACTGCTACCATTTGCGGGACAATCCAACATGGAGATTGAATTTCACTGGGAGTCAGAAGATAGCGAAGCTGCCTTATTATAAGATGAATCCAAGGAGAGCACGCGCATTCTTAAGGAACAGGTAGAAGAAATTATTGAAAAAAGGGCATATTCAGGAAAACAATTAGTCCTTGTGGAAGTCTTTTGGCTTTATTGGGTAAACCCAAAGAAGGATGGGGACCTGGAGAATGTGTGGTGGATTGCACGACCGAATAAGATCACGGTGCAGAATCGTTCCCTATTGCCTCAATCTGAAGGACATGTGTGTTGTATCCAACTGTCAGGAGATCTTAGTATTTTCTATGTTTGAGGGTATATCAAATTCAAATCAAAGAGGGAGATGAAATGGAAGACTGCCTTACAAAGACGCAAAGGAAAGGAAGGAATTATTATTATTGGTTGGTTATGCGGTTTGGTTGACTACTGCAGCGGAGCACATTCATTGACGACTTATCACTTAGGTTTTGCAGACGCCTTTCTTGCTTCAAAAGATTTGTGTTGCCCTAATTTTGAATGACGATCCTTATGTCAGTCGAGAGGAAGAGAAACACCTTTTCAGCACCTCGATAGGAATTCGGATGCTTTAGCAAATTTCAGTCGCAGCGAGGAAGAACACCTTCAGCACCTTCGATAGGTTTCGGATGCTTTACAGAAAAATGAGTTGTACATCAACCTTAAGAAGTGCAATTTTATGACTGAGTGGATTCTGTTTCTTGGTTATATTGTTAGCTCCGAAGGAATTCATGTTGATGACAGAAAGATTGAGGTCATTCGAAATTGGCCTATTCCCAAGAACATCACTAAAGTTTGCAGCTTTCATGGTCTCACTACTTTCTATAGGCGGTTCATTAGAAACTTCAGCATCATCGTCGCTCCCATCACCGATTGTTTGAAGAAGGAGAGAGTTCGTCAATTTGTATGGACTAAAGCTGCAAATAAGAGCTTCGAAGAAATCAAAGATAAGCTTACTTCCGCCCCTACTCTTGTTTTACCTGATTTTGATAAATTGTTTGAGGTTGATTGTGATGCTTGTGAGATTGGAATTGGTAGTGTGCTATCACAATCCTGAAAGCCTATAGCATTCTTTAGCGAAAATTTGAATAAAACTAGACAGAAATGGTCTACTTATGAGTAAGAATTGTATGCAGTTTTCCAATCCTTCAAAACTTGGAAACATTATTTGTTGGGGTGTGAGTTCATTATTTACACTGATCGTCAGGCTTTAACTCATTTTTAAACTCAGAAGAAAGTGAGCAAGATGCATGCGCGTTGGTCAACTTATTTTGGTGTTTTCCATTATTTCATTAAGCACAAATCAGGTACTTGTAACACAGTAGCGGATGCTTTGAGTAGGAAAGCAGACTTGTTGATTACAATTAGGCAAGAGATTGTGGGGTTCGAACTTCTTAAAGATCTCTATGCCTCGGATGAAGATTTTGCTGACATATGGGTAAAAATTAATGCTAAAGAGCCTACCGACGGTTTCTTGGTTCATGAAGGGTATTTATTCAAGGAACACAGGTTGTGCATCCCTCGGTCTTCCCTCCGGGAAAAGTTAATCCGAGAAATCCATGGTGGAGGATTGAGTAGACACGTGGGGTGAGAGGCTCGATTTTATTGGCCACAATTGAAGAAGGAAGCAGGGAGGCTAGTAAAAAATGATCAGTTTACCAGACACAGAAATGCCATTCCCAAAATACTGATCTATACACTCCATTGGCTATACCGGAACATGCTTGGGAGGACTTATCCATGGATTTTGTTTTGGGTTTACCACGAAATCAACGCGGAGCTAACTCTATTTTTGTTGTTGTTGACAGGTTCTCCAAGAAGGCACTCTTTATTCCTTGTAAACAAACTAATGATGCCTCGCATATAGCAAAGTTATTTTTCCAAGAGATTGTTCGATTACATGGCATTCCCAAAACCATCACATCTGACCGAGACACAAAGTTTCTAACTCACTTTGGACAACTTTGTGGAAGAGGTTTAACACTTAACTCTACTACAGCAATACCGCGCACCCCCAAACTGATGGACAAACTAAAGTGGTGAACCGGACCCTTGGTAATCTCCTTAGGTGCATTTGCAGCGAGAAGAAGAAGATGTGGGACCATGCTCTTGCCCAAATATAATTTGCTTACAACAGTTCGATCCATAGCGCCACCAGAAGAATGCATTTGCAGCGAGAAGAAGAAGATGTGGGACCATGCTCTTGCCCAAATATAATTTGCTTACAACAGTTCGATCCATAGCGCCACCAAGATGTCCCCTTTTGCAATTATCTACCGGAAGGTTCCAACCCATACTCTTGATCTCCTTTCCCTTCCAGCAGGTGTAGAGAAGAGTATTGCAGCTAACAACTTGGCTACCGAGCATGTGGAGGTATCCAAGCAAGTGCAGCAATTCATCACTGCTGCTAATGAAAAATATAAAGCTGTAGCTGATAAACACCGGCGTTGTAAATCTTTTATCATGGGTGATTGGGTCATGGTTTATCTTTGCAAGGAGCGTGGCGAAGGACAGAAGAAGCTTGATTCCAAAAAGATTGGCCCCCTTCAGGCACTTAAGAAGATCAATGATAATGCCTATTTACTTGACCTGCCCGAAGACAAGAAGATCTCCAGGTCCTTCAATGTTGCTGATTTATTCCCTTTCTATCCCAATGATGATCACTCGAGGTCGAGTTCTTTTGAAGTGGAGGGGATTGATGAGGGGATTGATGAGCACTTGGCAGCTTCAATATATGGATAGATTTGGGATCAACTGCAAAGACCCCAAGAAGAAGGGGCACGGCCGTGCCATTATCCCAGCACGCCCGTGGCCAGCCCTCTTGGAGTTAGGACGCGAGACGCAAGTTAAGAAAGACCGCACAGCCCGGTCATTTCCACTGCTTTACGTGGCTAGCCTTGGGATCTAGGCCGCCCCGTGTGGAGGGGATTGATGCGGAGCAACTTGCACTTCAATATATGGAAGATTTGGATCACTGCAAACCCAAGAAGAAGGGGCACGGCCGTGCCATATCCAGCACGCCCGTGCCAGCCTCTGGAAGTTCAGGACGCGAGACACGCCCAAGCTTAAGAAGCACAGACACGCCCGTGTCACTTTCCAACCTGCTCGTGCTAGCCTCTGGGAATCTAGAGCACGCCCGTGCCATGTACAGCACTCCCGTACCAACGGGTTCATCTACGATTCGCATATAGACATGCCCATGTCACTTCTAGCACGCCCTGTGCCAGCCTTTGGAAGTCTAAGACATGCCCGTGTCATGTCTAGCACGCTTGTGCCGCCACCCTTACTAGGTTTTGTCTAGTTATGACTTTTGTATCATTTTTAGGGTTTTATGCTTTAGCCTAACCTATAAATAGGTTATTTTGTATCATTGGCACATTTATTATCTTTTGATCATTATTCATATTCAATAAACTTCGTTAAGAGTTTAATTCTCTAATTCTTTCGTCAGATCACACGTCATTGATCAAAACTCCTGACGGATTATAATCTTTATTCTCATTCACGTAACCATTCTGCATCGGTAATAAATAATATGTGGCATTTATTTGTTGGAATTGGCCGACTCCATCTGATTCTAGCTATATCTGGCCAGCTCTGGTTCCACAGAGATTGCAGCTTCTTGGTTTTGGTTCTATCTGAAACACGAATTCTCCAAGTCAATTAGGTTAGTGTATGAAACCACCCATATGATGTAGGCAAGTCTTATCCATAAAATAAATGCCACATATTAGCTATATTTTCATTACTCTAATTAATTTTTAATCGAAAAATTAGGTAGTACCAATAACATTATCAAAATTAAACCTATTTTGCAATCCCAAAGCAATAAACCTATCATTTTGATTGTTGATGATGAGCACTTCTAGATAATTGGGATCATTTCAACATTAGGTATGTGAGGGATCCAATATTTCTTCATGCATCTTCAATTTCAATTTTGGCAACGAATTTCGTATCAACAATGGACTAGAAAAGTTTCCTATCAATAATTAGAATCTTCTCCTAATTTCGTCAAACACCAAACCAATAAAGAAATTTAGCGTGATGAAATGTCAAGTTATTGATAAAATGTTTCTGTCAATATTTTCATAGTGATGCAATTTATGATGTTGAAGTTTATTCGAGGGTTATTGATGATGTTTCAAGAAAAAATAATATTCAAGTTATAAATCAATTTTTATGTTTGGATGAACTTTTCTTTCCCGTTTTGATATATATATATATATATATATTAATTAATTAATTAGTCTTTGAGATTTAATTCTGTTAAACTATTTTATTCTCCGTTTAAAAAATATTTTTTCATTTGTTAATTAAGTGGGGACTAAATAATATTAATAATAAATGTGAATAGGGACGACAGTGGGGTGAATACTTTTCAGAAATAGTCCATTCATTACATAAATTGACAATAATCATTTTTTAAAAAAAATCAAATTGAGTAAAAAATAAAAGTAATTTCATGAAAACATTTTTCTTTTTCAACCAAAATTCAAGTATTACAATTGAGTTTGCTTAAAGGACTAAATCTTTAATTAACAAGCAGTAATTTACACCCCTTTTTTTTTTTTTTTTTTGCTACATGTCATCAATTTGCAAGAAAGTAACTTTTTCACTTGGTATTTCTTCATTTGCTTTTCCCCCTATCACAGCGTAAAACCCTATTGATATTACCAGAGCTCCAACAACTCTGAAATTCCCTTAACAAATACCATTTCACACTTATTTAGACTTAAACAACCCCTTCAGAACCTGTGGTTCACGCATTTTATGGGTTGGATAGGTCAAAAACAGGGGCAGAGTGAGGGACTGAGGAGCTTGACCCCCCTAAACTCAAAAAAGAAAAAAAAAATTAAAAATTCACCCCTAAAAATGCAAATTTTTTTTATTTTTTCATTTTACCCCTTTAATTTTAAAAATTTTCTTTTGGCCTCCTCTAATTTTGAAATCTCTGCCCCTATAAAAAAAAATCATTGATTCACACGTACAGATCAAATACTTTAAATCAATAAATCCCATCTAACCCAATCCAATCCACGTGTAGACCTACTAATAAATGATAGTATCAACTTTTTAATATTATTTTATTAAGAATTATGGCCGAAAGGCTTTAATTGGCCCTTGATCTCCTTATATTAGGTAATTGCTCATTTAGGGACTGTTTGGTTAGTGGTTGTTGATAGCTGGTGACTGATATTAATTAAGCAATTATGAAATGCATTTAATTATATTACATTATACTCTATTAAGATTGATCAACCATTATATTTAAATCCTTTTCAACCGCGACATTCCTTTAAACAATTTCTAAAAAAAAATAAATAAAAAAAATTACTGAGTAGAAAACAGCAACTAATGCTGTATCATATTTGAGCAGCCAAGCATCTAAAATCTGTTCTGCCAAAAAACATACTGGTGCAGATATGATTGTCGCACACAAGGCGTATAGAAATGTCACAACCAGCTCTGTTGGGCATATCTTCAGAATATCAGCCTACACCATGCACATTAGATTAAGTTTAGTTTTTATCCATAATTTTTTTTTTCTAAAAAAAAGCTAAATTTATAAATACTTGATTAAAAAACTATACTTCTCAATTTTTATTTTAAAAATGATATAATTTAAGGACAGAAACAATTCTTATATTTTTATGATAAAAATAACTGAATCAAATTCCATTATTTAAAAACACACATATCTACAAAGAGAGGTTATGCCATATTATGTTGGGTATATATTTAATATTTTAAATTAGTATGTGTTCTAGAAGATGTAGTTCGAGTCTTCACCACCATAAACGTTATCACTAATTTGGCGAATGTTATTGATAAGGGAGCATTCCCCGTTGTGTAGCCTACAATATTATTTTAATTCTTTGGGCTTTCATATATAAAAAAGTTATTATGTGCTCAATGGTGAGATCGCAGATCATAAATCTCAAATCTAGGATTTGCCCTTTAAATATTTTAAAGTTATCCTCCTTAATTTAAAATCTCGATAACTTAAATGCTTGTATACCTCAAGGATGCACCAAAGTGCATAAAGAAGATACCCTATAGCAAGCAAGAGGCCACCAATAAGCCAGTCAGATTGTGCAGAAGCAAGAGGCCAATGAAATGAAATGGAGTTTGATGGAGATGAAGTGGAGAAAAATTGTTGAGCTTTCGTAGAAAACCACGCAAGCAAGAGGCCACCAAATAAGCCAAGTCAAGATGTGTGCAGGATGCACCAAAGTGCATAAAGAAGATACCCTATAGCAAGCAAGAGGCCACCAATAAGCCAGTCAGATTGTGCAGAAGCAAGAGGCCAATGAAATGAAATGGAGTTTGATGGAGATGAAGTGGAGAAAAATTGTTGAGCTTTCGTAGAAAACCACCACTGACGCTCCTGATATTGAAACTATTGTTCCAATAAGTTTAGCTTGAGTGCTTGACCTTCTCATATCTACATTTTCCATTCTTTACAAGTCGCACCCAATGAAAGGTTAGTTCTTAACAATCTAGTTTCAAACTTATTGAGTAAAAGTTTAGTAAAAATCTTAAGGTAGGATTTTTTCAGGTAACTTATTTGCGCCAATCTGATTATATAGGTATTAAGTATTTATAAACAGGTTTAAGATTGTGAATAAAAATGAAAACTCTTTTTGAAAAATTTCAATTTTGATTAATTTGATCGGTGATAGAGTCTAGTCATGTTTAATCTATTCTAAAATAGAAAGGATAAAAATATAAATAAGAACAAACTTAAGAATTTTTAATTTTTCATTTATATCTGGTGGTGTTTCAATCAGAACAAACTCTTTTATTTTTGATATAGTATTAAGGTAAAACCGTCCTAATAATAGTGACAATTAATCTTTTAATATTCACTTAGATCCTCTTTGTTTTTTTTTTTTCTTTTTTAATTAAAACCAATATCCAAGGCATCTTTTTATAATTAAAACCTCTGAACAAATAATAAATAAAAATAGCCTTGAATTTGAGACACACCTGAACAAAACTGCAAGAGCAAAGGTAAAAGCTGGCGTTAGATTGCTCATGGCTGAAGAAAGAGTTGTAGAAGTGTATTATAGACCTTTCTTTCCAGCAATATTAGCTACAACCCTGCATGCTTCCCAAGAAACAAAGTTAATTAATAATTACCCGAATAAGCGAGAACGCAAATTCTATAGAGAAGAGGGAACTTGATTGATGAAGATACTACTGCACTGTAAAGAGAAATCAAATTAGCATTTTACTATTGCTTTGGATTTATGAACAAGTTGAAAAGAAAATATGAAATAGGGAAAGTGAAATAATTGAAGACCTTTAAAAAATGAAGGGGACCGGTGTAAGAACAAGAGTTGCTATTGCATTATAGTAAGCTATGAAAACAAAATAAATCATCCCTGTCAAAGAGGCTGCTTTGAATAAAGTGTTTAAACCTACATTTGTGCATTCTACAGACACCATAGCCATCAAAGGAAGTAGATCTCCGTATAAAAATCTTGAACCCATTTAACCTACAATTTGTGCATTCTTACAGACACCATTAGCCCACTCAAAGGAAGTAGGATCTCCGGTACTATTAAAAATCTGAACCCAATTTCCCTCATCCCTGTCAAAGAGGCTGCTTTGAATAAAGTGTTTAAACCTACATTTGTGCATTCTACAGACACCATAGCCATCAAAGGAAGTAGATCTCCGTATAAAAATCTTGAACCCATTTCCCTCTTTTTCTCTGTAGTGCTATTTCTCCACTGAGGTCTATTAAAGAATAGATAAGCGAGAGAGTAGCTTGCTTAATGTCGTATAAACACACAATTTGATCCTTGAACTTTTATTGAATATTCAATTTAGTTCAAAATTAATTTTGATGCCAATTTAGGATACGATCAATTTACCACGTTTTTGCAAAATTACTTGTTATGCGACTTATATCTTATTGTTTCTGGCCATATTCCTTAGGTTTTGCTTCTAAAAAATAAAAAAATAATATCAGCCACGTTGTTTTTCGATTTTCAATTTAATTAGAAATTGAATTTTCAAAATTAGAATTCGATTAAAATTGAGCCGATTTTAATCTTATTTCAATTTAAATTGAAGTTATATTCATATTTGATTACACATTCGAAACATAAAATTTAAAGATGCTCATTTTACTCGTTGAGTCTCTATTTAAACTCGAACTGAATAGAGTGAGTATAAATTTTACAAATAAATCTTACCCTTCCTGTGAATTACTTTTTAAAAATATTTTTTGAATAAAATCCAATTCGAATATAATCTACCCTATGTCTCCATCTAACCCATCCCACCCTTGATGTGGGATGGTGATGAAACATGTATATATTTAATCTTACAGGGGAAATGTAAATATTAAAAACCCACTTCGTGATCATCCTTAGTAGAGTTAGATGAATTATTATTCTCAATAAGTAAATAAATAAATAAAAATGCAAGTGGCTGAACCAGAATGAAGGTTAGGTATCAAAATAATTTCAAAAACTAAGGGGGAAAATTAAAAAAAAAATTAGGAGTAAAATTAAAAAGTTTCACTATTTTAAGAACCAAATTTGCAAAAAACACCATAACCACTCCCCTCTGCCTTGAATGCAATAAGTTGCAGTCTAGGCTATGTTTGGTACACTGTAATCAATCATATAATAAAATAAGAATTACATTACGTGACTGATTACATTGTTTGGTTAGACTTTTTTAATCTCATAATGTAATTGACATTACATCTATAATTTCATTAATTAAATTGATGTTTGATGTAATATTCATTACATAAAAAATATATATATATAAAGCCCACTACATTCCTTAAAATCCATACTCATCCTCAACCACCACCATAACCACCATTCCACCACTACCGCAACCACCATCCACCACCTCAACCATTACTCTACCACCACCACCGCAACCATCACCACCAACATCACCACCACTACCACATCATTATTAATTATTCTTTTATATTGTTATAGAAATAGGAAGAATAAAATGAATAATTACTAAAAAGATCAAAATATCATAATTTTATATTGTAATTTAATTTATTCAATGA
>NW_023590769.1:116544-156562 GCF_014843425.1 Jatropha curcas
AATGGAAATAACGATTATACTCCGTCATGAGTTTTGATCAATGACGTTTGACCTGACAAAAGAATTAGAGAATTAAACTCTCAAGGAAGTTTATTGAATATGAATAATGATCAAAAGATAATGAATGTGCAAATAATACAAAATAACCTATTTATAGGTTAGCCTAAAGCATAAAACCCTAAAAATAATACAAAAGTCAACTAGACATGACACAGGCGTGCTAGACATGACACAGGCATGTCCTAGGCTTCCGGAGGCTAGCACGGGGCGTGCAGGAAGTGACACGGGCGTATCTATATGCGAATCGTAGCTGGACCTGTCGACATGGGCGTGCTGTACATGGCATGGGCTTGCTCTGGACTCCCAGAGGCTAGCACGGGCGGGTTGGAAAGTGACATGGGCGTGTCTGTGCTTCTTAAGCTTGACCGTGTCTTGCATCCTGGGCTTCTAGAGGCTGGCACGGCCGTGCTGGATATGGCACGGTAGTGCCCCTTCTTCTTGAGTTTGTAGCGATCCAAATCTTCCATATTTTGAAGTGCAAGTTGCTCCGCATCAATTACTTGAAGTGCAAGTTGCTCCGCATCAATTACTGATCACAAAAATAAAAAAATAAAACTCAAATAATCCTTGGGTTTGATTTGATTAATTTTCTTTTCACATCTGATTGAAGTGATAAATTAAACAACACTTTGTCGCTAATTTATTCCATTTCCTGTATTCTTCTTATTTTCTTCCACCATTAAACTGACCCAGTGCAGAAACAGAGCAGCAGAGATTAAAAAAAAAAAAAAAAAAAAAAGAAAAGTAAAATGGGTCCAAGGGTTTTTATACAAAGATTATTGCTTCCTTTTATTAGCTATGGTGTCTGTAGAATGCACAAATGTGGAGTAAAACACTTTGTTTAAAGCAGCTTCTTTCGAAAGGGTGAGTTATTATGTATTCATAGTTTATTCTTATGCAATTTTCAACTCTTTGTTTTCTACCTGCCCGTTCATTTTTTACAGGGCTCTTAGTTATTTTCTGTTCTCTCCTAATTCAATCTTTTCCTTTTACTTATTCATAGATTCTAATCTAATAGTAAAACAGTAGTTTCTTATTTTCTCATTATCTATTCATGGCGAATTACAGAGCAGCAGCAGAAATCAAATTGCCTCTTCTCGTATAGGAATTTGTGTTTCTTGCGCATTGTGGGTAATTGTACATTCTTGGGTAATTAGTACATCTCATAAATCAATCTGCCTTTTTCATTTTTCTTGCTATCATTGAATTTTCCTTTTCTTTTTTTTTAATTAATTTTTGTTTTCTGGAGAAGTATGCAGGTTCTTAATTCAGATAGTTGGAACTAAAGGCCTAGAATACAGTTCTCCAACTCTTTCCTCAGCCATGAGCAACCTAACTCCAGCTTTTACCTTTGCCTTTGCAGTTTTGTTCAGGTGTGTGTATGTGTGTCTCAATCCTCAAACTCAAGTCTAATCCATTTTTTATGGAGGCTAATCATAAAAGATCCCGTTGTTATTTGTCTTTATGATTAATTTAGAATTTTAGGAATCAAAGTAATCCTAACAAATTTATTGCTAATTTAGTAACTAACCTCTCCTTGGGTGTAAAGGATGGAGAAGGTAGCTATGAGAAGGTCAAGCAGTCAAGCTAAAATTGCTGGAACTATAGTTTCAATAGCAGGAGCGTTGGTGGTTCTTTTCTACAAAGGCCCAACCATTTTATCCACTCAACCATTTTATCCACATATTCTCGACAAACACCATTTCATTTCGTTGGCCTTTCGTTGGCCTCTTGCCTCTGCGATGTCTGATTGGATTATTGGTGGCCTCTTGCTTGCTACAGAATATCTTCTTTGTTCACTTTGGTACATTATTCAGGTACGCAAAGGTGAAATCAAGATTTTAAATAAAGAGAGACGAACTATAAAATACTCAAAACAAGAGAGCTAATCTGTTTAAAGAATGAGAGATTGATTTAAGTTTTGGGTTCCAAGCCCACCTTCTCCACAACGTAACCACACCACTAAACATACTCATTCAAAATTTATACCAATATTAAAATATATGGTTAATTATACAAGTGATGTCTAAACTTTTAATCTTTTCTATTTTGGTGTTTAAATAAAAAAAAAAATTACAATTAATATTTCCGTTTGTTTCCCTACAATAATTTACAGGAAAATAACTTGCTGAAAAATATTTTCAGTGAAAAACATTTTCCTTGAATAATATTTTCCAAATGACTTATTTTCCGTTGTTTGGTTGTAATATTGAAAATTAGTTAAAAATATTAAAATTTTTATCTCAATATTAAAATTTTTTATCTAAAAATATTAAAATTTTTATCTCATAAAACTATAAAAAATATTAATAATAATAGAAATTTTAAAATTTTATTGTTAAGTATGAGAAGATCGAAAAAAAATGTAAATTATAAAAGTCGGTGATAGCCCGTGGTGGTGGCTGCCGGTCGCCAGCAATGATTGCCGGTAGTGGTGGTTGGTAGTAAATGGTGATTGGTGCTAGCGATTATGATAATTAATAAATTTAAAAAATATGAATTTATAAGGTTTGTCAATGTTCAGAAAATATTTTACTACTCTCTTGAAAATGGAAAGTTGTTTTCCTTAAAAAATAACTTAATTCTCTTTTGTCCAGAAAAATATTTTCCGTTGACTTATTTTTCTAAATGCCTCAAACAATGAAAAATTATGGAAAATATTTTTCTGTAAATTATTTTACAGAAACAAATGGAGCCTAAGTATTTAAATTATTACTAAAACGCTGCAACTATTAAGCATCAAATGCTGAATTAGCTCACCAGAGTTGCACATGAACTTTAATATGAAATTTTGACTTTTATCTTCATTTTTAATTCCATTTTCTTTCGTTTCACATTTAAAAAACACAGAAATAATATAATTTAAAAAAAAAATTTAAACAGAGGGCTCAATTTGCTGTGGAAGAACTTGATCATCATGACTTAATTTGATGTAGGCTGAGGTGTTGAAGATATAACCAAAAGAGCTTGTTGTGACATTTGTATACACTTCGTGTGTGACCATCATATCCGCCCCAGTATGCTTTGTTGCGGAAAGCAACTTGGATGCTTGGCTACTAAAACCTCATTTGGCATTACTTGCTATTTTTTGGATCTTTGGCTACTACAAACCTCATTGGCCATTACTTTGCTATTTTATACTCGGTTAAGTGTTTTTTTTTTTTTTTTTTTTTTTTTTTTTTTTTTTTTTTTTTTTTTTTTTTTTTTTAATCCTTAAATTTTAACTATATATAATCTATTTAACCCTTCAACTTCGAAATTATACTTCGAAATTATAGAGAGTCATTTATTAATGACTCAATTAACCGAATTTGAATACTAAATTAGCAATTAACTAATGCAAGATCAAGGACCATTTAAAGGCTTTTAGCCTTAATATTTGACAATTACAAAAATAAACAAAAGATAACAGGGAGAAAAATAGTAAGAACTATTATTTTGATATGAGATAGATAAACTTAAGTGTTCGTACACAGAGAATTATAAGACTTTTGTAGGGAATGCATATAGCTATTATCCAGTTATCTGAAAAGGAGACACGAATTTTATTATCAAGCGGTTGACTTAGGTATTCAATACATAATTGATCGAACGTTACTGAACTGAATCCTTTGAATTTCAATTTATAACGCTCGGTCTTATACTCATGTATGCTAATGATTTTAGGCTCATTTAAGGGCTTGTTATATTAACGAATAAGCTTATGGTATATTTATTATGGTCTATCAGTATTAATAATAAAATAATAATATTTTCTTTCAATTATAGCTTATGGTAAAATTGATAAAAATTAAAAAGTTTTAAGATAAAATTGCAAGAGTTAAAAAAGATAATGGCTTTTTGTGATATTAATTAGGTTATCTAAATATGTGATTTGGTATCTGTTTAGGGAATTTTTGGAACATGCTATAGCAACGTTATTCATTCATGGGGGCTGCGTTTGAAGGGGCCTTTGTATGTAGCAATATTCAAACCATTGTCAATTGCTATTGCAGCTTTTATGGGTGTCGTATTTCTTGGGGATGCTCTCCATCTTGGGATGTATGTATGCTCATCTTTTCGTATTTCTTGGGATGCTTCTCCATCTTGGGATGTATGATATGCTCATCTTTATTATTATTAATTATTATTATTCGTTATTTCCATTTAATAATTCTTGGAATTAATCAATTTCACAAAAGAAAATTCTTCAAATTCATTAATTTTGCATTTTATACCCATTAACTTGCGTCAAAAACTGAAATAATTAAAAAACATCAGTGAATTAGATTTTTTTCTCAGCCTTAAATATATTCATCAACATCTTTTCATTCCAAAGATTCTGGACCCATTGATTCTCTTAATTGAAAGTTTTCTTCTTTTAAGTCTAATAGAAAAATATCAATATTTGGGTAAAATTATAAAATGCTGATTAAGATCAAATCAGCAAAATTATAAGCTTATTTATTTTTTATTAATTTGTCTTTTTATTTATTTATTTATTATTTCTTATTATGATTAAATTGCAGTATTATGGAGCTCTAATAATATCAATTGGGTTTTCATACTGTGATTATGGCGGAGAAAGCAAATGAAGAAGATCAACGTGAGGGAACAACGATTTTCAGTGGACTTGAGATCTACTCAAAGAGTTCCTTTCTGCAAAACACCACATTAATGAACATGTAGCCAAAAATTGTAATTAAAGATTTTTTATCTTTGATTTTCTTTATTAGTACTTTAACCAACACACTCATTATGTAAATTTTTTTGACAGGGTTTTTGTCCTTTACGTCAAATCCCTTTTTTTTTTTTTTTATTTTATATATATTAGAGAGAATTGTTCAAACTCGAATCTATTGTCAGTGTCATACATCTTATTTACTGTTAGATTATGGCCTTGACAGTGCATTATCAAATTACATTACTTGAATGAAAAAAAAAAAAAAACTCTATTCGGTGCTCAGTTTAAACATTTTCAAAAAAATATTTATTGTGCAAATTTTATGTAAATGAATTTTTATTGTCAAATTTATGTAATGAATCATGAATATTTTTTTATATGGATAATAATCTTTCGTATTATCAAATAATAAACTTTTTTTTTAGTGAAAATCAAATAAACTCTTAAATGTCACTAAACTATACTCCTGAAATAAAGAGCCAGCAACCAAACAAATGATGTATTGATTAATTGAAAGTAACCTGAAAATTTTACATCTCTTTATGAATGTAAGATACAATTTATTTGAGTTGATAATTTAAACAAATCGGGTAAGCAAAGTCGGGAAAAACTGAACAAATTAATCCAATCAAATTGATTTAGTTTAATTATTTATATAATTGGTTTGATTTTAGTTTATAATAGCAAGAACTGAAGTTTTTTAATTCGGTTAGATTTTTATTGAATTTAAAAAAATAAGTCTAAATTAATTAAAATAGTTAAAATTCAATTCAACTAAACAAAATTGAATCAATTCGATTTGATTCGATTCGATTTACGTAAAAAAAATTTTTGATTTATCTAGTGAATATTCCAAATGTCCACTTCTAGAAACAAAAACAGCCATTTGAATTGTTTTATTTGTCTCATTTTTTAAATTTATTTGAAGAGCATTGGTTTACAAAACTATAAATTGCTCTCTCTCTCCTTAAAAAATCACAGACCAAGTCACAACATCTGATTCAGCCCTAGGAAACAGCAACATTTGAAACAAATTTCTTGCGGACAAAATAAAAAGTTTTCTTCGATATAGAAGAAAGTTAAATTTTGCAAGGGAGAAATCAGAAAGACAGAGATGGGATCAAGTAACTTTTACTTACGATGAACTTTTACCAGTTGTAGCTATGGTTGCAACACTGGTTGCAGGTGTAGGATTAAACACTCTGTTCAAAGCTGCTTCTTTGAAAGGGTTGAGCTATTATGTATTCATCTTGTATTCAAACATCTTCAACACTCGTCCTTCTCCCTGTTCCAATTTTCCTTTGGAGGTACCTCTCTTTATTCTCTGCATATCTTCTTGTAAACAGAAATAGATATTATTACAGATAAATTTTAGTTTGAATTTCAGATTTAATTTGTATCTCTTCAATATAATCATATACTTGATTTGTTTTTGAATTTGCAGCAGAACGACGGTTGCCTTGTTCAAATTTCCTCTTCTGTCAAGACTTTGTGCACTTGGGATTATTGGGTATGGAAATTTGTTCATGACCCTCTTCTAGGTTTGAGAGTTTTATCTATGGAGGTAAGAGAAGTAAAGGCATTTGGGATTTTTTGCAGGTTTTAAAATGCTTGCTTATTAGTTGTAGAAGGAGAAGGAGGAGAAGGATATAGATAGGTATTAATATTATTATATTTTTATTTGGGTTTTGGATTGATCAATGATGGCTATTGCTGTTGCCATGGAGGAATTGATTGAGAGGTTGTGATCGATTGAGGAGGCTAAGAAAGAAGAGTTGGGTTCTGAGTGGGGTTTTTGTTAGAGGCAATTTTGTTCTTTGATGTTTACGCTTCACTGCTAGACACATCAACGTGTCATGTTATTTGCATCATACTCGGCTTCATTTTTAATAATAAATAGGTCCCATGCGTCATATTCATATTTTCAGCCAGCCCCATAGGACGGCGACACTAAATTGAAAAAAATTAATCGGCTCCGATACTTGATTGCAAACATTTTCCGTTGAAATAAAATAATAGAATATTTTTTGAAGTTCAAGCACTAAATTTATAATTAACCCCTAAAATTAATATGCACTTAAACTTTCACTTGAAATATTTATTATATAAATATTTTTAAATTATATAATGGGTTCCGATGGGGAGCGAGTGTATGCAGCTATAAATATACATGAGCTAAACCTGTTATGGGTAGTTAATTTAATAACCATATCCGTCCTAAATCCATTTACTTATATTCAAAGATACTTTTAAATGAGTTTTTACAGATATAGTACCTATGAAATCGTTTTGGTGAATTTATTAATTATTATTTTTAAACTAATTAATTTAAATTATAATACCCTTTGTTGGGCATTATTGTTCAATTAATTATTTTTAAATTTATTGGGATACAGTGCAGAGAATTACCGTCTATACTGTTTGTTAAATTTTAAATTTTTTTATTAAAATATTAAAAGAAAAGTGTTAACCAAGCAAGCAGATAATGAGTACAAAGGTGAGAAAAAAAAAACTCACATAAAACCTCCTTGATTTTCCTTGAAGGCCTCATAGCAAGTCCATCTAAGAAAGCAAAAGTGACTTTTTTTTAAATGCTTAGCATTATTATATTTTTAATAAGCGAAATTAATTTATTTTTTAATAGTAAAATATACCAGGAAAAACTTATCCAAGTAATTTAATTTGAGGCTGGCTTCCCAATATTTCAAAATGTCTATTAGATATAAGAGCAAATTTCAAAAATAAGTCAGGATGGCCGAGTGGTCTAAGGCGCCAGACTCAAGTTCTGGTCTTCGAAAGAGGGCGTGGGTTCAAATCCCACTTCTGACAATTTATTTCTACTTGTGACTATTAAATTATATTGATTTACTTTGTGCAATTAAGATAATTGAAAAGTCATTTTTTTATTTATTTACTAAATGAATATTGATTTGATTATATTATCAATTCAAAAAATTTCTAAAATTATGATTTTTTTATTCAAAATATATTTTTTTTTTAATTTCTATTATTTTATATTATAATAATATTAATTAAATTTAAATATTTCTAATTGAGTCAAAATTATTTATCCTTTTTATTTTATTTTACAAATGTAAATTCAAATAATAGTCTCCGGATATTTTTATTTTTTCCTAATTGAATTAATAGATAATTAACCTTTGATTTGGTGTGATTTAGGCAGCATTTGGGAGTCTGTTTCGAATTGAGTTTCACACATTGTGCTTGGGCAAGAAAGGACCTTTATATGTAGCAATGTTCAAACCTTTGGGTATTGCTATTGCTGTGTTCATGACAGTCACTTTTCTTGGTGAAACCCTTTGTCTTGGCAGGTGTTTCTTTATTGGTTCTCCAATCTAAACCCTTTTTTTTTTTTAATAATAAATATGTTGGTAGTTTAAATTAGTCTGGTAGTTTTGAATTAGTCAATAAGTGTCCTATTCTACAGGAGTTATTTTCTGCTATTTAGAATATTTTCGCTACTGCTATTTATTATTTGCTGATGACAACTTTTTCTTTTTTTTCAGGCTACTGAACAGGAAGTTATGGTTATCAAGAGGATCTTATAGTGTTATGAAGCGGCTTCGGGACAACCTGCAAATTTGCAAAAAATCTAGGATATTCTTCAGTCGAAATGTTAGTGCGGATAAATATGTTGGTAGTTTAAATTAGTCTGGTAGTTTTGAATTAGTCAACAAGTGTCCAATTCTACAGGAGTTATTTGAGAGCCCCACTGGCCCTGAGAAATAGAAAACAAACTGTTGAGTGATCAAACACTGCGAGGATGAGTGATGATAAAACCTTGACCAAGATTCCTCACTTTGATGGTCACTATGATCACTGGAGTGAGTTGATGGAGAATCTCCTTAGAGCCAAAGGACTTTGGAGCTTGGTAGAGAATGGTTTTGAAGAACCACAGATGGAAACAAGATTGACAGATGCCCAGCAAGCTCAGCTTGATGATGCGAGAGCCAAGGATCATCAAGTGAAACATTATCTGTTTCAAGCAATCGACAGAACAGTCTTTGAACAAATTCTGGACCGTCGCACAGCAAAAATAGTCTGGGATTCCATGAAGAAGAAGTTTGGTGGAAATACGAAAGTAAAGAAATCTCTTCTTAACGCATTAAGAAGGGATTTTGAAATTCTTGAAATGAAAAGAGATGAAACTGTCAATGAATATTTCACAAGAGTGATGGTGGTAGCAAACAAAATGAGGAGCAATGGAGAAGAGATGATGGATACCAAAATTGTTGAGAAAATTTTGCATACCCTCACAGAGAAGTTCACATATGTCTGTGTATCCATTGAAGAGTCTAAAGACATTGAAACCATGTCTGTTGATGAACTACAAAGTACCTTGGTGGTTCATGAACAAAAGTTTCGTCGAGTGCACAAAGAAGACGACGACCAGGTGCTGAAAATTGAAGGACGATCAAACTCGACTAGCAGAGGAAGAGGCTCTTATAGAGGAAGGGGACGAGGTAGAGGAAGAACTGTATTCAACAAAGCTACCATTGAATGTTACAAGTGCCATGATTTAGGGCATTTTCAATATGAATGCCCAAAATCAAACAGGGAAGCTAATTATGCCGAATTGGAGGAAGAAGATGAGCTACTACTGATGGCATATGTCGAACTTCACGAGACAAATAGAAGAGATGCTTGGTTCGTAGACTCGGGTTGTTCGAATCATATGTGCGGTAACCAGGAGATTTTTACTAGCTTAGACACTAATTTCATCCATTCAGTCAAGCTTGGAAACAACACAAGGATGAAGGTTATTGGAAAAGGAGTGATAAAATTGTTTCTACAAGGAGTGTGTTATACTATAAGTGACGTGTACTGCGTACCGGAACTGAGAAATAATTTGCTAAGTGTTGGACAGCTTCAAGAAAAAGGGGTAGCAATTTTGTTTAAAGATGGAGTGTGTAGCCTCTACCATCCACTAAAAGGAAAGATGGCAGAATCAGTGATGAGTGCAAATCGCATGTTTATTCTGCTTGGAGAATCACCTACTACTGTGGTTAATGAAATAATTTGCTAAGTGTTGGACAGCTTCAAGAAAAAGGGGTAGCAATTTTGTTTAAAGATGGAGTGTGTAGCCTCTACCATCCACTAAAAGGAAAGATGGCAGAATCAGTGATGAGTGCAAATCGCATGTTTATTCTGCTTGGAGAATCACCTACTACTGTGGTTAATGAAGAATGTTTTCAAGTGGGCAGTACAGATGAATCAATTTTGTGGCACCACCGATATGGGCACCTCAGCTACAAGGGCTTACACACATTGAATGACAAGAATATGGTGATCGGCTTACCTCAAATCTTAACACCAAAGTCCACTTGTGAGGCATGTGTGAAGGGTAAACAGCACCGAAATCCAATTCCAAAAAAAGGCAAATGGAGAGCAACTGAGCAGCTGGGTCTTGTTCATGCTGATATATGCGGACCGATCACTCCAGCTTCAAACAGTCATAAGAGGTACTTGTTATGTTTTATTGATGATTTCTCAAGAAAGGCCTGGTGTTATTTCCTTGTTGAAAAATCAGAAGCATTTTACCACTTTAAATGTTTTAAAGTGCTGGTGGAAAAAGAAATTGGGTTGCCAATTAAATGTTTGAGAACAGACAGAGGTGGAGAGTTCAATTCAGCAAAGTTCAATGATTTCTGCAAGCAGCAAGGAGTAAAACGGCAACTAACCATGGCCTATACTCCTCAACAAAACGGAGTAGCTGAACGCAAAAATCAAACCGTGATGAATCTAGTAAGAGCAACGCTGATTGAAAAGAATATACCTAAAGTTTTTTGGCCAAAGGCGGTACAATGGACGTTTCATATTTTAAATAGATCACCCACACTTGCTGTAAAAGACAAAACGCCCGAGGAAGCCTGGAGTGGAGAAAAACCTACAGTGGAATATTTCAGAGTTTTCGGCTGTATTGGTCATGTACACATACCAGACGCAAAAAGAACAAAGTTATAAGTGAAGAGTGTGAGCTGCGTATTTTTTGGGTTTAGCCAAGAATCCAAAGGATACAGGATGTTTGATCCAATTGCCAAAAAAATAATTCATAGCCGTGATGTGGTGTTCGAAGAAGATCGAGCTTGGGATTGGAATTCAGATTATCAAGAGAAACAAATACTTGAATTAGAGTGGGGGAACGACATTAGTCCTGAAAGTGAAAAAGAACACACAGCCGGGCAAAGCGAGGCTAGCAACGATACTGATGTTGTCTCACCAGCTGAAACATCTGGCAGTCCTACACCAACAGAGGGAACTTCCGATCTCGGAAGAAATTTGGTACCAAGGGAGGGTAGAACTCGACGTCCCCCAATACATCTAACAGATTTTGTTTCAGGTGAAGGCCTGTCCGATGAAGATGAAACAAATATGATGGCCCATTTTGTAATCTCTGATCCCACTAATTATGAGGAAGCAGTAAAGAGTGAAAAATGGAGGATGGCTATGGATGAAGAAATAAAATCCATTGAGAAGAATCACACCTGGTACTTGATAGATCTACCAGCTGGAGCAAAAAAGGTTGGCGTAAAGTGGATTTATAAAACAAAACTGAATGAGCATGGAGAGGTTGACAAATACAAAGCGAGGCTAGTCGTAAAAGGGTACACCCAGCAGTATGGAATAGATTACACAGAGGTTTTCGCACCCGTGGCTCGAATGGATACTGTTCGTATGATCATTGCCTTTGCTGCTCAAAGAGGCTGGAAATTATATCAATTGGATGTCAAGTCAGCCTTCTTGCATGGAGAACTGGAGGAAGATGTGTATGTGGAGCAACCGAAAGGTTACAAAAAAGCAGGAAGTGAACAAATGGTGTACAAGTTGCGAAAAGCCCTCTACGGATTAAAACAGGCACCCAGGGCCTGGTTCAGTCGGATTGAATCTTATTTTGTCAAAGAAGGTTTCACAAGTAGCTCCAATGAACAAACCTTGTTTGTCAAAAAGAAGGGAGGAAAAATCTTAGTTGTGAGTATTTATGTAGATGATTTGTTATATACTGGTGATGATGATAAATTGCTTGCAGATTTTAAACATTCCATGGAAAATGAATTTGAGATGACAGACTTGGGGCCAATGAAGTTCTTTCTTGGCATTGAGATAGTCCAAAAGGATGTTGGTATTTTTATTTGTCAAAAGAAATATGCCAGCGAAGTCCTACAACGTTTTGGTATGGAGAATCATAATCCAGTATGTAATCCGATTGTTCCTGGCCAAAAGATTGGAAGAGATGTGGGAGGCGAGGTAGTTGATGCAACTCAGTTTAAACAAATGGTGGGAAGTCTAATGTATCTCACAGCTACGCGACCTGACCTCATGTTTGTTGTGAGCTTCATTAGTCGTTTCATGGCTAGTCCTACAAAGATCCACTTTGCTGCAATCAAAAGGGTGCTAAGGTATTTAAAGGGGACGGTTAATTATGGTATTTTTTACAGAAGAGGTGGAGAAAGCAGGCTGGTCGGATTTACAGACAGTGACTATGCTGGTGACATGGATGATAGCAAAAGCACTTCCGGTTATGCGTTTCTACTAAGTGGAGGAGCTGTGGCATGGTCTTCTCGTAAGCAACCCATTGTTACCTTGTCAACCACAGAAGCTGAGTTTATAGCTGCAGCTGCCTGTGCTTGTCAAGCCATTTGGACGAGAAGAATATTGAAAGAAATTGGCCATTCACAGGAAGCAGGGACTGTTTTGATGTGTGATAATGCTTCAACAATCAAGTTGTCTAGAAATCCTGTTTTACATGGGCGTTCCAAACACATAAGAGTAAGGTTCCACTTTCTCAGAGATTTAGTTAAAGAAGGTGTTGTTGAGTTACAGTTTTGTGGCACCAAAGACCAACTTGCAGATTTGATGACCAAACCACTCAAGTTAGAAGCATTCCAGAAGCTACGTCAAGAACTTGGTGTTTGCACAGACTCAGATTTGAACTAATTCTTGTACAAGAGGAATAAGTTCAAGGGAGGATTTGTTGGTAGTTTAAATTAGTCTGGTAGTTTTGAATTAGTCAATAAGTGTCCTATTCTACAGGAGTTATTTTCTGCTATTTAGAATATTTTCGCTACTGCTATATTTAGATTATTTTGTAGATCTTTAGTTGTTTTCTGTTTTGAAGTAATGGCTATATAAAGCCCAGCAGTTGCTCAAATAAGACATCACTTTTAAATCCAATTGTTCTGGTTGTCGACTTGTTTCTTGATCTAACAATAAAGGGCATTGAAATGATGGAGTTTTGTGACGTTTCTATTGCAGTGTGATTGGCTCTATTATAATTGCACTTGGATTTTACAGTGTGATGTGGGGACAAATGAAGGAGAAGAACAATGAAAGTTTTAGCAGTCAAAAAGCCCCTCTTTTGCAAAGGAATGCTTCTTTTAGAGAAGATAATTAGTGTGCCTAATTTTACTTGAAAGGCAATTTCTGTTCTGTAACAGGCAGGAATTAGGAGAATCATTTTACAGTGTGATGATGGGACAAATGAAGAGAAAGAACAATGAAAGTTTTAGCAGTTCAAAAACCCCTCATTTTTTGCAAAGGCAATGCTTCTTTTTAGAGAAGATAATTTAGTGCCCAACATTGTGCCTAATTACTTGGAAAGGACATTCTTGTTCATGTAAACAGGCAGGAATTAGAGAGAATCACTGTAACAGGCAGGAATTAGGAGAATCATATGAAAGTGTACTTGGAAATGTGAGTTCGAGAGAGAACATAATGGAAAAAAGGGGAAAGAAAAAAAAAACTTCTGCTTTTATGTCTGTAATATTAGAATTTTTTATAATGAAAATTTCAACTCTTTTCTTGAGAAAAATTATTAAAATTTTAATAATCTTGAGGGATTTGTTTCAAAACTACTGATAATGGATAAGGTTTTCTCTTTCTTCCATTTTCATGCTCCTTTTAGAAACTTCGAGTGATTGAATGTTTTAACTGTTTCCTTAAAACATTATATTATTATTATTATTATTATTATTATTATAGTTACAGTTATTTGTGTATAATTAATTCATATAAAATAGCTAAATTACTGATATTAGTCGGATAGAATAGTTGAGACTCATTCTCTTTTAATCAAAGGTTTCGAGTTTGAGCCTTGAGTATGAAAATTACCAAGTTATTTTGATAAATGCGTTAATATCAAATCCCATTAAACTAATTAGTTTGATATGAGAAGTGTCATTCTAGAGGTTAATATCTTGTAATATTTGATTATTTGGTCCTTCTTTTAATCACAATTAATTTAGCATTAGTACTTTGTCCATGGCACTACTATTAAGTTACTATTTAGTCCTTTCTTGAATGATAAAAATAACACTTTCTAAACAAAGGATTAAATAATTCAATAGAGCTAAATTACCAAATTAAAAAAGACAAATACATCCTAACATATAAATTGCTATAGTTTTTAGTTTTATATCTTTTTATATCTTTTTTATATTTTTTTTCATATAATATTGAAAGCATCTTTTAATTTTGTGGTCCACCATTATTTAGATGTCTTTTTATTTTTGGCATTTATGTTTTTTTCTAAAAGGCAACAAGATTTTATTTTTGTGGGGTATGCTTTTTTCCTCCTAATAGGATTTTTATCATGCAAGTTAAATATGAGCAGTTGTGCCATTATTAGAGTTTTATTTCTAAAAGCCATTATTAATTTTATTTTTCAATTTTTATACTTTATCAATCACACCACCATCACTCTACTTCCACCTCCACCACAATCAGCACAACACCACTCCATCACTACCACCACAACACCACTCCATCACCACCACATCATTACTAATAAAAATATATATATTTGACTATAAAAGTATTCATTATATGAAGCTATTAAAGATCTAAAAGCTAATTTGACTAGAAATTAAAAAAGAATAAGTCAGAAAAAAATTAATGTGATAAAATAAAAAGTTAAAAGTCATGAAAATTAATTTTTTAACACATCTTTTATGTTTTCCATTGAATAAAATAAATTACAATATAAAAATAGATATTTTGATCTTTTTAGTAATTATTCATTATATTTCTTCCTATTCTATAACAAATAAAAGGAATAATTATTAATGATGTGGTTGCGTGGTTGGTTGATGTTGGTGTGATGGTACGGTGGTGTGGTAGAGTGATGCGTTGAGGTGGGATGGTGGTTGCGGTGGTGGTGATGAAGTAATGGTTGCGTGGTGGAGGAATGGGTTGGTTATGGTTCGTGGTGAGAATGAGTATGGATTTTAAGGGTAATGTAGTGGGCTTTACATATTATTTTTTTTAGTAATGAATATACATCCCAAAAAATCAATTAAGTAATGAAATTATAGATGTAATGTCATTAACATTTCCATCCACTACCACCACAACACCCACTCCATCACCACCACATCATTACTAATAAAAATATATATTATTTGACTATAAAAGTATTCATTTATATGAAGCTATTAAAGACTTATATAGATCTAAAAGCTATTTGACTTAAAAATTAATCAAAAAGAAATAAGTCAGAAAAAATGTAATGTGATAAAAATAAAAAGTTAAAGTCATGAAAATGAATTTTTTAACACAATCTTTATGTTTTCATTGAAATAAATTAAATTACAATTATATAAATTATGATATTTGATCTTTTTAGTAATTTATTTCATTATATTCTTCCTATTCCCTAAACAATATAAAAGAATTAATTATTAATGAGTCGGGTGGTGGTGGTGATTGCTGTGATGGTTGCTGGTGATGGTTGCGGTGGTGGTGGTAGAGTGATGGTTGAGGTGGTGGATGGTGGTTGCGGTGGTGGTGATGAAGTAATGGTTGCGGTGGTGGAGGAATGGTGGTGGTTGAGAATGAGTATGGATTTTAAGGAATGTAGTGGGCTTTACATATATTTTTTTTATGTAATGAATATTACATCAAAAATCAATTTAAGTAATGAAATTATAGATGTAATGTCACTTACATTATGAGATTAAAAAGTCTAATTAAACAATGTAATCGGTCACATAATGTAATTATCATTTTATTATATGATTGATTACAGTATACCAAACATAACCTAGACTTCAACTTATTGCATTCAAGGCAGAGGGGAGTGGTTATGGTGTTTTTTGCAAATTTGATTCTTAAAATAGTGAAACTTTTTAATTTTACTCCTATATATATATATATAATTTTCCCCCTTAGTTTTTGAAATTATTGTGATACCTAATCTTCATTCTGGTTCAGCCACTTGCATTTTTATTTATTTATTTACTTATTGGGAATAACAATTCATCTAACTCCATTAAGGATGATCACGAAGTGGGTTTTTAATATTTACATTTCTCCTGTAAGATTAAACATATACATGTTTCATCACCATCCCACATCAAAGGTGGGATGGGTTAGATGGAGACACAGGGTAGATTATATTCGAATTGGATTTTATTCAAAAATATTTTAAAAAAATAATTCACAGGAAGGGTAAGATTTATTTGTAAAATTTATACTCACTCTATTTAGTTCGAGTTTAAATAGAGACTCAATGAGTACAATGAGCATCTTTAAATTTTACGTTTCGAATGTGTAATCAAATATGAATATAATTTCAATTTAAATTGAAATAAGATTAAAATCGGCTCAATTTTAATCGAATCTAATTTTGAAAATTCAATTTCTAATTAAATTGAAAATCGAAAAACAACGTGGCTGATATTATTTTTTTTATTTTTAGAAGCAAAACCTAAGGAATATGGCCAGAAACAATAAGATATAAGTCGCATAACAAGTAATTTTGCAAAAACGTGGTAAATTGATCGTATCCTAAATTGGTATCAAAATTAATTTTGAACTAAAAATGAATATTCAATAAAAGTTCAAGGATCAAATTGTGCGTTTATACGACATTAAGCAAGCTACTCTCTCGCTTATCTATTCTTAAATAGACCTCAGTGGAGAAATAACACTACAGAGAAAAAGAGGGAAATGGAAAGAGGGAAATGGGTTCAAGATTTTTATAGGAAGATTTACTTCCTTTGATGGCTATGGTGTCTGTAGAATGCACAAATGTAGGTTTAAACACTTTATTCAAAGCAGCCTCTTTGACAGGGATGAGTTATTTTGTTTTCATAGCTTACTATAATGCAATTGCAACTCTTGTTCTTACACCAGTCCCCTTCATTTTTTAAAGGTCTTCAATTATTTCTCTTTCCCTAATTCATATTTTCTTTTCAACTCGTTCATAAATCCAAAGCAATAGTAAAATGGTAGTTTGATTTCTCTGGACAGAGCAGCAGTATCTTCATCAATCAAGTTCCCTATTCTCTATAGAATTTGCGTTCTCACTTATCGGGTAATTATTAATTATCTCTCATAAGCTATCATTAAATTCGTGTTTGAACTTTTAATTAACTTTGTTTCTTGGGAAGCATGCTGGAAAGAAAGGTCTAGAATACACTTCTACAACTCTTTCTTCAGCCATGAGCAATCTAACGCCAGCTTTTACCTTTGCTCTTGCAGTTTTGTTCAGGTGTGTCTCAAATTCAAGGCTATTTTTATTTATTATTTGTTCTCAAATTCAAGGCTATTTTTATTTATTATTTGTTCGGAGGTTTTAATTGTAAAAAGATGCCTTGGATGGTTTTAATTAAAAAAGGAAAAAAAAAAAAAACAAAGAGGATCTAAGTGAATATTAAAAGATTAATTGTCACAATTATTAGGACGGTTTTACCTTAATACTATATCAAAAATAAAAGAGTTTGTTCTAATTGAAACACCATTGGATATAAATGAAAAATTAAAAATTCTTAAATTTGTTCTTATTTATATTTTTGTCCTTTCTATTTTAGAATAGAATAAACATGATTAGATTCGGCCTCTAAATCCATCACCGATCAAATCAATCAAAATAGAAATCAAATCAATCAAAATAGAAATTTTTCAAAAAGAGTTTTCATTTTTATTCACAATCTTAAACCTGTTTATAAATACTTAATCCCTATATAGTCAGATTGGCGCAAATAAGTTACCTGAAAAAATCCTACCTTAAGATATTTACTAAACTTTTACTCAATAAGTTTGAAACTAGATTGTTAAGTACTAACCTTTCATTGGGTGCGACTTGTAAAGAATGGAGAATGTAGATATGAGAAGGTCAAGCACTCAAGCTAAACTTATTGGAACTATAGTTTCAATATCAAGAGCATCAGTGGTGGTTTTCTACGAAAGCTCAACAATTTTCTCCACTTCTCCAACAAACTCCATTTGATTTCATTGGCCTCTTGCTTCTGCACAATCTGACTGGCTTATTGGTGGCCCCTTGCTTGCTATAGAGTATCTTCATTATGCACTTTGGTGCATCCTTGAGGTATCCAATCATTTAAGTTATCGAGATTTTAAATTAACGAGGATAACTTTAAAATATTTAAAGGGCAAGAGAAGATATATATTCTAAAGAGCAAATCCCAAATTTTGGTGAGTTATGATCTGAGCGATCTCACAACCACAACCTAAAAGAGACCCAATATAATAATTTTTTTATAATGAGACATGAATTAGAATAATGTTCAGAGAATAACACCAACAGGAGAAGCTACCCTTATAAAAATAAAAAATTTTACCCAATTCAGTGATAAGCGTTTGTAGTGGTGAAAGACTCGAACTATATTTAGACATATTATATATATATACCCAACATAATATGGCAGTAACCTCTCTTTGTAGATATGTATTTTTAAAATAAAAAAGAGATAATAAGAAATATAATTTTATTATAGAATTAAAGAATTGTATATAATAGAACCTTATGGCATAACCTCTCTTTGTAGATATGTATTTTTAAATAACGGAATTTGATGCAGTTATTTTTATTATAGAAATTAAAGAATTGTTTCTGTCCTTAAATTATGTCATTTCTAAAATAAAAATTGAGAAGTATAGTTTTTTAATTTATAAATTTAGCCTTTCTTTAGAAAAAAAAATTATGGATAAAAACTAAACTTAATCTAATGTGCATGGTGTAGGCTGATATTCTGAAGATATGGCCAACAGAGCTGGTTGTGACATTTCCATACGCCTTGTGTGCAACAATCATATCTGCACCGGCATGTTTTTTGGCAGAACAGATTTTAGATGCTTGGCTGTTCAAATATGATATAGCATTAGTTGCTGTTTTCTACTCAGTAATTTTTTTTATTTATTTTTTTTAGAAATTGTTAAAAGGAATGTCGCGGTTGAAAAAGATTTAAATATAATGATTGATCAATCTTAATAGAGTATAATGTAAGATAATTAAATGCATTTCATAATCACTTAATTAATATCAGTCACCAGCTATCAACAACTACTAACCAAACAGTCCCTAAACGAGCAATTATCTAATATAAGAAGATCAAGGGACAATTAAAGCCTTTCGGCCATAATTCATAATAAAATAATATTAAAAAGTTGATACTATCATCTATTAGTAGGTCTACACGTGGGTTGGATTGAGTTAGGTGTTTGGTGTTTGACAAAAATTATGAGAAGATTCTAATTATTGATAGGAAACTTTTCTAACTATTGATACGAAATTCGTTGCCTAAATTGAAATTGAAGATGCATGAAGAAATATTGGATCCCTCATATACCTAATGTTGAAATGATCCCAATTATCTAGAAGTGGTCATCATCAACAATCAAAATTATAGGTTTATTACTTTGGGATTGCAAAATAGGTTTAATTTTGATAATGTTATTGTTACTACCTATGTTATTGTTATTTTATGGATAAGACTTGCGTACACCGTTTGGGTGGTTTAGTAAACTAAACCAATTGACTTGGAGAAATCGTGTTTCAAATAAAACCAAAACCCAGAAGCTGCAATCTCTGTGGAACCAGAGCTGGCTGGATATAGTTAGAACCAGATGGAGTCCACCAATTCCAACAAATCAGTAAAAAACCTAAAATTGCACGGTTGCACCGGCACTGAAACAGCCACTGGTGCTGACTCCAGCCCAGAAGTAATGGGTCTGAGTCGATTACGGTCTAGTGAAGCAAAACCAACGGTTCACTGAACCTGCGGACAGTGCCATGCTTCATTTGTTTGCTGGCAAGTGGTGGCTAGTGGAGTGTAGGTGTTGCCTGCTTTAACCAAACCAAATTATTCATACTTCATTACTTTGTTCATCATAATCAAAACAAAAAAAAGTAACGGACAAAAATCATTAAACGCAAAGTTGTCCTACTGTAGACAATACTCTGTTTAATAATCTTTCCATCCATCCACATATTATTTATTGCTGATTACAAAAATAAAAAATAAAACCCAAATAATTCATGGGTTAATAAAAAAACAATAAAAAACCAAATAATTCATGGGTTTGAATTTGAATTCATTTCTGTTATTCACATCTTTGCTTTTGGAACTGATAAGTTGAACTGATAAATTAAACAACACTTTGTCGCTAATTTATTCCATTTCCTATATTCTTCTTATTTCTTCCACCATTAAACTGACCCAGTGCAGAAACAAGCTGCAGATATAAAAAATAATAATAATAAATAAAGAAAAGAAAAGGAAATGGGTCCAAGGTTTTTATACGGAGATTTGCTTCCTTTTATAGCTATGGTGTCTGTCGAATGCACAATTGTTGGAGCAAGCACTTTGTTCAAAGCAGCTTCTTCGAAAGGGATGAGTTGTTATGTATTCATAGTTTATTCTTATGCGATTTCAACTCTTGTTCTTCTACCTGTCCCGTTCATTTTTTACAGGTCTTTAGTTATTTCTGTTTCTCCTAATCAATCTTTTCCTTTTAACTTATTCATAGATCTAATCTAATAGTAAAACAGTAGTTTTATTTCTCGTTATCTATTCATGGCGAATACAGTGCAGCAGCAGAAATCAAGTTGCCTCTTCTCTGCAGAATTTTTGTTCTTGCGCTTATTGGGTAATTAGTACATCTCATAAATCAATCTGCCTTTTTCATTTTTCTTGCTATCATTGAATTTTCCTTTTCTTTTTTTTTTTCTATTAATTTTTGTTTTCTGGAGAATTATGCAGGTTTTTAAGTATGATTGTTGGAACTAAAGGCGTAGAATACAGTTCTCCAACTCTTTCCTCAGCCATGAGCAACCTAACTCCAGCTTTTACCTTTGCCTTTGCATTTTTGTTCAGGTGTGTGTGTATGTGTGTCTCACTCCTCAAACTCAAGTCTAATCCATTTTTTATGGAGGCTAATCATAAAAGATCCCATTGTGATTTGTCTTCATGATTAATTTATAATTTTAGGAATTAAAGTAATCCTAACAAATGTATTGCTAATTTAGTAACTAACCTCTCCTTGGGTGTAAAGGATGGAGAAGGTAGCTATGAGAAGGTCAAGCAGTCAAGCTAAAATTGCTGGAACTATAGTTTCAATAGCAGGAGCGTTGGTGGTTCTTTTCTACAAAGGTCAATAGCAGGAGCGTTGGTGGTTCTTTTTCTACAAAGGGCCCAAACATTTTTATCCAGCTTATCTCCGAAAAAACAAACATTTCATTGGTTGGCCTCCTTGCCTCTACGATGTCCTGATTGGATTATTGTGGATTATTGGTGGCCTCTTGCTTGCTACAGAATATCTTCTTTGTTCACTTTGGTACATTATTCAGGTACGCAAAGGTGAAATCAAGATTTTAAATTAAGAGAGACGAACTATAAAATACTCAAAACAAGAGAGCTAAACTATTTAAAGAATGAGAGATTGGTTTAAGTTCTGGGTTCCAAGCCCACCTTCTCCACAACGTAACCTCACCACTAAACATGCTCATTCAAAATTTATACCGATATTAAAATATATGGTAAATTATACAAGTTATGTCTAAACTTTTTAATCTTTCCTATTTTGGTGTTTAAATGAAAAAAAAATTTCAATTAACGCTCCGTTTGCTTCCATACAATAATTTACCGGAAAACAACTTGCTGAAAAACATTTTCCTTGAATAATATTTTTCAAATGACTTATTTTTCGTTGTTTGGTTGTAATATTGAAAATTAGTTAAAAATATTAAAATTTTTATCTAGTTAAAATTTTATTCATAATAATTAGTTAAAAATATTAAAATTTTTATCTCATAATAATAATAGAAATTTTAAAATTTTATTGTTAAATATGAAAAGAATGCAAAAAAAAAAATGTAAATTATAAAAGTCAGTGGTGGCCTGTGGTGGTGGCTGCCGGCCGTCGGCAGTGGTGGCCGGTGGTGGTTGGTTGGTAGTAAATGGTGACTGGTGGCAGCGATTATCATGATTAATAAATTTAAAAAATATGAATTTATAAGGTTTGTCAATATTCGTAAAATGTTTTACTCTTTTGAAAATGAAAAATTGTTTTCCTTAAAAAATGCTTAATTTTCCTTTGACCAGAAAAATATTTTACGTTCACTTATTTTCCTAAATATCTCAAAAAACGGAAAATTATGAAAAATATTTTCCTGCAAGTTATTTTACATAAATAAATGGAGCCTAAGTACTTAAATTATTACTAAAAACGTTGCAACTGTTAAGCATCAAATGCTGAATTAGCTCACCAGAGTTGCACATGAACTTTAATATGAAATTTCTTTCGTTTCACATTTAAAAAACACAGAAATAGTATAATTTTTAAAAAAAATTAAACAGAGGGCTCAATTTTCTGTGGAAGAACTTAATCATCATGACTTAATTTGATGTAGGCTGAGGTTTTGAAGACATACCCAAAAGTGCTTATTGTGACATTTGTGTACACTTCGTGTGTGACCATCATATCCGCCCCAGTATGCTTTGTTGCGGAAAGCAATTTGGATGCTTGGCTACTAAAACCTCATATGTAAAACCTCAAATATGGATTTACTTGCTATTTTATACTCGGTAGTGTTTTTTTTTTTTTTTTTTTTTTTTTTTTTTTTCTTTTAAATCCTTAAATTTTAACTATATATAATCTATTAAACTCTTCAACTTTGAAATTATAGAGAGTCATTTATTAATGACTCAATTAACTGAATTTGAATACTAAATTAGCAATTAACTAATGCAAGATCAAGGACCATTTAAAGGCTTTTAGCCTTAATATTTGACAATTACAAAATAAACAAAAGATAACGGGGAGAAAAATAGTAAGAACTATTATTTTGATATGAGATAGATAAACTTAAGTGTTCGTATACAGAGAATTGTGAGACTTTTGTACAGAATGCATATAGCTATTATCTAGTTATCTGAACAAGAGACACAAATTTTATTATCAAACGGTTGACTTAGGTATTCAATACATAATTGACCGAGCGTTATTGAACTGAATCCTTTGAATTTCAATTTATAACGCTCGGTCTTATATTCATGTATGCTAATGATTTTAGGCTCAGTTAAGGGCTTGTTATATTAACGAATAAGCTTATGGTATATTTATTATAGTCTATCAGTATTAATAATAAGATAATAATATTTTCTTCCAATTATAGCCTATGGTAAAATTGATAAAATTAAAAAGTTTTAAGATAAAATTGCATTAAAAAGTTTTAAGATAAAATTGCAAGAGGTAAAAAAGATAATGGCTTTTTGTGATATTAAATAGGTTTTCTAAATATGTGATTTGGTATCTGTTTAGGGAATTTTTGCACAAAGCTATAGCACCGTTATTCATTCATGGGGGCTGCGTTTGAAGGGGCCTTTGTATGTAACAATATTCAGACCATTGTCAATTGCTATTGCAGCTTTTATGGGTGTCTTATTTCTTGGGGATGCTCTCCATCTTGGGATGTATGTATGCTCATCTTTTTTTGTTTTTAAATTATTTTTCGTATTCCATTTATATATTCCTTGGAATTATCAATTTCACAAAAGAAAATTCTTCAAAATTCATTAATTTGCATTTTATACCATTAACTTGGGTTAAAAATAAATAATAAAAAATCAATGACTTAGTTTTTTCTGAGCTTAAATATTCATCAATTTTTCATTCCAAGATCTGACCCATTGATTTTCTAATTGAAAGTTTTTCTTTAAGTCAATAGAAAATATCAATATTTGGTAAATTATACATGCTGGTTAAGTCAAATCAGCAAATTAAGCATTATTTATTTTTTTATTAATTTGTCTTTTTTTAGCTTTTTTTTTTTTTTGGTAATTGCAGTATTAGTATTTTTTTTTTTATTAGGAGCTCTAATATATTTCAATGGGGTTCTGATTTACTGCTGATATGGGGAAAAAGCAAATGAAGGAAAGATCAAAGTGAGGACAAGATTTTAGCTGGACTGAGATCTACTCCAAAGAGTTTCCTTTCTTGCAAACACCCATTAATGACATGTTAATGACATGTAGCCAAAAAATGTAATTAAAGATTTTTTATCTTTGATTTTTTCTTTTATTAGTCCTTAACCACACCTCATTTGTAAATTTTTGAGGTTTTTGTCCTTATCAAATCCATATATTTTTTTTTTAATATTAGAGAGAATATTCAAACTCAATCTATTGTCAGGTCATATATGTATTTACTATTAGGTTATGCCTTGACGTGTTTATCAAATTTCATACTTGAATGAAAAAGAAAAAATTACTCTTATTCGGTGCTCAGTTTAAACATTTCAAAAAATATTTATTGTCAAATTTATGTAATGAATCATTGGATATTTTTTTATATGAATAATAATCTTTCATATTAAATAATAATCTTTCATATTATCAAATGAAAACTCTGTCCATCTCATGTCAATTAGTTTTGCGATGCCAAATCTGTCCATCTCATGCTGCAAAATCAATCCGTCTATCTCATCTCTACCATTACCTACCTATCTCACCTACCCTATGATACAAAAATAGATAGAATTTGTTTTTTAAAGAAAAGGAGCTTCATTTGAAAACAGAGTATAGAGAAAACAAAAATTTATGTGATCTTTAATTTCTGAGTTCTTTATTTCCTGAGCAGTCTTCTTTTGCTAACAATAAATCTCAGCCTGCTAGATTGTAGAAACCTATATGTGTGTTCTTTGAAGGTATGTTTGTTTATAGTTTAATTTTAACGGTAAAAGTAATTTCTAAATTTAAATATTATTTTTAACTTTGTTTTTTTTTTTACTTGTAGTAGTTGTTCTTCTTCATGTTCTTTGTTTTCAAAAGTCATGGCCGTGTGAGGTAAAGAGACTTCCTTTGGCTCTTGATTTGGGGGTTTTGTGCTCTAAACTCAAATGAATTTTCCATAAAATAACTTGATTTTTCTTTAACTGTGTTTTTTTTTTTTCTATTTTCTGTCTAATGATTTTTATCAAGAGAGATTTTTTTATTATTATTATTATTTTAAATATTAACGAAGTGCATTAGCTTTCAAGTGCTCTAATGGACTCAAACTTTCTATTTTGGATATTTGATTATAGCTATAAATAAATTAGTAATTGATTAAGAAAATTTTTTAATTGAGTATTTGTCTGTGGTAATTAATAGCGGTGGTAAAGTACAACGTTAACATGAATTTTTGGTGATCAAGGATTTTATTTAATGTTTGGTAGGTTCTATAATAGTTTTTTATAAGCTGGATATATAAATTCACGACTGAACTTTGCAATTTTAATTTTATGGCACCTTGAATATTATAGATGAGTTATTATGTATTTGTACTTGTAAATTTTAATAATATTACATACATTTCGTCACTAATATCAATAATTTTATTTTAACTTGTAAATGTTGGTAATTTTACATACCTTTCGACACTAATAATTTTCACAAATTTCAACTATTAATTAGTGTTTAATTAATCTAATCTTGCAAGTTGAAGTGTTCAATAAAATAAATTTGAAAATTAAGTGTGTAATAGACGTAATTTTATAAGTCGAAGTGTTTGATAAAAAAAAATTGAAGGTGCCATAAAATTAAAATGAAAAAGTTTAGAGGTAAATTTATGTACGTGTCTTGTGCCATTTTTTATAATTAAAATGCAAAGGTACGTGTACATAAATGCAAAGGTACATGTGAACACTTTTTTACACATCACTCCTTTTACAATGTGCGTACATTTTAATTTGCATTTTCAAACAGGTAAGATATATAAATATTATAAAATAAAATAAAATTTAGAGAGCCATAAGGTCATTTTAAAAATTTATGAGAGCCATAAAAAATTTTTTGTAAAAATTCATAGGTAAATTTATATGTACATAAATTTACGTATTCCATCTATTCGTTAATTTTTCCATCATTGCGTACATAATCCATTTTATAAAATAAGCCTAAAAAACGAACAAACAAAAACAAAATCATTGAGCTATTTTAGTTTCCTGTTTCAAGGGAGCAGAGAAGTCTAAAGAAGCTGTCTGCAGTACAACGACAGCCACAATAAAGGGCGAACTCAAAAAATGGAGTTGAGTTCTTGGATATGGGATTTGACATGTTTTGCAGGAATGGTCACAGTGGAGTGCACAGATGTAGGTATAGCAAGTTAGCAACCATAAGCAAAGCAGCTTTATCACAAGGAATGAGCAATTATGTTTCTGTTGTTTACTCCAATGCTCTTGGCACTCTCATTCTTCTCCCTTATTTCAACTTCTACAGGCTGTCTTCCTTTCCTTCACTATTAATTAATTTCTTGCTTCTGTGCGAAAGAGGGAAACCTTTGACTTCTGAAACTCTTCTTTAATTTTCAGGAAGAGGAGCATCTATAGTGACCCTATATAAAGGCCCTGCAATTTTTATGATCCAGTCACTAACTTCTCACTCTCACCATCTTCAACTTCAACCTCTTCACTCACAGAAACCAGAGTGGATCTTTGGAGGTTTTCTCCTTGTAATTTTTGCCTTCTGTCTGCAACCTGGACCATTGCCCAGGTGATTTTTGTTTTTTTAATTACCTTTCCCTAAAAATTTAATTTAATTCTATATATGTTTAAATCAATTTAAATTTAAATCAATTGAATGTTTTCATTCATTTATTCCTAAAATAAATCAATTGAATGATTTTCATTCATTTATTCCAAATAATTTTGTTTATTCCAAATATTTTGTGAATTCATATTTGCAGGGAGCAACAGTGAAGCAGTACCCAGAAGAAATGACCATACTGTTCTTTTTCACCTTGTTTATCACAATCCAAAGTGCATTTTTCTCACTTATTTTGGAAAGGAATCCAAATGCATGGAGATTGAAATCTGCCATTGAAATTATTGCCATCGTTTTCACAGTAAGAAAATCTATCCAGATTTTATTTATTTATTTATTATTCTATAATGGGTAATTATCTATTTAGGTAAAAATAACACTCGCATATCCATTATTTGGTAAAATCATTAGATTGTCCTTCAGGTTTAGCCTTGTTAAATTATTTTAAAGTGCCTTTTTTATATTAAATATCCTATAATATTTGGATTTAATCCGTTAATTTTTGTTTTTAAGTTTACTATTGAATTGGTATTCCATTCCCTAATTGATAAAGGAAATTGCACTTTTTAGACAAGAGAATTAAGAGATTATTTAAATTGATGGAATTTGAACGGTAAAATTTTTATATTAAATGTTTTTCAGTCATTTTTATATTAAATTTTTATATTAAATTGATGGAATTATTATTATATGATTGCAGTCATTTTCCATAGGATTTGTCAAAGATGACATGCAATGAGGAAATATTACATTTATTTATTTAGTTATTAATTATTATCATATGATTGGAGTCATTTTCCATAGGATTTGTCGAATATGCAATGCTACTTATATAGAAAAACTGGAATTCCATATGATATATAATATTTATATGCTTGATTGACGTTAGTTGATGTTCTGTTCCTTCCACTGAAAATATTAATATATTTAAAAAACCACAAAAAGAAAAAAAAATATTTATTAAAAAATATTTAATAAAATTAGGTGAGACAATGAGAGCCGCTGTTCCCGCTCTTTTTTATTACATGGCCTTGGTTGGCCCCACGTGTCTGAAATTTTAATGTTCAGCATATGGGACTAAATTATTTTGATTGAGTATAACATTAATTACATATTCTTACTTTTTTTTTAATTTCTATTATTTTATATTATAATAATATTAATTAAATTTAACTATTTCTAACTGAGTCAAAATTATTTATCCTTTTTTATTTTATTTTACAAATGTAAATTCAAATAATAGTCCCCGGATATTTTTATTTTCTCCTAATTGAATTAATAGATAATTAACCTTTGATTTGGTGTGATTTAGGCGGTATTTGGGAGTATGTTTCGAATTGGGTTTCACACGTGGTGCTTGGGCAAGAAAGGACCTTTATATGTAGCCATGTTCAAACCTTTGGGTATTGCTATTTCTGTGTTCATGACAGTCACTTTTCTTGGTGAAACCCTTTGTCTTGGCAGGTATTTCTTTATTGGTTCTCCAATCTAAACCCTTTCTCCAATCTAAACCCTTTTTTTTTTTAAATAATAAATAAGGGCATTGAAATGATGGAGTTTTGTGATGTTTCTATTGCAGTGTCATTGGTTCTATTATAATTGCACTTGGATTTTACAGTGTGATGTGGGGACAAATGAAGGAGAAGAACAATGAAACTTTTAGCAGTCACGAAGCCCCTCTTTTACAAAGGAATGCTTCTTTTAGAGAAGATAATTAGTGTGCCTAAATTTACGTGAAAGGCAATTTCTGTTCTGTAACAGGCAGGAATTAGGAGAATCATGTGAAAGTGTACTTGGAGATGTGAGTTCGAGAGAGAACATAATGGAAAAAAGGGAAAAAAAAAAAAAAAAAAAAAAAAAAAAAAAAAAACTTCTGCTTTTATGTCTGTAATTTTAGAGTTTTCTATAATGAAAATTTGAACTCTTTTCTTGAGAAAATTTATTAAATAATTTTAATAATCTTGAGGGATTTGTTTCAAAGCCACTGATGGTGGTTTAGTTAAAGGAGATGTATGGATAAGCTTTTCTCTTTCTTCCATTTTCATGCTCCTTTTTAAAAACTTTGAGTGATTAGATGTTTTAACTATTTCCGTAAAAGATTATATTATTATTATTATTATTATAGTTACAGTTATTTGTTTATAATTAATTTATATAAAGTAGCTAAATTACCGATATTAATCAAATAGAGTGGTTGAGACTCGTTCTCTCTTAATCAAAGGTTTTAAGTTTGAGCCTTGAGTATGAAAATTGCCAAGTCATTTTGATAAATGCGTTAATTAGTTTAACATCTAATCCCATTAAACTAATTAGTTTGATATAAGAAGTGTCATTCTAGACGTTAATATCTTGTAATATTTGATTAGTTGGTCCTTCTTTTAATCACAATTAATTTGGCATTAGTACTTTGTCCATGGCACTACTATTAAATTACTATTTAGTCCTTTCTTGAATGATAAAAATAACACTTTCTAAACAAAGGATTAAATAATTCAATAGAGCTAAATTACCAAATTAAAAAACCAAATTAAAAAAGACAATACATCCTAACATATAAATTGCTATTTAGTAATGTCAAAAATAAATTAAAAATAAATAAAATGCTATTAGTTTTATATCTTTTTATATCTTTTTTTCATTTTAATAGAAAGCATCTTTTAAATTTTGTGTCCCACCATTATTTAGATGTCTTTTTTATTTTTGGCCATTTTATGTTTTTTTCTAAAAAGGGCAACAAGATTTTATTTTTGTGGGGTATGCTTTTTTTCCTCCTAATAGATTTTATTTTTGTGGGGTATGCTTTTTTTCCTCCTAATAGGGTTTTTATCATGCAAGTTAAATATGGCCAGTTGTGCCATTATTAGAGTTTTCTAACTGATAGGGACACTGATTATTAATTTGAACTAAACTGATAATTTATAAAAAAAATATGAGAATCAATTTTATTTTTCAATTTTTATACTTTTATCAATTCTATTGAACTAATGTAATTATTATTTTCATTACTGTTTCAGCAATTCTTCTAGTCAAGTGATTAAACTGTTAAATTAATCTGTAATGTGATGTGATAAAATAAAAGAATAAGTCAGAAAAAAGAATAAGTCAGAAAAAAAATGTAATGTGATAAAATAAAAGTTAAAGTCATTGAAAATTAATTTTTTTATACAATCTTATATATTTTCATTGAATAAATTAAATTACAATATAAAATTATGATATTTTGATCTTTTTAGTGATTATTCGTTTCGTTCTTCCTATTCCTATAACAATATAAAAGAATAATTAATAATGATGTAATGGTGGTGGTGATGTTGGTGGTGATGGTTGCAGTGGTAGTGGTAGAGTGATGGTTGAGGTGGTGGATGGTGGTTGCGGTGGTGGTGATGAAGTAATGGTTGCAGTGGTGGTGGAATGGTGGTTGAGGATGAGTATAGATTTTAAGGAATGTAACGGGCTTTACATATATTTTTTTATGTAATGAATATTACATCAAATATCAATTTAAGTAATGAAATTATAGATGTAATGTGAATTACATTATGAGATTAAGGATTTACTTATTGGGAATAACAATTCATCTAACTCTATTAAGGATGATCACGCATTGGGTTTTTAATATTTACATTTCCCCTGTAATATTAAATATATACATGTTTCATCACCATCCCATGTCATGGGTGGGATGGGTTAGATGGAGACATAGGGTAGATTATATTCGAATTGGATTTTATTCAAAAATATTTTTAAAAAATAATTCACAGGAAGGGTAAGATTTATTCGTAAAATTTATACTCACTCTATTCAGTATGAGTTTAAATGGAGACTCAATGAATAAAATGAGCATCCTTAAATTTTACGTTTCGAATGTATAATCAAATATGAATATAACTTCAATTTAAATCGAAATAAGATTAAAATCGGCTCAACTTTAATTGAATTCTAATTTTGCAAATTCAATTTCTAATTAAATCGAAAATCGAAAAACAACGTGGCTGATATTATTTTTTTATTTTTGGAAGCAAAACCTAACGAATATGGCGAGAAACAATAAGATATAAGTCACATAACAAGTTATTTTGCAAAAACGTGGTAAATTGATCGTATCCTAAATTGGTATCAAAAATAATTTTGAACTAAATTGAATATTCAATAAAAGTTCAAGGATCAAATTGTGTGTTTATACGACATTAAGCAAGCTACTCTCTTGCTTATCTATTCTTAAATAGACCTCAGTGGAGAAACAACACTACAGATAAAAAGAGGGAAATGGGTTCAAGATTTTTATACGAAGATTTACTTCCTTTGATGGCTATGGTGTCTGTAGAATGCACAAATGTAGGTTTAAACACTTTATTCAAAGCAGCCTCTTTGACAGGGATGAGTTATTTTGTTTTCATAGCTTACTATTATGCAATTGCAACTCTTGTTCTTACATTTATTCAAAGCAGCCTCTTTGACAGGGATGAGTTATTTTGTTTTCATAGCTTACTATTATGCAATTGCAACTCTTGTTCTTACACCGGTCCCCTTCATTTTTTAATCAATAAGTTTGAAATTAGATTGTTAAGAACTAACCTTTCCTTGGGTGCGACTTGTAAAGAATGGAGAATGTAAATATGAGAAGGTCAAGAACTCAAGCTAAACTTATTGGAACTATAGTTTCAATATCAGTAGCATCAGTGGTAGTTTTCTACGAAAGCTCAACAATTTTCTCCACTTCATCTCCAACAAACTCCATTTCATTTCATTGGCCTCTTGCTTCTGCACAATCTGACTGGCTTATTGGTGGCCTCTTGCTTGCTATAGGGTATCTTCTTTATGCACTTTGGTGCATCCCTTCTTTATGCACTTTGGTGCATCCTTGAGATATACAAGCATTTAAGTTATCGAGATTTTAAATTAAGGAAGATAACTTTAAAATATTTAAAGGGCAAATCCTAGATTTGTGATTTATGATCTGCAATCTCACTGTTGAGGACATAATAACTTTTTATATATGAAAGCCCAATGAATTAGAATAATGTTGTGAGCTACACAACAGGGGAACGCTCCCTTAATAACATTCACCAAATTAGTGATAATGTTTATAGTAATGAAGACTCGAACTACATCTTCTAGAATACATACTAATTTAAAATATATACCCAACATAATATGGCATAACTCTAGAATACATACTAATTTAAAATATATACCCAACATAATATGGCATAACCTCTCTTTGTAGATATGTGTGTTTTTAAATAATGGAATTTGATTCAGTTATTTTTATCATAAAAATATAAGAATTGTTTCTGTCCCTAAATTATGTCATTTCTAAAATAAAAATTGAAAAGTATAGTTTTTTAATCAAGTATTTATAAATTTTTTTTTTTTTAGAAAAAAAAAGTTATGGATAAAAACTAAACTTAATCTAATGTGCATGGTGTAGGCTGATATTCTGAAGATATGCCCAACAGAGCTGGTTGTGACATATCTATACGCCTTGTGTGCGACAATCATATCTGCACCAGTATGTTTTTTGGCAGAACAGATTTTAGATGCTTGGCTGCTCAAATATGATATAGCAGTAGTTGCTGTTTTCTACTCAGTAAATTTATTTATTTATTTTTTTTTAGAAAGTGTTTAAAGGAATGTCGCGGTTGAAAAGGATTTAAATATAATGGTTGATCAATCTTAATAGAGTATAATGTAATATAATAAAATGCAATGCATTTCGTAATCACTTAATTAACATCAGTCACCAGCTATCAACAACTACTAACTAAACAGTCCCTAAATAAGTAATCGACTAATATAAGAAAATCAAGGGCCAATTAAAGCCTTTTGGCCTTTCGGCCATAATTCACAATAAAATAATATTAAAAAGTTGATACTATCATCTATTAATAGGTCTTCACGTGGATTAGGTCGGGTTGGATGGAATTTATTGATTTAAAGTACCTCTATATATGTGAATCAATAATTTTTTTTTATTGGGGGCAGAGAATTCAAAATTAGAGGAGGCCAAAAGAAAATTTTTAAAATTAAAGGGTTCAAATGAAAGAATAAAAAAAAATTGCACTTTTTATGGGTGAATTTTTATTTTTTTTATTTTTTTGAGTTTAGGGGGGCCAGGCTCCTCAGTCCCTCTCTCTGCCCCTGTTTTTGACCTAATCCAACCCATAAAATGCGTGAACCGAAGGTTATGAAGGGGTTGTTTAAGTCTAAATAAGTGTTGAAGGGGTTGTTTAAGTCTAAATAAGTGTGAAATGGTATTTGTTTAGGGAATTTTTGGGCCATGCTATAGCGCCATTATTCATGCATGGGGGTTACGTCGGAAGGGGCCTGTGTACATAACAATCTTCAAGCCATTATCAATTGCTATTTCAGCTTTTGCAGGTGTGATATTTCTTTGGGATCCTCTTCATCTTGGCACGTAAGTCGAAATATTTAGAATTATACATTTGACAAGGTAAAATTTTCATAATTCATTAATTTACACTTTCATTAATCGATTTCTTTTTTTTATTTCAGAGTTGTTGGAGCTCTGGTAATATCAATCGGGTTTTACGCCGTGATAGGGGGAAAAGCAAATGAAGAAATACCAAGTGAAAAAGTTACTTTCTTGCAAATTGATGACATGTAGCCAAAAAAAAAAAATGGTGTAAATTACTGCTTTAATTTACTGCTTTCTAATTAAAGATTTTAGTCCTTTAAGCAAACCTCAATTGGTAATACTTGAATTTTGGTTGAAAAGAAAAATGTTTCATGAAATTATTTTTATTTTTTACTCAATTTTGATTTTTTTTTAAAATTAAATGATTATTTGTGCAAATTTATGTAATGAATGGACTATTTCCCTGAAAAGTATACACGCCACTAATCGTCCCTATTTCATCATTTATTATTAATACTTATTTAGTCCCCTACTTATTAGCAAATCCGATAAAAAATTAGTTTTAAAAAACGGAGAATAAAATAGTTTTTACATATAATTTAAATTTCCAAAGACTAATTAATATATAATATATATATATATATATATATATATAATATATATTATATTTATCAAAACGGAACAGAAAAATTATATATATTATTTATCAAAACGGGAAAGAAAAATTCATCCAAATATAAAAATTGATCTATAACTTGAATATTATTTTCTCTTGAAACATCATCAATAACCGCCGAATAAACTTCAACATCATAAATTGCATCACTTTGAAAATATTGACAGAAACATTTTACCAATAACTTGACATTTCATCACGCTAAAGTTCTTTATTGGTTTGGTGTTTGACGAAATTAGGAGAAGATTCTAATTATTGATAGGAAACTTTTCTAGTCCATTGTTGATACGAAATTCATTTCCAAAATTGAAATTGAAGATGCATGAAGAAATATTGGATCCCTCATATACCTAATGTTGAAATGATCCCAATTATCTAGAAGTGGTCGTCATCAACAATCAAAATGATAGGTTTATTACTTTGGGATTGCAAAATAGGTTTAAGTTTGATAATGTTAATGGTACTACCTAATTTAAAAATTAATTAGAGTAATGATAATATAGCGAATAAGTGGTATTTATTTTATGGATAAGACTTGCCTACACTATATGGGTGGTTTCGTACACCAACCCAATTGACTTGGAGAATTCGTGTTTCAAATAGAACCAAAACCAAGAAGCTGCAATCTATGTGGAACCAGATGGAGTCGGCCAATTCCAACAAATCAATAAAAAAAACTAAAATTGCATGGTTGCACCGGCACTGAAACAGCCATTGGAGCTGACTATAGCCCCGTACTAATGGGTCTGAGTCGATTACAGTCTAATGAAGCAAAACCAACGGCTCACTGAACCTGCAGACAGTGCAATTCTTCATTTGTTTGCTGGCAAGTGGTGGCTAGTGGAATGTAGGTGTTGCCTGCTTTAACCAAACCAAATTATTCATACTTCATTACTTTGTTCATCATAATAAAAAAAAAAGTAACGGACAAAAATCATTAAAGGCAAAGTTGTCCTACTTTAGACAATACTCTGTTTAATAATCTTTCCATCCATCCACATATTATTTATTTGTTTAATAATCTTTCCATCCATCCACATATTATTTATTACTGATGCAGAATGGTTACGTGAATGGAAATAACGATTATACTCCGTCAGGAGTTTTGATCAATGACGTGTGATCTGACAAAAGAATTAGAGAATTAAACTCTCAAGGAAGTTCATTGAATATGAATAATGATCAAAAGATAATGAATATGCCAATGAAACAAAATAACCTATTTATAGGTTAGGCTAAAATAACCTATTTATAGGTTAGGCTAAAGCATAAAACCCTAAAAATAATACAAAAGTCGTAACTAGACAAAACCTAGTAAGGGTGGCGGCACGGGCATGCTGGACATTACACGGGCATGTCCTAGAGTTCCAGAGGCTGGCACGGGGCGTGCTAGAAGTGACACGGGCGTGTCTATGTGCGAATCGTAGTTGAACCTATCTGCACGGGCGTGCTGTACATGGCACGGGTGTGCTCTGGACTCCTAGAGGCTAGCACGAGCGGGTTGGAAAGTGACACAGGCGTGTCTGCGCTTCTTAAGCTTGGGCGTGTCTCGGGTACTGGACTTCTAGAGGTTGCACGGGCGTGCTGGATATAGCATGGTCGTGCCCCTTCTTCTTGGGTTTGCAGCGATCCAAATCTTCCATATATTGAAGTGCAAGTTGCTCCGCATCAATCCCCTCCACTTCAAAAGAACTTCCACTTCAAAAAGAACTCAACCTAAGTGATCATCAATTGGGATAGAAAGGGAAAAATCAGCAACATTGAAGGTACTGGAGATCTTCATGTCTTCGGCAGGTCAAGCAAAAAGGCATTATCAATTGGATGCTTCTTAAGTACCTAAGGAACCAATCCTTTTTGGAATCAAGCTTCTTCTGTCCTCTGCCACACTCCTTGCGACATAAAACCATGAACTCAATCACCCACGGTAAAGAAATTTACAGCGCTGGGTGTTTACAAGGCGCTGTAGCTTTATAATTTTTCATTAGTAGCAGTGATGAATTGGCTGGCACTTGCTTGGATTACCTCCAAACATGCTCCCAAATAGCCAGTTATTAGCTGGGCAAATACTCTTGCTGCTCACCTGTTGGAAAGGGAAAAGAGATCAAGAGTATGGGCTAGGTACCCTTACGGTAGACAATTCAAAAGGGGACAATCTTCATGCGCTAAGATCGAACTGTGTAAGCAAATTTTGCTGGGCAAGAGTAAGGTCCCACAATCGGTTCTTCTCGCTGCATAATGCACCTAAGGAGGATTTATAAGGGTCCGGTTCACCACCTTCAGTTTGTCCATCACTTGGGGGTGCGCGGTCTGCTGTAGGCAGAGTTGAGTGTTAAACTCTTCCACAAGTGTCCAAAGGTGAGCTAGAAACTTTCTGTCTCTGTCAGATGTGAATGGTGTTTGGAAATGCATGTAATCGAACAATCTTCTGGAAAATAAACTTTTGCCATTGCGAGGCATCATTTAGTTTTTGTTTGCAAGGGAAATAAAGTATGCCATCTGGAGAAACCTGTCTACAACAACAAAATAGAGTCAAGGCTGCTGCGTTGAGTCGTGAAACCCAACACAAATTCAATGATAGGTCCTCCTAGGGTTGTTCCGGTGTAAGACCGATAATTTTGGGAATAGCCTTTTCTATGTCTGGCAAAACTTGATCATTTTTGTACTAGCCGCCCTACTTCCTTCTCAATTGTAGCCAAATAAAAATCGAGCTCTAACCCCTCGCAATAGTCTTGTCCTCACCCTAGGTTGTCCACTCAATCCTCGCACCTGGATTTCTTCGGATTAAACTTTCCTGGAGGGAAAACCTGAGGGATGACACAGCCTTGTTTTCCTTAAATAAATACCTTCATGAACAAGAAAAATCGTTGGTAGGCTGTTTTAGCATTCATTTTTGCCCATATGTTCAGCAAATTTTTCATCCCCGAGGCATACAGATCTTTAAAGAAGTTCGAACCCCACAGTCTCTTGCCTTAAATTGTAATGCAACAAGGCTGCTCTCCTGCTCAATATCCGCACTGTTTACAAGTACTCGATTTGTGCTTAACGAAATAATAGAAAGCACCAAAAATAAGTTTGGCCAACGCGCATGGCATCTTGCTCACTTTTCTTCTGAGTTTAAAAAGAGACTAAAGGTTTGATGATCAGTGTAAAATAATGAACTCACGCCCCAACAGATAATTGTTTTCCCAGTTTTTAGGATTGAAAACTGCATAACAATTCTTGCTCATAAGTAGACCATTTATGTCTAGTTTTCATTCCAAATTTCAACTAAAAAATGCTATAATGGCTTTCCAGAATATGTGAACAGCACACCAACAATCCATCTCAAATAAGCATCACAATCAACTCAAAACAATTTATCAAATTAGGTAAAATAAGAGTAGGAGCGGAAGTGAGCTTATCTGGATTCTTCGAAGCTCTTATTTGCAGCTTCAGTCCATACAAAATTGACGAACTCTCTCGCTTACTTCAAACATCAGTGATGGGAAGCGACGATGCTGCTAAATTCCTATGAACTGCCTATAGAAAAAGTAGCGAGACCATGAAAAGCTGTGAACTGTCAGTGATGTTTTCTTGGGAAAATAAGCCAATTTTCGAATGGAGCATCAATCCTTCTGTCATCAACGATGAATTCCTTCCGAGCTAAAATATAGCCAAGAAACAGAATCTGCTTGTCAAAAATTGGCAACTTTTAAAGATTAAATGTACAACTCATTTTTCTTATGAAAGCATCCAAACCCTAATCGAAGGTGCTGAAGGTGTTTCTTCTAACTGTAACTGAAAATTAAGAATGTTATCAAAATAAGCCAACCACAATTGAGCCAAGAAAAGGGCAGCAAAACTGAGTTTCAATAAGTCACATGAATGTGATCGGTAACAACGCATTCATATATCTTTCCTTGTCTGAAGCAGTCTTTCCATTCATCTCCCTCTTTGAATTCGAATTTGATGATACCCGCTGTGAAGATTCTATTTTGAAAAGCACTATAGATCCTAACAGTTGGTCCAACATGTCCTCCAGATGAAGGATAATAGGGATCGAAAACTGCCGTTGATCTATTGAACGGCCTCCGACTATCCACACACATTCTCCAGGTCCCCATCCTTTTGGTAACCAATAAAGCAGGAACTTCACAAGGACTAATGCTCTCCCAACAATATGTCCTTTTTCAATAATTCTTCTACCTGTTCTTAAGAATCTGGCCCCTCCTTTGGATTTCATCTTTAATAATGGGGCTGGTTTCGGTATCTCAATCCAAGGATGAAAATCAAAATCTGAATGGTTGAATGTCCGCAAAGGTGGAGTGTAGATGGTGTCTTCAACTAAGGCATGAAGCTCATCTAGCAACTCCTTGATTGTGGGGGTAAACTAGTGCTCCTTCAATTAGAGGCCTTGTCTGGGTTTGAATCAAGCAATGCAACTGCACCTTCGACTTCTTATTGCGCCAGAAATTCCTGCACATTGTAAGAAACAGCTATTATGGATTTTCTCCTCCACTTTAGAAAGGTTTGGTAGAAGATCCAGAAGCTAAGACAATTGATTTTTCCTATTTTTTCCAATTGAAACTGTATGAATTTCTCTCTTCCCCTGTGCAAAGCAATCTACATCAAAACTACATGGACATCCTAATAGTTAATTCACAAGGCATCCATATCCACAACATCACAACTAACAGAGTCTAAGTATATACTTTTCCCATTGATTATAGAACCTGCAAATACATGTTTACTTCAATCGTTGGATCCTCTTTAAATCACCCTACAGCTTATACCGTGGAAAGGATGTGGTTTGGGTAAATTTAGTTTTTTCACCAGACACTTGCTAGCAAATTTTCACAACTGCAACATGTCGATAATGAGTACGTACACCGCTTTAACAACCCGACACTTAGCTTGGAAAATTTTTCTTCGTTGAGTGTCATTTCCTGTTTTGGAGAACAAAAATTTTCTGAACAACATACTTGTCCGGCGAGGATGTGGTTTTCTGTGAGTAAATTTAGTTTTTTCAAACAACTGCTTTGGCGCTATCAAATTTTTTCATAACTGGCAACTGTCGATAATGAGTTGGCACAGCCGCTTCAACGCAATGTAAACGGCCCATTTTTCTATTGAAATCGAGTCGTTCTTAAGAGTCGAGTCGGGATGATCCAAAACCCGGTTGATCCATTTAGATTCTAGAGTGGGACTAGAATGGGAATGAAATTGAAATAAGGAAAAGAAGTGGACTTACTTGAAAAGGAAACAAAAAGATCAAGTATAAGGATTAGGACTTGAATTTCACTAAAGTAATAAAGTTGAGGTATGAGTTGTATCATGTTTGAACACTTGAGGTTACGCATTTGGTAAATTTCCACATAAAATCAATGCATTCTAGAACTACCCGTGGATTCCCATTTCATTTACATTTCTTCATCCTTATCTTCATCTCTTCCTCTACTTTCCTCTTACACTTTCTTTCTCCATCATGTTTTAATGGTGGGGAAAATTTTAATGGGAAGCTAAGCATTAATTTTCAACGTCTATTCTTCCAAGTAAGTAAACCTTCTTGAATTTCATACTTGAATCTCATTTGGTGGATATTGGTTGAGAATTATAAGAAACTTCTTATTGTTAGGAGAGGTGAGCCAAAAGGTAGAGGAAGCTAAAAGAAGAGCTTAAGCTTTAGTGGCGTAAAGTGTGGATATCTGTCAATGGCGCCAAGCCCATGGGTAAGTTATTGTCCGCTTTGGCGGCATTCCGTACGAGGTCACCCTCATACGTTTTGTCCCCTTTGGGCCAGGGAAACCTCCACTCTGCTAACCAAGGCGCCTACCCATGTTTTCTGAGAACGCACCCCTTTTATGTATAGGATGGTTACTTCGTCCATAGCCGATGTGGGATTCGCCTACAGGTGAATGTTGCCCAAAACCTGGGATGTACATTCACCCCCCCCCCTTAGGGACTCAGTGTCCCTTCCGGCTGAGGTTTGGCCCCACGCCACCAGCCAGAAGGGAACGAGACCGGCTGCTGATACCTTAAGGCGAATCCACATCGGCTATGACGAGGTAAACGATCTATACATAAAGGAGGGGTGGGTCTCAGGACATGGGTAGGCGCCCTTTGGTTGGCAGAGTGGAAGGTTTCTCCCTGGCCCCAAAAGGGACAAAAACTGTGAGGGTGAGTCGTACGAAAGCCCAAAGCGACAATACTTACCAATGGCTGGGCCATGACAATTGGTATCAAGAGCCCGGTCTCGTTCCCTCTGGCTGGTGGGGGCAAACCTCAGCGAGGACGCTGGTCCCTAAGGGGGGTGAAATGTGACATCCAGGTTTGGGGCCATCAAAACCTTTAAAGGCGAATCCCACAATCGGCTATGGACGAAGGTAAATGAATGACTAATACATAAAGAGGGGTGGTCC
>NW_023590769.1:157062-223095 GCF_014843425.1 Jatropha curcas
TTACCCACAGAACCACATTTTCCTTCGCCATATTAAGGATTTAGGGTGGATTAAAAGGATCCAATGATTTGAAGTAAATTGGATTTGGCAAAGTTTCCTATATCAATGGAAAAGTCATACTCAAACTCCGTTAGTTGTGATGTTTGTGGATATGAATGCTTGTGGAGTTTGTTAGGACGTCCATGGCAGTTTTGATGTAGATGCAGTGCAACAGAGGGAAGAGGAGAATTCATACCGTGCTTCATTTGGGAAAAATAAGAAAATATGGTCTTATCCTTTGATCTTCTACCAAAGCTTCTAAAGTGGAGGGGAAAATCCATAGTAGTTTGTTCTTACAATGGTGCAAGAATTGTCTGTTGCAATTAAGAAGTCCGGAGGTGTGTTGGCATTGCTGATCCCAAAACAGAGACAGACTCTAATGAAAGGAGCACTAGTACCCCCAACAATCAAGGAGTTGCTTAGATGGGTTTTCATGCCGTTAGTTTGAAGAACCATCTTACCACTTCCACCTTTGCGGGACACTTCAAAACATCAGATTGATTTCATCCCTGGATGAAGATACCGGGACCAGCCCCATATAAGATGAATTCCAAACGAAAGCTAGATTCTTCAAAGAACAGGTAGACGAATTATTTGAAAAAAGGGACATATCAGGAGGAGCATTAGTCCTTATGAAAGTTCCTGCTTTATTTGGTACCAAAGAAGGATGGGGACCTAGGGAGAATTGTGTGTGGATAGCCGAGCCGTCAACAAGATCACGGTGCAGTATCGATTCCCTATTTCCTCATCTGCGAGGGACTATGTTTGGGACCAAAGACTGTCAAGATCTATAGTGTTTTCGCAAATAGATCTTCGAACGGGTATCATTCAAATTCGATCAAAGAGGAAGATGAATTAAGACTGCCTTTCAAGACCAAGGAAGGATTATATGAATGGTTGGTTTTGGGTTGGACTAATGCACCCGAGCACATTCATAGTGACTTATAACTCAGGTTTTGTGCCTTTCTTGCTCAAATTGTGGTTGTTTATTTTGATGACATCTTTAATTTTCAGTCGCAGTGAGGAAGAACACCTTCAGCACCTTTCGACAGGTGTTGGCGTGCTTTACAGAAAAATGAGTTGTACATCAAACCTTAAGGAAGTGCAGTTTTATGAACCGAGCGATTCTAATTTCTGGTATATTGTTACTCGAAGGAATTTCATGTTGATGATAGAAAGATTGATGCATTCGAAAATTGGCTTATTCCCAAGAAAATCACTGAAGTTCGCAAGCTTCATGGTCTCGCTTACTTTTCTATTAGGCGGTTCATCAAGACTTTAGCAGCATCGTCGCTCCCATCCACTGATTGTTTGAAGAAGGGAGAAAGTTCGCTCAATTTGTTATGGACCGAAGCTGGCAATAAGAGCTTCGAAGAAATCAAAGATAAGCTTCACTTCTGGCCCCTTACTCTTGTTTTACCTGATTTTGATAAATTTGTTTGAGGGTTATTGTGTGCTTATGAGATTGGAATTGGTGGTGGCTGTCCCAACAATCGGAAAAGCCTATAGCTTTCTTTTAGCAAAAAATTGAATGAAAACTAGACAGGGGAACAATGGTCTACTTATAGCAAGAATTGCATTTGCCGTTTTCCAATCCTTCAAAACCGTGAGTTCATTATTTACATGATCATCAAAACTTTACTCATTCTTAAACTCAGAAGAAAGTGAGCAAGATGCATGCGCGTTGGCCAACTTCTTATTATTGGTGCATTATTATTTCATTAAGCACAAATCGAGGTACTTGTAACACAGTAGCAGATGCTTTGAGCAACGAGAGCAGCCTTATTGATTACAATAGGCAAGAGATTGTGAGGTTTCGAACTTCTTAAAGATCTTGTATGCCTCGGATGAAGATTTTTGCTAACATTATGGGGAAAAATTGATGCTAAATAGCATTACCAATGGTTTCTTGGTTCCATGGAAGGGTATATATTTCAAGGAAAACAGGTGTGCAATCCTCGGTCTTCACCTTTGGGGAAAAGATTTAATCCGAAAATCCATGGTGGAGGATTGAGTGGATACCTGGGGTGATACAAGACTATTGCGCAGGTTAGAGGCTCAATTTTATTGGCCCCACAATTGAAGAAGGAAAGCAGGGAGGCTATTACAAAAATGGATCAGTTTGCTAGACATAGAAAGGCCATTCCCAATAATTACCCGATTCATATACAACTCTATTGGCTTATACCGGGAAACAACCCTATTAGGAACTTATCCATGATTTTATGTTGGTTACCACGAACTCAACGCGGAGCTGACTCTATTTTTGTTGTTGTAGACATGTTCTCCAAGATGGCATAACTTGTATTCCATTGGAAACACACTAATTGATGGCCTCGCATATAGCCAAAGTTTATTTTTCCAGGAGATTGTTCATTACATGGCATTCCCAAAACCACACATCTGACCGGAAGATACAAAGTTTCTAGCTCACTTTTGGGAACAATACTTTGTGGAAGAGGTTTAACACTCAACTTCACTACAGCAGTACCGCGCACCCCCAAGCTGATGGACAAACTTGAAGTGAGGAAAACTGGACCCTTGTTAATCTCCCGTAGGTGCTTCTGCAGCGAGAAGAAGATGTGGACCGTTGCTCTTACCCAGCATAATTGCTTACAACAGTTCGGATCTATAGCGCACGAAGATGTCCCCTTTTGCAATTTGTCTACCGGAAGATACCAAGCCCATACTCTTTTGATCTCCTTTCCCTTCCAGCAAGTGCAGAGAAGAGTTATTGCAGCGAATAACTGGCTATTGAGCATTGATTGGAGGTATCCAAGCAAGTAGCAACAATTCATCACCGCTACTAATGAAAAATATTAAAGTTGCAGCTGATAAACCACGGCATTGTAAAATCTTTTACGTTGGGTTGATTGGGTTCATGGTTTATCTTCGCAGGGAGTGGTGGCAGAGGGACATAAGAAGGCTTATTCCAAAAAGATTGGTTCCCTTTAGGGTTACTTAAGAAGATCAATGTAATGCCTATTTGCTTGACCTGCCCGAAGACATGAAGAAATCTCCATGGTCCTTTCAATGTTTGCTGATTTATTCCCTTTCTTATCCCATTGATGATCACTCGAGGTCAAGTTCTTTTGAAAGTGGAGGGGATTGATTGCGGAGGCAACCTTTGCACTTCAATTTATGGAAGATTTGGATCGCTGCAAACCCAAGAAAGAAGGGGCAACGGCCATGCTATAATCCAGCATTGCCCGTGCAGCCTCAGAAGTTCCAGTACCCGAGACACGTCCCAAGCTTTAAGAAGCCGCAGACACGCCTGTGTCCTTTCCAACCCGCCCTGCTAGCCTCTAGGAGTCCAGAGCACACCCGTGCCATGTACAGCACGCCCGTTGCAGATAGGTTCAAACACGATTCTCACATAGCACGCCCGTGTCACTTCTTTAGCACGGCCCCGTTGCTTAGCCTCTGGAACTTCTAGGGACATGGCCCGTGTAATTTGTCCAACATGCCCGTGCCGCCACCCTTACTAGGGTTTTGTCTAGTTACGACTTTTAGTTATTATTTTTTAGGGTTTTATGCTTTAGCCTAACCTATAAAATAGGTTATTTTGTTTCATTTGTCATATTCATTTATACTTTTAGATCATTATTCATATCAATGAACTTCCTTGAGAGTTTATTTCTAATTTCTTTCGTCAAGTCCATGTCATTGATCAAAACTCCTGACGGGTAGTAAAGTATAAATCGTTTATTCCATTCACGTAACCATTCTGCGTCTAGTAATAAATTAATATGTGGATGGATGGAAAGATTATTAAACAGAGTATTGTCTAAAGTAGCGGACAACTTTGCCTTTAATGATTTTTTGTCGTTACTTTTTTTTTTTCTTTTTATTGATGAACAAAGTAATTGAAGTATTGAATAATTTTGGTTTGGTTAAAAGCAGGCAACAGCCTACATTCCATTAGCCACCATTTGCCAGCAAAACAAATGAAGCATGCACTGTCTGCGCGGTTCAGTGAACCGTTGGTTTTGTTCATTAGAACGTAATGGGCTCAGAACCCATTACGTACGGGGCTTGGAGTCAGCTCAATGGCTGTTCAAGTGCCGGTGCAAACCTTCAATTTTTAGTTTTTTAGTGATTGTTGGAATTTGGCCAACTCCCATCTTGGTTTCCACAGAGATGCCAACTTCTTTGGTTTTTAGGTTCTAATTTGAAACACGAATTCTCCAAGTCATTGGGGTGGGTATGAAACCACCCATATGGTGTAAGCCAGTCTTATCCATAAAATAAATGCCACTTATTAGCTATATTATCATTACTCTAATTATTTTTAAATTTAGGTAGTACAATAAAATTATTTCAAATTAACCTATTTTTGCAATCCCAAAGTAATAAACCTATTCATTGATTGTCGATTGATGACCACTTTCTAGATAATTGGGATCATTCAAAATAGGTATATGAGGATCCAATATTTCTTCATGCATCTTTCAATTTCATTTTTGGCAACGAATTTGTATCAACAATGGAACTAGAAAAGTTTCCTATCAATTAATTAGAATCTTTCTTCCTAATTTCGTCCCAAACACCAAACCAATAAAGAACTTTAGCGTTGAGAAATGCAAGTTTATTGGTAAATGTTTCTGTCAATTATTTTCATTAGTGATGCGCAATTTATGATGTTGAAGTTTATTCGGGTATTTTGATTGATGTTTCAAGAGAAAATTTTATATTCAAGTTATAGATCAATTTTTATGTTTGGATGAATTTTTCTTTTCCCGTTTTGATATATATATATATATATTAATTAGTCTTTTTGAAATTTTAATTATCGTTAAACTATTTTATTCTCCATTTAAAAAATATTTGTTCGTTTGCTAATTAAGTGGGACTAAATAGTATTAATAATAAATGGTGAATAGGGACGACAGTGGAGTGGATTACTTTTCAGAAATAGTCCGTTCATTACATAAATTGACAATAATCATTTTTTACAAAAAATTCAAATTGAGTTAAAAAAATAAAATTAATTTTCATTTGAAAACATTTTCTTTTTCAACCAAAAATTCAGTATTACAATTTGAGTTTGCTAAAGGAACTAAATCTTTTAAATTAGCAAGCAACAGTAAATTACACCTTTTTTTTTTTTTTGGCTACATGTTTCATCCAATTTTGCAAGAAAGTAACTTTTTCCACTTGGTATTTTTCATTTGCTTTTCCCCCTATCACAGCCGTAAAACCCTATTGATTTACCAGAGCTCCAACAACTTCTGAAAATAATTAAAAAAGAAATCGATTAATGAAAATGTTAAATTAAAATGAATTATGAATATTTTACCTTGTCAAATGATAGGTTGGTATTTTTAAGATTTTAAGTAAGTTTTATTAGGATTTTAGTATTTTTTTTAATTACTTTAATTAGTTTTTAGTTAATTTTATTATGTTTTTGTATAAAAGCTTCCTTAAATCACATTTCACTTGATCTTGAGGAATTTTTACAGGATTTTATAGGAAACCAGATTAATTTCCTATTCTACGCACTGGGAGTTCCTAATTGGGAAGAAATACAAAGCCTAACAGTTTTCTATCTCTAAAAGATTTCTTATAGATATTCCAGGGAAAGTTTATATAAATAGAAGACTAGCCACAGGTTCAAGGGAGAATTCATTGTATATTCCATCTTTTGTTCTATTGTTTTTCTCTCTCTCTCCAACACTTCAATATTCAAGATTTGTGGTTCAAGATTAAAGAGAAGTCGCTTAGCCAATCATTTAACTAATTTTATCTAAACTCTTTTCTTGTTTTATTTCAATATCATGTTGATTTATGGAATATTTTTTACAAGTTTAATTGAGTTTTATTTAATTACTATGTTTTGAACTTAAAACTCTATACTAAGGGAATACTTAGGGATTGATGTAGCTTAATTTTTGATTCCAATTTATGATAATTTAGTTTTGTTTTTTCTTTGTTTTATGATATAATTATTATTGAACTTAATTACAGTTTCTCCCATGGATTGATTTATTTCATTAATCACTATCAGGAGAATGGTTTTTGATAGAATAGGTAATAAATTACATAGAAAATAAACTTGATGCGAAAGCTATATGGTTTGACTCTTGGGGGGGTTTTATAAGTTAATGGACCTTTAGGTTGAATCATAAACAAACCATAACTTAATTGATATTAATTCATGTTTTATTGCGCTTATTGCGAGATAGGTAATTAGGACCGGATTAAATAAGCTAACAAATATCGGGAGAAGCTTGTTTAGTGGATTTTAGGGGTTGTTCCCTACTTAAACAATTTAAAATTGATTATCAAACTAATAAAATAAATTGGATAGAATGTAAAGTATTCAAAATCTCTAGTAGCTTTAAACCCTTGATTTCTTCGATCGAATATTGTTGCTGATTTCTTTTTGTTCTTCTTTTATTTGTTAATTTAAAATTTTAAAATAATTTCCCTTATGCCATTTAAATAATAAATTAATAACATAATTTTTGGTACTTGATATACAATTCCTGATAGATACATACTCTACTCATTTTATTTATGACTTATTGGCAATTTCGTCTATACTTACCAAAATTACTGTCAAACAAATTATAATTCTAAATTCTTCAACTTACCGTGCCAAGATGAAGAGGATCCCCAAGAAATATCACACCTGCAAAGCTGCAATTAGTAATTGATTATGGCTTTGAAGTTGTTATGTACACAGGCCCCTTCCGACCGCATAACCCCATGCATGAATAATGGCGCTATGCATGGCCCAAAAAACTATACTTTTTATAACTTATAAATAATTTGATTAAAAAAACTTATACTTTTTAATTTTTATTTTAGAAATGACATTAATTAAGGACATAAACAATTTTTATATTCTAATAAAAATAACTGAATCAAATTACATCTATTAAAAAACAGGACGTTATCTACAAAGAGAGGTTATGTCATATTTATTATTTAGGTATATATTTTAAAATTAATTATGTGTCTACGAAGAATATAGTTCGAGTCTTTACCACCTACAAATGTTATCACTTAAATTTGGTAAATATTATTTAAAAGAAAGCGTTTTTCCTATTGTGTAGTCACAACCATTATTTAATTTCATTGGGGGTTTTCATATATAAAAAAAATTATTATGTGTTCAAGTTGGTGACATCGCAAATTCATAAATCACGGAATCTAGGATTGCCCTTTAAATATTTTAAAGTTTATTCCTCCTTAATTTAAAATCTCGATAATTTAAATGGTTGTGTACCTCAAGGATGCCACCAAAGTGCATTAAAGAAGATTACTCTACAGCAAGCAAGGGCCACAATAAGCCAGTCAGATTGCTTGCAGAAGCAAAGAGGCCAATGAAATGAAATGGAGTTTTTGGATGATAAGTGGGGGAAAAAATTGTTGAGCTTTCGTAGAAAAACCACCACTGCCGCTTCCGATGGAGCGGGTTATAAAGCGGAAACAACCCTTAACGAAACCATTATGAGGCAAACTAAAAAACATTATCGACAAATCAATAAACAACCTCTTGAAGCGCTAGAAATCGCTCACCGGTCTTCTTTCCAGAAAGATCTTGGAGTCACCCACGATCTTCTGCAGTAATCCCTAAACTATCTCTTCTTTTGGAACTCTCTCTGAGTGGTAGAGAATAGAATAACGTGCGGTTCACTTATTCTTAGGCGTTTACCAATCTTATATTTTAAAAAAAAACTCTCAGGAAAGATATAATTTTTAATATAAAATAAATTAAATAAAAAAATTATTTTAACTTAAAATAATATCAATTATTTTAAAAACTAAATAATTTATCTATTATTTAATACACCCTTAACTTCCAAATTGAATTAGGGCCACTACAGGACGCAGGAATAAAATAAATCAGGGTACTAATTATAATAAGAACTATATAGACCAACATATCTTATTATAATTAATCATGAAATTATTCCACTTAAAAAACTCATGACTGGAACTCCCTTATTTATTTTACAATTCCACAACATAATAAAATATGTCCCCACGTAAGATTACAGATGCTGTCATTAAATAACTTACTGGAATTTATTTAAATCACAATATAACTTTAAGATATGTCGCTTCAACTTATTTCATGTGTCGGATTCGAATATCCACCTGGCAGGGTTTACACTATGAAACCTTATAAGCTTACTTAAAGTGCATCATCAATCTTCTAAACCGAGACATGGATTCTATCATTAAGTTTAATATTTCACAAACACAAAATATCTTTTGCCCAATTCACGAGGAATTTATTATTCCAATAATGAAAACTCACCCTTTAATGAATCCAAAGCACAAGACAATCAATATTGCTCATATTAAAATAAAATCAAGATAAGAACAATAAACATTATTTCTAATTGTCCTAGAGAATTATGTTTAACAGTCAGTACTAAACATCCATTCTCTATTGGCCAATTAAATACATACAAAATGTTACTAATCACAATTATTGTTCATTATGCTAATAACATTTTATTTAATGCAATTTTCCAATTAAATGACAAAGAAATAATTGTTCAATAGAAAATCATTCTAAGCTATACTATTACATATGCATGGTTAATAGTATATCTCTATCCAGCTCTCATATTGAAAACTATAGTTCCAATAAGTTTAGCTTGAGTGCTTTCCACCTTCTCATATCTACATTCTCCATTCTTTACAAGTGGCACCCAATGAAAGGCTAGTTCTTAACAATCTATTTCAAACTTATTGAGTAAAAGTTTAGAAAAATTCTTAGGAGGGATTTTTTCAGTTAACTTATTGCGCAATCTGATTATAATGGATTAAGCTATTTATAAACGGGTTTAAGATTGTGAATAAAATGAAAAACTTCTTTTTGAAAATTTCTATTTTGAATTTAATTTTGATCAGGTGATTGATTTCATAGCCCTATCTAGCCATGTTTAATCTATTCTGAAATAAGAAAGGACAAACATATTAAATACGAATAACTTAAGGAATTTTTAGTTTTGATTTATATCCAGTGGTGTTCCATAAGAACAAAACTCTTTTATTTTGATTATAAGATATTAAGAAAAGTCCTAATAATATGTGACAATTACTCTTTTAATATTCAACTTAAAGAAATGTAGTCACCTATGTTGATTCCTCAATTTGATTTTTTTTTCTTCTTAATTTAAAACCATCGAGGCATCTTTTTATAATTAAAACCTCTGAACAAAATAAAAAAAAATAGCCTTGAAATTGAGACACACCTTGAACAAAACTTGCAAAGGCAAAAGGTAAAAGGCTGGGCGTTAGATTGGCTCATGGCTGAAGAAAAGAGTTGTCAGAAGTGTATTCTAAGACCTTTCTTTCCAGATAGCTTCCCAAGAAAACAAAGTTTAATTAAAAGCTTCAACACGAATTTACATGATAGCTTAATGAGAGATAATAATAAATTTACCCGATAACGCGAATTGACAAAATCTATAGAGAGAGGGAAACTGATTGAATTGAATTACTGACTGCTCTGTAAAGGGAAATCAAACTACCTTATACTATTGCTTCTGGCATTTACGGAACAAGTTTGAAAAGACACAAGTCATGAATAGGGAAAAGAAATAACCTGAAGACCTGTTAAAATGAAAGGGAACCGGTGTATACTGTAAGACAAGAGTTTGACCAATTGCCATTCAATACTTAAGCTATGAAAACAAAATAACTCATCCCTGTCAAAGAGGCATGCTTTGAATAAAGTGTTTAAAACTAACAATTTGTGATCTACAGGAACCATAGCCACTTCAAGGAAGATTAGGAATCTATATAAAATCTTGACCCATTTTCCTCTTTTTCTCTGTAGTGCTATTTCTCACTGCAGGGATCTATTTAAAGAATAGATAAGGGAGAGAGTAGCTTGCTTATGTCGTATAAACACCACAATTTTGATCCTTGAATTTTTATTGAATATTCAATTTAGTTCAAAATTAAATTTGACCACCAATTTAGGATACGATCAATTTACCACGTTTTTGCAAAATAACATGATATTCTTAGCCTTATATTCTTATGTTTCTTGATCTGCCATATCGATATAGGTTCCTTGCATATCTAAAACATTGTTATTGAGTCAGTAGGCTATGTGGGACTATACTATAATTAATCATATATAATAATATGAAAGAATTACATTTAATGCAGACTGATTGCATTATTCAGTTAACTTATTTAAATCCTCATAACTGTAACTGACATTACATCTATAATATTCATTACTTTAAATGATGATTTAATGTAATATTATATACCATAAAAAAAATCTATGTAAAGCCCATTACATTCCTTAAAATTCATACTCATTGCTAACCACACCATCCACCACCACGCAACCAAATTATCCATCACCCACCACCGCAACCCACCATCCACCGCTTGCAATCCATCACTCTACACACACCACCAACATCACCAACCACACAAATCATTATTAATATATTCTTTTATATTGTTAATAGGAATAGAGAAGAATGGAATGAATAATTACTAAAAACATAAAATAATCATAATTTTATATGTATTTAATTTATTCAAATGAAAAATATTATAAGTCGTGTAAAAAACTTTTTATTTTTATCACATTACAATTTTTATTTTACTGACTTATTCTTTCCTTTTAATTTTCTAGTAAACTAGCTTATAAGAATCTATGTTAGTCTTTAATAGCTTCATATGAATGAATACTTTTGTATCTAAATATTTTTACTTTTTCATTAGTAATATGATCGGTGTGATGGAGTGGTGTTGTAGTAGTAGTGTAGATGGTGTTGGTGCTGATGTGATGGAGGATAGATAGAGTGATGTGGTACGGTAGGGAGGGGTGGGAGGTGTGATATGGGGTAGTTGACATATGCAAATTACATTAATATAATATACAACACAAACGTAAAAGTAAATATGTTTAATTTACATTCATGAAAATTACAATTTTTCATCTGCATTAACATCAAACTCCAAATATATTCGAATATAAATTTAACATTTTAATCACCTTGACAATGAAAATAAAATTATATTAGTTCAATAGAATTGATAAGTATAAAAAATTTGAAAAACAAATAAATTCTCATATTTATTTATTTATAAATTTTAGTTCAATATAATATAATATCAGTTCAAATTAATTATGTTCAGACGTCCCCTATCAGGTAGAAAACTCATAAATAATGCACAACGGCGCCATTATATTAACTATTGCATGATTAAAACCTAATTGGGAGGAAAAAGCATACCCCACAAAGAATAAAATGTGTCGCAACCTTTTATAAAAAAAATTAAATGCCAAAAATAAAACGACATCTTAAGTAATGGGTGGGAAGAAAAATTACAGAGGAATGACTTTCAATATTATTATGAAAAAGAATAAAAAAGATATAAAACAACTAAAAAACTATAGCAAATTTATATAGTTAGGAATGTATTTGTACTTTTTTTTTAATTTGGTAATTTAGCTCTATTGAATTATTTAATCCTTTGTTTAGAAAGTGTTATTTTTATCATTTTCAAGAAAGGACTAAATATAATTTATAGTGTGCCATGACCAAGAAATACTAAGAAATTAAATTGTGATAAAAGAAGGACCAAATAATCAAGTTATTAACCTCTAGAATTGACAACTTCTTAGATCAAACTAATTAGTTTATGGGTATTAGATGTTAAACTAATTAACGCATTTATCAAAATAGCTTTGGCAATATTTAATATTCAAGCTCCAAACACTTCGAAACCTTTGATTAAGAAGAGAAGAAGTTCTCAAACCACTCTATCTAACTAATTAGGTAAATAGCTATTTTATATGAATAATTATACACAAATAACTGTAACTATTAAGTAATAATAATATAAATTATATATTTAAAAATAGTTAAAACACTCAAGAGTTTCTAAAAAGAGAAGCATGAAAGTGGAGAACGAAAGAGAAAACCTTATCCAAACTCTCCTTTAACTAAATCCACTACTCAGTGGTTTTGTTATCCATACATCTCCTTTAACTAAACCACTATCAGTGGTTTTGAAACAAATCCCTCGAGATTATTAAAATTATTTAATAAATTTTCTCAAGAAAAGAGTTCAAATTTTCATTATAGAAAACTCTAAAATTACAGACATAAAAGCAGATGTTTTTTTCATTATGTTCTCTCTCGAACTCACATTTCCATGTACACTTTCATATGATTCTCCTAATTCCTGCCTGTTACAGGAACAGAAATTGCTTTTCAAGTAAAATTAGGCACACTAATTATCTTCTCTAAAAGAAGCATTCCTTTGTAAAAGAGGGACTTTTTGACTGCTAAAAGCTTCATTGTTCTTCTCCTTCATTTGTCACACTGTAAAATCCAAGTGCGATTATAATAGAACCAATCACACTGCAATGGAAACATCACAAAACTCCATCATTTCAATGCCCTTATTTATTATTTAAAAGAAAAAAGGGTTTAGATTGGAGAACCAATAAAGAAATACCTGCCAAGACAAAGGGTTTCACCAAGAAAAGTGACTGTCATGAACACAGCAATAGCAATACCCAAAGGTTTGAACATGGCTACATATAAAGGTCCTTTCTTGCCCAAAGCACCACGTGTGAACCCAATTCGAAACAGACTCACCAAATATGCCTAATTCACACCAAAATCACAGTTAATTATCTGATTAATTCAGTTAGGAAAAAAATAAAAATATCCGGAGACTGATTATTTGGGAATTTACATTTGAAAAATAAATAAAAAAAGGTAATAACATAATTTTTGAACTCAATTAGAAATATTTAAATTTAATTAATATTATTATTAATATAAAATATTATTATAATATAAAATAATAGAAATTAAAAAAAAAAGTAAAAATATGTATTATGTTATACTCAATCAAAATAATTTAGTCCATATGCTGACATTAAAATTTCAGACACAGTGGGGCCACCAGCCATGTATAAAAAGGCGGGAACAGCGCTCTCATTGTCTCACCTAATTTTAATAAATATTTTTTTTTCTTTTTGTGATTTTTTAAATATATTAATATTTTCAGTGGAAGGAACAGAACATCAACTACCCTCAATCAAGCATATAAATATTATATATCATATGGAATTCCAGTTTTTCTATATAAGTAGCATTGCATATTCGACAAATCCTACGGAAAATGACTGCAATCATATGATAATAATTAATAACTAAATAAATAAATATAATATTTCCTCATTGCATGTCATCTTGGACAAATCCTATGGGAAATGACTGCAATCATATAATAATAATTAATATCTAAATAAATAAATATAATATTTCCTCATTGCATATCATCTTTGACAAATGTTATGGAAAGTGACTGCAATTATATTCAATCTAATTAAATATTCAATCTCTCAAATTTAAACTATTTAGAGGCCATTTAGATCGATAGATTCTGAAATTCGTAGATTTTTATAAAATTTATAAAATGTATAGCCTGTGAATTATGAAATCAATAGAATTTCCTATTCCATTATTTGGTTGAAAAGCATAAAACATAAATTTTGAAGATATTTCTAAAACAAAATTAATTGATTTAAATTTATCAATATAAATGATGGAATTAAGATTTTTTTTTTTCCTTCTAAAATGATAGAATTGAGACCATTATGAACTCTATCAATTTCATTAAATGTCTATTTATTTATTTATTAACCAAACAAAGGAATTTGACGAATTAATGAATATAAAAATTTCACCATTTAAATTCCATCAATTCAAATAATCTCTTAATTCTCTTGTCTAAAAAGTACAATTTCTGTTATCAATTAAGGAACAGAATAGCAAGTCAACAGTAAACTCAAAAACAAAAGTTAACGGATTAAATCCAAATATTATAGGATATTTAATATAAAAAAAAGCACTTTAAAATAATTTAACAAGGCTAAAATTAAACCTGATGGACAATCAAATGATTTTACCAAACAATTGATATGCGAGTGTTATTTTTACCTAAATAGATAATTACCCATTATAGAATAATAAATAAATAAATAAAATCTGGATAGATTTTCTTACTGTGAAAACGATGGCAATAATTTCAATGGCAGATTTCAATCTCCATGCATTTGGATTCCTTTCCAAAATAAGTGAGAAAAATGCACTTTGGATTGTGATAAACAAGGTGAAAAAGAACAGTATGGTCATTTCTTCTGGGTACTGCTTCACTGTTCTTCTGGTTTACTGTTCACTGTTTGCTCCTGCGAAATGAATTCACAAAATATTTGGAATAACATGAATGAAAACATTTTCAATTGATCTAATTAAATGAATTAAACATATATAGAATTAAATTAAATTTTTAGGGAAAGGTAATTAAAAAAAAAAAAAAATCACCTGGGCAAATGGTCCAGGTTGCAGACAGAAGGCACAACAATTACAAGGAGAAAACCTCCAAAGATCCACTCTGGTTTCTGTGAGTGAAGAGGTTGAAGTTGAAGATGGTGAGAGTGAGAAGTTAGTGACTGGATCATAAAAATTGCAGGGCCTTTATATAGGGTCACTATAGATGCTCCTGTTACTGATACAATAGCTCCCGAAAGTTTAGCTTGGCTACTTGATCTTCTCAAATCTAGAGTTTCCATCCTGTTAATTTTTCCAAAAAAAGGTGGAAAAATTTCAAAGTCACCTCCATTCAAGACAAAAAAAGGAGAAAGGGATTTCCCAGAAACTGTACATAAAAAGGAAAAATGGGTATTGACCTTGTGATTACTGCAAGCAAGAAAGTGAAAATGGGTATAAGATTGGCCATAGCAGAAGAAAGGAAGAAAGAGTTGGAGAACTCAATTTAACAGCTGCTAAGTAAATTATTTGTCCTGTACTTCTGCAATAAACATTTTTATTAATGAAACTTCAGTCTATTGAAGGTCAAAAGATCACAATATCAAACACATACCCTATCAAACCCAGAAGGAAGAATCTAAAAAGGAGAGAGGGATTGATGGGAGCTCGCCTCTTCCTGAAAATTAAAAAAGAGTTTCAAAAGTCAAAAGTTTCCCTCTTTCCACAGAAGCAAGAAATTAATTAATAGTGAAGAAAAAGGAAGACAACCTGTAGAAGATGAAGTAAGGGAGAAGAATGAGAGTGCCAATAAGGGAGAAGAATGAGAGTGCCAAGAGCATTGGAGTAAACAACAGAAACATATTTGCTCATTCCTTGTGATAAAGCTGCTTTGCTTATGGTTGCTATACCTACATCTGTGCACTCCACTGAGACCATTCCTGCAAAACATGCCAAATCCCATATCCAGGAACTCGCCTCCATTTTTGAGTTAGCCCTTTAGTGCGGCTGTCGTTGTACTGCAGACAGCTTCTTTAGACTTTTCTGCTCCCTTGAAACAGGAAACTAAAATACTTCAATGATTTTGTTTGTTTGTTAGGCTTATTTTATGAAATGGATTATGCACGCAATGATGGAAAAATTAACGGATAGATGGAATACATAAATTTATGTGTCAACTCTCACCAATACATAAATTTACCTGTAAATTCTAAAAAAAAAATTTTTGTGGCTCTCTAATTTTTAAAATGACTTTACGGTCTCTAAATTTTATTTTTTTTATAATATTTACATATTTTGCTATGCTCGAAACTGCAAATTGAAATGCACGCACACTACGAAAGGAGTGATGTGAAAAAAAGTGTCCACATGTACCTTTGCATGGCATCCATTTTTAATTACAAAAAAATAGCAAAATAGATATGCATAAATTCACCTCTAAACTTTATCATTTTAATTTTAGGACACTCTTAATTTTTTTTATTAAACAATTCGACTTATAAAATTACGTCTATTATACATTTAATTTTCAAATTTATTTTATTGAACACTTCAACTTGCAAGATTAGATCAATTAAACACTAATTAATAGTTGAAATTTTTGAAAATTATTAGTGTCGAAAGGTATGTAATATTATCAACATTTATAAGTTCAAATAAAATTATTGATATCAATGTCGAAAGGTATGTAATATTAATAAAATTTGTAAGTTCAGATGCATAATAGCCCATCCATAAAATTTAGGGTGCCAAAAAATAAAAATTATAAAGTTCAGACGTAAATTTACAACAAAAATAACACAGTTAAAGAAAAATCAAGTTATTTTATGGAAAACTCATTTGAGTTCAGAGCCCAAAAACCTCCCAAATCAAGAGCCAAAAAAAGTCTCTTTACCTCACATGGCCATGACTTTTGAAAACAAAGAACATGAAGAAGAAAAACAACTACAAGTAAAAAAAAAAAAACAAAGTTAAAAATAATATTTAAATTTAGAAATTACTTTTGCCGTTAAAATTAAACTATAAACAAACATACCTTCAAAGAACACAAATATAGTTTTCTACAATCTAGCAGGCTGAGATTTATTATTAGCAAAAGAAGACTGCTCAGGAAATAAAGAACTCAGAAATTAAAGATCACATAAATTTTTGTTTTCTCTATACTCTGTTTTCAAATGAAGCTCCTTTTCTTCTTTAAAAGACAAATTCTAGCTATTTTTGTATCATAGGGTAGGTGAGATAGGTAGGTAATGGTAGAGATGAGATAGACGGATTGATTTTGCTGCATGAGATGTACAGATTTGATGTCGCAAAACTAATTGACATCTATGTCATTGCATTCATGCATTATTTACTGTACCGAGATGCATAATTTATTATAAAAAATAAAATTTAGTGTGTAATTATTACAAAAATTAAAGTTTAAGGGATCATAAGTTGAAAGGCCACAAAATTTTTAGTGAAAGATTAAGAGTAAATTTATGTGCTCCGATCCCGGTCGACGCAATACTGCAGGTGTATGTGCAGAAAGAACACAGCTATGGACAAGGAACTCAGGTACAGTGTATACAAACTACATAATTTAGTGGATGTGGGGGTTACTATACATCATTCTTTTAAGCTTTATATATTAGTCTCTAAGTATAGTCGGTTGAGATTCGATCCCCAGTGGATCTATACCAGTTCAAAACCAATTAAAATTGAATCAATTGAACCAAGAAATAAAACCAAAACCAGCGAGACCAGAATCAGTCTCCAAATTTGGAGAACCACTTGAGAAGTTCCAGTTCGGTTTGTTTAAATAAACCACAAACTATAGCTACTTGAAAGCATATGGTGTGTTTACATATCACAATTCATTTAAATTTCAACCTGAAAAACAAAATAAGTGGAGAAGAATGAAATAAGAGGATTTACAGGGCTACAATGAGGAAAAGTTTTCAAGTTCATCCTAAAATCTAAATTCTGCACGGTTTTTTCAACTCTTCCTTCGCTTTCTTTTCAAGAAAGGCATTGCACTGAGACGTCCAATAGTTTCACTTCCAGTGGTTTTAGCCAGAGATGAATTGGCTTGAGAATGATCAACGGTGTCTGTCACATCTACACCATGCTTAGTTGGCTCAATAACAAAGGAAATCGTTGTCTGTCCATCTTGGACATCATTCGAAGTTCTTTCGTCACCAGAAACAGATTGAACTGGACCCTTAGGACAGTCAGCTTCCTTCATAAGACCAGAGGTATAGGGAGACTCAAATATCTCTCCAACAGCAGCCATAGATGGGCTGTGGGCAGCATCTTGGTTGGTACCTGTCTCACTTTCATCCATGCAAAACCCACCTCCCATCTCAAGGTAATGTTTAGAGGCATCAGGTTCACAAGGATAGCTATTATTGCTCACACCAGCTTGACCATTACCATCTTCATCGGTGACAAATCCCCCTCCCATTTCAAGATGATCTTTAGAGTTCTCAGGCAATAGGTCTTCCTTGTCATTGAGACTAGCACTGGAATCTCTACATACCTCTAGAACTCCAAATAAATCTGGTTCTACTGCCTCTTTATCAGAATTTTTATCATCCTGGTCTAATTGCTTGTCCACAATATCAATTTCCAAATCGTCAGGACTGTAACTTACAGGCTTCCGTGAGCGCATTGACTGGAATATACAAAAAAAAAAAAAAAGGGCTCAATTGAAAAGGTAAAACCCTTCGAGTACAGAAAGGGAATTCACATGATAAACCACATTAAAAAAAAAAAATAAAAAAAAAAAAAAAAAAAAGATAATCTCAATTAACAGTCTTAGTGTAAAGCACCATCTTTAATCTACTGAAAGTTTTGACTCCCAACTTGCAAAAGGGCACTACACAAGCAATATTTTTTTATCAAATAACCAAAGCCAAGACAGGCAGTAGAGTGTACAGAAAGCTTCATGTAAAAGTTAAAACCAGTACTCATTTCATCCCATATATATAGGCCTAGTTTTGACTTTCAGATGGATTAAGGAAAAACTTAGTTAATATAGTTAAACTATATTTTTTGTGTAGTTCTTCCTCAAATACTCCTCCATAGAGTTCTGGAAATATAGAGGTACATTAAATAGAGGCATATTAAGAAATTAAACAACAAATGATCTTTTAAAAAAGGAAATAGGACTACATTGTGGGAGCAATAAAAAAGGAAAATGAGCCCAAATATATGGGACGAAGGGAGTAAATTTTTTCCAGGCTCAGGCATTTCCACTCAAGGGAATAGAAGAGTTGAATTCATAAGTAACATGGTATAATTATGGAGAAGCAGGAACCCTCACATTCGTTTGCGTGTTTCTATGAATTTATAAAAAAAACTACATAACGTATTGAAGAAAACATGAGGTAAGGATTGAGCTTACCCTCCGTAGTCCTTGTGACTCTTCTGACTTCTGCACATGATTTTCCAGCTTGTCATCTCCATCCGTGAAATCATCTGAGCTGGAGTTGGATTGTTCAAATCCAAGATCTCCTTTTCCCCTTCCCCTCCCCCTTCCTCTTCCACAGCCTCTACCTCTTCCTTTACCTCTTCCACCTCCATGTGATCCTTTATGTGTGCTTTTCCTGCCTTCTGCTTGCTCTCCTTGATTCTTCACTTCAGACAAAACAGGCTCTCCCACGGTGCTTTTCCTGGACCTCTTCGTAGCAGATTTTTCTAGAGAGTTGTTCTTATCGTTGTGAATACCTCCCTTGGCTCTCTTAGAAGGTCTCTCTGTTTTACAATCACCAGATTCATCGGGCATCACTGTTCTTTTCTCTCTACTTCTAGAATTTTCTTCCACAGCATTTTCCATCAGTTCTGAGAATTGATTTCCAGTAATCCCTTTAAGAGCTTTCTTGATTCTCTTACTGCGAATTTTTGCAAATCTTTCATTGAAACTGTAAAATGCTTCCATTCGTAGTTGAGTCTCCAATTACACAAGCCATAAAAACAGAAGGAAATCAGCATTTTCACAAAATAACAAAGTTACAAATTCAGAAGTGGAATGTTAGCAGACAGAATAAAAGAAGCGGTTGCTCAAGACATATGCACAAATTATTCTCTTTACACTGATGATCAATCTCTGCTTGCTTGCTTTTATCTTATTCAGTCTCCAATTGCTTGGATAGATACAATGCCAAAGCTAGGGAGCACTCTCTTTTATTTTTTGGGGGTGGCTCCAAATGTCTTAAAAAAGTTTACAAAGTAGTGCAAAAAAAAAAAATGTACTGATTTGGTCCCCTCTACTGAATTTTTCTTTCACCCTCTGATTTGGAGTCTGGCTCCTGGATGTGCAGGTGCAATTGTGTACACGAGAGAGAGAGAGAGAGAGAGAGAGAGAGAGAGAGAGAGTTGGTCCTCACTCGCTATACTTGGCGCCTTTGGGTTGATCATTTATGCTTCCTTGCACCTCGCTCTGCATTTTTGGAGTCTGCTTCTGGATGTTGACTATTCGTGGTTGCTACCGTGTGCGTGGTACATCGAGAGGACAGAGAGAGAGAGAGAGAGCAGAGAGAAGAGAGAGGAGAGAGAGAAGAGAGAGAGAGACTAACCTCACGTTATTACTGAGACTCAGCTACTTTTTCATGAACAGGCAAAAGCAACTCAAGTCTGACTTTGTAAATTGCCTTGATCCCATCTACTCTAGCTTTTTTGTCCCAGCTATACTACTCTGCGTGTGGCCAAAATAGGCATACATGTCTTTCAGACCATAAGGATGATTCAGATGCCAGACCCACCCTCCAAGAACACAACATCTCTATTGATGCATACTCCAGACCATGTGGCCTTGTGCACCTCTATTCGTGTGCAGTGTGACGTTGTGCTCGCAGGTTTGCTTTTTTCGAGGGTGTCAACGCCAAATACTGATTGGTTTTGAACATTTGCTAGGTAGTTATCACCTTTGGTGTTTGGGTGTTTGCGCAACTAGGCTTGTTTCCCGTTTTGGACCCCGAGAATTCCAATAGTACTTTCAATTTGTTACCACCGACCGTGACGAGGACCTTTGGCAGCAAGGGTCGGCTACAGCTAAATTCGCAAGCATCGCTTTTCAGCACTTGTGGTTTAGTAATACACTCTTCCAGGAGGGCCTCGTTTCAACCCTCCATTAGGTACATAGGGGTTTTCATAGGATAAAAACCTATGAACAATTTTGACTCACTCTTGGGTCGCGGAAGCCAACGTTGTGACATTTATTCTGCACGCACACTCCGTCGCAAGATTTCAACAGGCGCCTCCAGTTCTTGACATATTCTATTGGCTCACTCTGGGGTGGGGAATGGCCATATCATCAGAACACGCGCGGACCTGACGCCCTATATTCTATACGTTGGGAACATAGTATTGTAAGCGCCCATATGTTTCGCTCCTGTTTCTGTTTCTCTCTACCCCCACAACTTGTCTGCTCAAGTTTATTATCCTTTGCCAACTTTTCATCTTTCAACATGTCGAGAGACCAAATCGAGTTCACACTTGTGTCATTTTCGGCAAAAAAATTAGGGAAGTATGCATTCCGCGCCGGTGCCTTCGATTGAGATTGTGTCCGTCTAGAAACGTTCACAACACGCGTGACAGTGACAAGAGGCTCCTATACAGGTTCACTTGGTGGATTTGGGCCAACCTTTTCTTACACCTGTTTAACCTAGTAGAAGGCCCTCATTACCTTCTGTACTGCGTTACGTTTTCGAGTGTGGTTTATCTTTTTAGTTAACTGGGTCCTTCGTATGGCTCATCGGTTCCTCGAATCTTGGGGAGAGTGCTCTCTTCTTTCCTGGCGCAATATGAATTTGTGAACTTATCGTGATGGCCTATTTGTGCGAATAGTGTCCTTGCCATACGGCAATTTTATTGGAATCACCGTCACCTCCTACACGGCTTCCCTTGACCCCTCTTAATCTGGTGTCACTCTTCGATAACTTTGAAGCCATTTTGCTGACAAACTTTCTAGGCATGCGTTTGGATTCTGGTGATTCAAAATCCACTCCCTGGATATTTTACTTTATCGGCTCTCTCTTGCGCATGGCGCGACCATTGCATTCAACGGAGCATTTGGCCAAGTTTGCCTATCTCTCTGTCTGTCCTTAGCGCCTTTTCGACGCGAACCATCTAATTTAGTATCTCTATAAACAACTGGCCCCATAGTAAGTGCACGACCTCTTGGTCATAGGAACCTTACTACTATTTCCTCAGAGTGAAAGTCCCCATTACATCACCGAGCCCGGAATGATATTATAAGACGAGGCCATACCCAGTCAGATTCTAGTTTGGTTAGCAAGTGCAAATTAGACGTCCTTCTTAAATTCTCCTCTCATTTTATATGGGTGTTTAGAGGTCAGACCCTAGTTTATGTGAGGCATTGTGTTCCCGAGTTTGTCCGAGTTCACTTATATATTATATTTACAGATCAGAAAAATTGCGATAGAGCCGGGGCGTAAAGGAACACAAAACATAATACCTTCAAGTATCTTGACTTGGTACACGGATTCTTTGAAAAGAAAACAGAGAGATTTAGCTTCACCTGGTTGATTCAAATATATCTGTAGAGTCCTTCATATTATAATCGAACGTCTTCCAAGAAGTATGGGTGGCTCGTGCGATTTAATTTTTTTTTTGCGCTCGCTGTTTTAGGCGCGGTATCGTTACTTATTTTTCAATAAGATTGCTGGCTGATATAACAAGAAAAAATAAAGAAAGAAAGTATCGATACATAAGTGACCAGGAACCTGTATCGTGCGACTACTCATGCAAGATAAGTTTCAGAGACTTTGTCAGTACACGGAAGTAGGCAAAGAGATTTTATGGATACAGATAATTGTCATTCATTTGCCACAGAAACATTTAGTCCTATATACATAACTAGGAATGAAATCTGAACCAAATATAATAATCAAATACCACATGACTTCTAAATCTTTTATAGGGAAACACTAACAGCATACCGGGAAAAAAAACAGTCCTGTAGGAGAGAATTGCTTCGCCAGTAATGTGATTGGCCGATAGCAATTGTGGTCTACATTGTATATGTATGTGTGTCTCAGACTATATCTTTGGGATATATACAGTGATTTCATTTGTGCTTGTTACACCGTTTTGCTGTGGGGCTCCATAAACAAAGAACACATCAAGAGTCGTCAGTCACAAACATTTGGTCCGTTATTCTGATAAGAGCAATTGCTAAGTTTTTCTCTATGAAGGGCACTGAGTTAGAGAGAGAGAGAGAGAGAGAGAGAGAGAGAGAGAGACTAACCTCACGTTTATTATACTCTTTTAGAACAGGCAAAAGCAACTCATCTGACTTTTGAATGCCCCACCCAAACTTTTCCCAGCATAATCTGCGTGTGGCCAAAATAGGCATAATTTACAGACCATAAGGATGATAATTGCAAGACTCTCCAAGACACAACTCCCATGAAGCAAACAGACATTTCTCAGGGATGTTTACAGTTTTTTCAGGTGTAGCCAAAATATGGTTGAACATTGCTGGTATAGCAACTATTACCAAATCCCATGATATGTATGCAAAAGCAAAATGCAGCAAGGACAAGAAATTCAAGATGCATAGCTTGATATAAACCCCAGGCCTGCAACCCTCCATAAAAAAGTTCAAGGAAAAAACAGAACCAATATGACTCACTTGCGAAGAACTTGAATATCTGGTTTCCCCCAAGTGAAAGGCTCAGTTGATTTGTCCACTTGTGGGGAAGAATATGCAGAAAGGACTGCATCACTTGGAAAAGAAGAAGGAATGTGCCAGTTCTTGCTCACATTTCTCTGTATAAAATTAAAACCAATGATACTCAAAAAAATAGGGAAGTATAGATTGATTCCATTAGAAAGTTCACACAGCGAAGGACAAGCCTACAGTAGAAACTTTCTTACATGGTTAACCATGAAAATCCTCTGTATCTCTTGAGTGTTATCTTCAGACTGTTCTTGCTCATGAACTTGGGGAATGTTCTGGCCAAATGAATTGACTTCTCCTGTATTGCTAGTTGCACAATTTGAATCACTGTCACCAACCTTTGACCCTTTTCTTCTCATACTTGAACCATTTTGCCTGACAAACTTTTCTAGAATGGTTGGATCTGGTGATTCAATCCACTCCCGGAATTTCTTAAGGCCATCCTCTTCAGGGAATGCATTCACGACCTCAATAGCATTAACAATGCCAATCCCACTGCAAGAAATTACATCTCAATGAAGTCCATACACAAAATAAAGAAATCATGAGATCTAGTAATGCAAGCAAATGGTTCTTAATCTCCCATTATAAATAACCAATATAATGTCATTCGAACAAATTATATACAGAAAAATCGAAGGGCGTAAGAACACAACATAATACCTTCAGTATCTTGACTTGGTAAATTGAAAAAAAACAAATTAGTCACTATCAAATACCTAATACCCTCAGTATAATCACTCCCAAGAAGTAGAGCCATGCGAATTAATTTTTCCCTGTTTAGGCCTAGCTCTTTTTCAATATCCTGAAAAAAAAAAAAAAAGAAAGAAAGTATGAACATAAAAGGGAACCTGTAAGGACTCCCATGCAACTAAGTTCAGAGACTTGTCAAGTAAAGTAGAAAGAAAGATATATACATTGCAAAATCATGCCAAATAGCTATAAGCAAAAGAAAGAAATCAACAAATAAAGATCAAATACCACATGACTTCTAAATTATAGGGAAACACTAACAGCAAGGGAAAAAAAAAATCCCTGTAGGAGAGAACAGCAGATGATGCCATACACACCTTCATGAAGTATGTCTCAACGTATTTGCGATCATCAAATATATTTTTGTACACGTTTCGTGCCCCAAACAAGAACACATCAGAGTCGTCAGTCACAACACCATCAACAAGATTTGCAAGTTCCATATAAGCACATTGAGCTTCTGCTTCCATTGGTGCAATAATATATGGTAAGCCAAACATCTGCAGCAGTTCCTGCATATGATAGAACACTAAATTAATATCAGTTTACTCTCTCCAAGGAAAAACGTACTTTAGATTGAGATGTAATTGACAAGTAAAAGATCCATGTGCAATAAGAAGCAGGCACTCCTGAACGGAATTTTATATTCTTCACTAGTTGAGGTCCTTCAGGATGATATTACGGATTGGTTAAGGTATACATTAGCAATTTTATCCCTCAATAAATCTTGGTTGTAGAATCTTGTCCTTTGGAGCGATAAAAGAGCAAACCTCAGTAAAATATTTAAACATTGAGAAACAGTGTATTCAAATCATACAGCTTCACTTCTTTGTTAGGAGGTCATTTAATTAATTCATACACATACCACTGCTTGTAGTATGTTTTGATATAATTTTATGTATTCAATGCACAAATTTATGAATTTGTTGTGAAATAATTAGATACCAAAACAAATAATAAGTTGAAATCTGCAACTGAATCAATTATATCCTTCCAGTATCTATTATTTCAAGTTGAGAAAATAATGGATATATTGGAAACAAAGTTAAGAAAACTTCAAGCATCCACAAATTCATCAATTATAGGCATGTGATTTAGCTAAAGAGTCAAACAGAAGCTGAAGCACATGCCTGACATTCTGCAAACATCTCGCTATTAACTGATTCTGCATTACGTTCAAGCTTCTTCCATTCATCTCCCAAATTTATACGCTCTTGACCAAGAATAAATATTTCCTCCTGCAAACTGGCCTCCGCAAAATCAGCCTGCAAATTCTCATTTCTGCCAAATTTGTCCATGCAATTTTCATTAAACTGATTATCAGAATTCTTATCTCCAGCCAAGTTGGGTTCGACATCAGTGCCAACTGCTGAATCTTTGGATGGCTCCATGCTGGACATGGAAGAGTTAGCTATTTCAGCAGAATGAACTAAAGGATCAGTCTTTTGCTCCTCATTCACCAACATTGATATTTCTTCTTCCATTTTATTTCCCAAATCATCAGTAAGTATGTTTTGAGCTCCTTTACCAGATATTGGTTTACATACATGAGAACCATGAGCTGAAGATATATTACTTGAGGTAGATAACCCAACATCCTGAACCAAAGTATCTGAAGATAGCTCCACAGTCATGTGGGCCTCCTTTGCTTTCAAAGGAGCAACTGATTCTGCAGATCGCATTCCTCTGCAGAAATTTCCCCCTATACTTGCATCTTGACTTGATTGTGCAGTGTTGGAACCCAGATCTCTTACACATGATTTAATTTGCAGGATGCTCATTTTATCAGGATCATGTACTTCAGACAATTTCAACTGTCTCCCTGAAGAAGAAAAGACATGCGAGACATCAATTTGATCCATGCTGTCCAGCTTTGCACTTGTCAAAATTTCAGGCGAGTGTTTATTTTGTTGGTTAGCATCCTTCTCAAGCAGAATCGGCCTGCAAGTATTATCTTCAGAATCAAGGAATCCAACACCACTGAAAGCATTTTCTTCAGAGCATGTTTGCTTTTCATGCTCAGATAGTGCATGATTGAATTTCTCATCTCCAAAATCCTCAAGACTTCTCCTTATCGCCTCCTGCAAATCAGCCTGCTCCTCCAAATAACCTTTGGAAGCCAGTTTTCCTGATTCAGATGGGAGTGAGAAATTTTCAACATCACATACTCCTTCCTCCCATTCCACTTCACTATCTGATCCAATGTTGCTTCCCTTAGGAGGGGGATTACTTTCTAGTTCATAATTATTGCCTCTCACTTCAATAATTCCTTCCTCCCAGTCACTATCTGAAACGGAATCAGAAGATTCTCTTCTTAATGTACCATTGTCAACTGAAGAGATTGTAACCGGTTTTCCTGCTACTAAAGAAGTAAATATTTCATCATCACTTCCCAAACTCTTACTTTCACCATCAACTTCAAAAGATATCTCTAAAAGTCCTTTATTATTTAAGATGGACTCTGCATTTCTCTCATTCAATTTAACAGAGTCACCATTGTTGTCATTTGAACTTTTTACATGCTGTATTTTACTGGGAATTCTTTTTGGATAACCAATGTTATCTCTATTAACCTCAGACTGAGCACTTGCATTCTTGTTTGCATGTGTTCTCTCATGTTCAATCTCTTTCATTAAATCCAAGTTCCTTTGCAAATCACGGGTCATGCGCATCCCCATGGCTCTCACCCTACTGACTCGAATATGACCCCTTTCATCCAGGTATGTCTCAACATCTTCATCAATTACCTGTCTAGATTCATGTGGAACCAATCCTGTCACAGTATTGGACTTACTAGTAGACAAGACATGAGCTAAAGAGTCTGAAGACGAATGCCCTATTGACCTCTGTTGTTGCTCATTTCCATTTCTATACACTCCAGCAGATGTCAGCAATCTAATGTGTGCAAAAATGTAAATATCAAATAAAGATGCTTTCACATTGACAAGAAGCAGGCCATACAAATGAAGTTAAACTCAGAACAATAGTTTTCACTTTTCATGGATCATGAGTATGTAAAGGTAAAAAAATGCATAAAGCAATAAAACCACAATTATTTACTGTTTGTCCCCTGTAAAGGATGATGAGAAGATAAATTCTCTGTTGGCTTCAGAGGCTATCCTTGAAGTCTGAACACCACTCACACCCTTTCCAGAAGCAGCTTTCTGAACTTGATCTATCTCCCGGCGGAAAGCAACAGTTTTAAGGTAAGCCTCAATTTGTAGCTCAGAAAACTTTTCAGGTGCCTATATGGGCAGAACAAATAAGATGCAACTACAAGATTAAGAAGAAGCACTCATCAATGTCAAACATAACACTATTGACAGTAACAGCACCATGACTATGCAAATTAAATATACAGCTTCATGCTAGATTTCTGGTTAAGTATATCCCAAATTAAACCGCATTTACAATTTCACAACGCTATACACAATATCTATAGTACATTCACATGAAACATGATAAAAAACATATATTCAAGAACCAACCTTCTTGACTTTTTGATACCTTTGCCTATTTTCTGCCATCAACCTCTCTCTCATCTATATAACGGAAAATTTTAAATTAGCATCAAAAGACAAGGCTAATGCAGTTGAGCAATCTGGCAACTCTTTATCCAATATGGAATTACTGGAATCACATAACTGAAAATTTACCTGAACAAGAAGATCGAGTTGCATTGATGGTGGCAGAGCTGCTAAGACAGCTGGATCAACCCTGCCAAACAATGCAGGCTGCAAAATAAAGATCGAGCAGAACCACCGTTAGACATAGACTGTAAATGCAATCCAGCATATGCACACAGTGAGAGGTGAAGTCTACTTCTCAAACAACAAGAATGCCGAGTGCATTCTTCAATAAGATAACATATGGTATTCGATTAAATTTCGTGAGTCAACATCCTATGGACATGGTTTGAACTTAAGCTTTCAATTAGGCCAGCCAACCTAATGACGAATAAAACCTGCAATCTACATTAATTCTCATCAACAAAAATTTCACATCTTTAAATGGCATAAACTTACCAGTATCATTTCCTCGTCTTCATCTCCGCTTTCCTCCTCAGAAGGAATTGCAGCAGCAGATGTAGATGCAGACTTAGTTAATCTCTCAGCTTCCTCGGCAGCAATAGATGCTGCCAACCTAAACTAACTCATTAAAACAATCAATGGCACAGTCAACTAGAGCTTAAAATACAAATAGTTTCTAGAACCTCATAACAACTTACATTTGATCTAGCTTTTCCTGGTTGTAGTTCTCTTCTAGATCATTTCTCTCTGAACTACCCCCTTCCATGTTTGTCAGATGATCTAGCAAAACCTCCTTGCCCCTTAAATTAGTCTTGTGATCCTCACTTTGGTTTCCAGTATCCTTTGCCAATTAACAAAGAGAATTTATGATTAGCATCAATTATCCATATGGGATGTGAAGAAGGCAACTATGAATCAGCCAAGCCTATGGTGAGTATTCAGCCTTTTGAGTTAATAGGTTTATGTCCCTTCAAATTAATATCATTTCTTTCATCTTAACAGCTCAGAAATTAAAATAAAATATACTTCCTCCGCCCATTTTGTTTGCTTTTTATTCCTTTTTTGGATGTCCCAAAATGTTTGCAAGGTTTCTAAATTTAGATATGTAAACAATTATTTTTCCCATCATAACCTCTATGATTGTTTATTAAATGAAGGACTTTTATTAATATCTTAATGAGTTAAAGGTTAAAAAGGCCAAAATAACTTTTGTTAACTATATTCTTAATATGCGTGTTCTATTAAAACATGCGAACAAAATGGGACAGAGGGAGTAATAAAAAATTTCAATCACCTAATGCATATTTGGTATAGTTATTGACAACAGTTAGGACTAGAAATACAACCGTCAGAGTTAGCAAAAATCAATGTCGGTACCATACAAAAAAAAATGATATCTAGGTAAAGCATACGCAATCATTTAAACTAATTCCACATCTCACAACAACCAGAACAAACTTCCACAAAGCATGTGAAGACAAACCTGATTTTGCTTCAGCAAAATAACAGTGAAAAACAAAGTAGTAAAATAGAGAAGATAGATTTATCTTATTCAGCATATAGTCCACAGGTGAAGGACAAAAATCCACAAATAATCAATAGAGTTCTAAGCAGAAAAGTGAATCTCTCACGATTTAAGGATCCAATTATGAGTTCAAAAATCACTCAAAGAGAGCAATACAATGACATGGTAACTTGGATGAAGGTCCATACCACCCCAAGCACAGCCTGACCTCATAAAAATTTGCACAAGTCACAGTCTTCTCAAGGCAAACAGAACAAAACAAAAGGAATAAAATGTAAGTACCAGATCAAATAAGATCCAGAATTTCAATTCATGTACAATCACAGTAATTGAGATCAAGCAGTCATCAAATTTCAGTTAGCATAGCTTATCATTACATTTGGCAATTGTGCAAAAAAACGTTTTACACTAAGATCAACTGTAAATATATAAATGCAAGAACCAACCTTCTCAACTCCCTGATTATTTCTGTTGTCAGACATCGATCTCTCTCTCATCTATAACAGATATCATCATCAATTCTACCATAACAAAATAAACCAGCAAAAGTGAAAGCTGAAAAACCAGATCTGAAAAGAACCTTTAACCTTATAAACACCAACTCTTACTTACCAGAAGATCAAGTTGCATGGATATAGGCAGAGCAGCCAAGACAGCTGGATCTACATGTCCATACATTGCCGGCTGGGAAAAAAAATTATGAAATAATCGTGCATTTTGAAGAAAACCCGACATAGATAAATCTTGCAACCACAAGTTAGCAACATTGTCTTTCCCAATGAAAGAATAGTGTTCCATCATGACATATTTACAAAGTTGTACTGGCAAAAGAAACCAAATAAATTAAGCATCCAAATTATTCATCATTTTTGAAACACTTGGACCTTCTAGATTGCCAGCCTATGAATTTAGCTTACTTATATAATGGTCCTCAAACTTTCCAAAATTAACAATTTCAGAAAATGGTAAATCAGACCAACCAGTTAACGCAAACCAATCTAATAATTCTTTATTCCTAAAACATAATGGTTTACCAATATGATCTCTTCATTCTCATCATCATCCTCCATCACCACAGCAGGATCTGCAGCAGCAGATGTTGATGCATTGTTATTTAAATTCCCATCTTCCTCGGCCGCAATGGATGCTGCCAACCTAAATCAATTCATCAAAACAGTAAATAAAATGTTTTCTAACCAACATCAAAATTGTGATTACAATTACCATGATGTATCATCTTACATTTCGTCTAACTTTTCCTGATCATAACTTTCCACATCATTATTCTCTAGAATGTCATCCTCAACATGGGTCTGATCTGCCAAAATCTTCTTACCCTTAGCATCATTTTTCTGGTTTTTTCTCTGATTCTCAAGATCCTTCGCCAGTTCTTTTAGCCTCGTTGTCTTGAGCTATCAGCAAAAAATCGAACAGAAATGGATAATAATCCATATATGATATTAACATGAAGTATGAAAATTTACCCAATTTATAACTTGCTAAATGCTACAAAACAATAGACAATCTTATACTGATGCATTGTGCCAGTCAATATAGGTTTATCATTCCCAAAACTATACAAATCTCATCACCCAAGAAAGGCAATAGTGGCGTCTAATAAGTTCAGTAGAATTCCACTTAAAACCAATAATAATTACAGCAAACTACCTGAAAAATTCAAAATAATTATTATATACAACCAACTCACATGATTAAGAAGTAGCTTTTCGGCAGTTTTGCGAATCTTTGCCTGGGCGTTCTCACGCTGCCTCCGTCTTGCAATCACGGTGCGCCGCTTAAGAGCGGGGGTTCCTCCGTCGAAGACGAACACAGGCTTAGTCCTCAAATACAAGAGCTTGCAAATTCGTCGAAAGAACCCTAGCAAATGCGCGTTTCGTACCATCTCTCCCTTCTCGTCTCTCATCGCCTTCATGAATTGAATCATCCATATACTCGCATCTACAGGGACAGAAGAAAAAAGGGGTAAATTAAAGAAAAAAAAATCATTATGCTCTGTAATTTGGTTAATTTGATTTCGCGGGAACAGTACTGTGGCGTACCGATTGCGAGCTTTTTGCCGGCAAGGGTTTCCACGGATACGCGACGGCCGACGGGAGCTAGTAAGTCCCATAGACCGTGGACTCCCATCTCTGATCAGTTTTTGTCCCGCCTTTTTCCGTCTTCTGTCAGTGAAGAAATGAGAAATGAGAATGAAAGCATTGGACTAGTTCAATTTCAGTTATGGCAATTTGATGCTTGCCGCCAAAGAATGACAGTACCATTGGAAGGAAAATCTAGTGTAAAACGACACCGTTTTTGTCCACTGGGATTTTTTTTTTTTTTTTTTTTTTCTAATGCACCGGATGTGGCTAGCACGTACAGAGGGTTGTTCGATTGCGTTGGATTTTTATTTAAGCATTTCGCCAATCTATTCCTCGTCCTTCGCATAATTGGAGTGCCGCTGACATCGAACCTGAATCATTTTCATCAAAACAGTAAATTTAAAATGTTTTCTAACCAACAGTCGAGAAAATTGTGTGAGATTGCATCAGTTACCTTTTAGCAATGTCTTGTATCTATCTATTCATTTCGGTCTAACTTTTCCCTGATTCAATTTACACTTTGCTGCTCAACATCTCCATTTTCATCTCTAACGAAGTCGTCCATTCCTCTCTTAGCATGGCGCTCATGATCTGGCCAAACAATATCTTCTTTAATCTACTTTTGTAGACGGATACGATTATTGTTGTTATCCTCTTTGGTTTTTTTGCGTCGCACTTGTATCCCGCACGTCACCAGAGCGTGTTCTCGCTCAGGTCGGGCTTTCTTTCTCGACAGGCCACTTCTCGTGGTTGTGGTTCTTAAGAGTGCTATTCAGCAAAAAAATCGGGGACCACAGCAAATGGACCCTATGGTAATATTCCTATATTATTGTGGGAGCTTTAACATTGATAGTGTTATTTGGAAAAGAGTCTCTTTGTCCTCAATTTTTTTATACACTTTGGCTAAGAATGCTTGTTCTACAATATCTATATACGCACAATTCCTTTATTACTGGAGTGGCACTCTGGTGGTGCGCTCAGATCAATTAGGCCTTATGGTTTACCTAGTGATTTCCGCAATACTTTAATATGCAAATTCGGTCATCTTTACTGCGTCGAAGCACATAGGCCAGTGGGCGGTTCTAATGTACAGCTATCTGCATCTGTAGGATTGCATCCACAGGGTCGTCTTTATAATAACCAAGTTAATTTAAGCCTATTATCTCCAGCCCGGGCAAACTCTACCCTCATTTCGAAAAATTTGTCGCATCAGTAGATTTGACCTTACATATCTAACCAAGCTCACATGATTAAGAAGTAGCGTTTCGGTCAGTTTTGCGGAATTCTTTGCCTTGGGCGTCTCACGCTGCCTTCTCCGTTCGTTGCAATCCGGTGCGCCGTTATAGAGCCGGGGGTTCCTCCGTCGAGCACGAACCAGGCTTAGTCCTCAAATACAAGAGCTTGCAAATTCGTGAAAGAACCCTAAAGCAAAATGCGCGTTTCCAACCAAAATCCTTCTTCCCTTCCTCGTCTGCTCATCGCCTCATGAATTGAATCATCCATATACTCGCATCCTTCAGGGACAGAAAGAAAAAGGGGGTAAATTAAAGAAAAAAAAATCATTATGCTCTTGTATTTGGTTTAATTTGATTTCGGCGGGGAACAGTACTGTGCGTACCGATTGCGAGCTTTTTGCCGGCAAGGGTTTTCCCACGGATACGCCGACCGGCCGACGGGAGGCTAGTAAGTCCCATAGACCCGTGGACATCCCATCTCTGATTCAGTTTTTTTTGTCCCTCGCCTTTTCTCCGGTCTTCTGTCAGTGAAGAAATGGAGAAAATGAGAATGAAAGCATTGGAACCCTAGTTCAAGTTTCAGTTATTGGCTAATTTGATGCTTGCCGCCAAAGAATACAGTACCAATTGGAAGGAAAATCTAGTGTTAAAGCGACACCGTGTTTTTGTCCACTGGGATTGTTGTTTGTTTTTTTTTTTTTTTGACATAACATCGGTGAACTTCGTTTTAGGCTTGATAATTTGATCAGTAATTCCTCGCTCCTATAGATATAGTATTGCGTCGCCTCTTTGTTGAGAAAAAAACCGACGCCCGTGTTATTAAGTGAATGACAACCAATTCGTCCTATATTTATCTCGGTGCCTCACGAGACTTAAGATTCTAGTGCTGAACTCACTTATATCTTCCGTCGCGGAGAACTCTTATACGAAGTAGGAACTGGATGCGTGAGGAGCAACGCCGTCCTACAAACTTGAGTAGCGCTACGGTGACGAGTCATCAATAACCGAGCAATACGTTGGCCCTTCAATGCGAAAACATTACGCACGGTGATCCATCTTCGTCTCTCAAACTTATATGTTGTGTCCGCGTTTCTTCGAGAATGCGTCCTGGTCTACTTTGATTGGCCTTGGTTTGCTTTCCTAACGGTGGCCTCCGCAATGTTTTTTCATGACCTTTTTTGATATTTAACGAGGGAGGCGTAACAAAACAGAGTCTTGCCTTTCTTTCTCATAATTTTACGGGGCAGATCTTTCCTCCTACGAAGGACATAGATCTTTTTAAATCTTGTGGTTGGTGAAGTACTGGTCCTTTGTGTACTGGTCAACTTAGGGGTTTTGGAGTTATGAACTTACTTTGTGATATTCTGTTTTCGTGTACTCGCCCAGACTAGAGCTTTTGGAATGTTGTTCTTTTTGGTGGCGTCTTTATTTACTAATAATAAGGGTCCCACTTTTATGACATTGCTTGGGAAATGGATTCTTTATTTTAATGTGCAAGCTTGAGGCTCTTGGGTGCCTGGGATTTTTTTTTTTTTTTTTTTTTGACAAACATTTAAACTGTTTATTGAAATAGAAATTCGCTAAAATATGTGCTTTTTGAGAAAAAAACGACGCCGTTAAATGAAAACCATTGTCCTATAGGGCCTCAGACTAAGATTCAATCAAACCACTTCTCGGAAAACTATAAAACTGGAGGGAGGAGCCAACCCGCCACAAATTATACAGGCACATTCAAACGCGAGCAATACGTGCCTCATGCGAAAACATACGCACGTGATCCATCTTCGTCTCTCAAAATTTGCCGTCTATCTGGTCACTTTTTGTGCTCCACTGTTCCAATATTTTTATATAAGAGACCTAACAAACAGAGTTCTTTCTTCTTCAATTACGGAGATTCCAACATCTTTTATCTTGTGATTTTGTCAATTGGGGTTTTAGTTTTAATTTTGTGATATTTGTTTACAGACTAGATCTTGAATTTTGGTGTTTTACTAATAATAGGTCCCTTTTTGATGCTTGATTGATCTTTTTATGATTGCTTGAGTTGAATAAAGGAAAAACATATATGCATTAGCTTCAATTTGGTGATTGATATATATTTTTGTTTACCCGTGAACATAGAGCAAGTTTATGACAGTATTTATTGGTATGTTTTAGTATTTCAGTATGCATTGCTGATGATCTATGCCTTTCAGTGATGCCATTACATAATAGAGCTTCACTTTAACTTATCTTTCTTCATGCAATTTGAATTGCTTATAAAAAGGATAATCAAAAAACAAAAGAGGGGGAAAACCATCTTGTTGATGTTTATGAATAATTGGTGTAGAAGAGTTACATGGCAGTTAGTAATTGGGTTATTTTTCTACTAGACTGCGAAATAATGGGTTGGGTCACTCTGACTTGCTCAGTTGCCTAGGAATTATCTAAGATATATGTTGAAATAGTTGCATGTTACTATTGTTATGACTATATGTTCAGATGGATTTTGGTATTCAACAAGGAAACAATGAAATTCCTGTTTGCAGCTTTTGACATTATTGTTATAGAGGGGATATAAAAATTGGAATTGGTTGGTTTTGATGAAAATTCATGAAGTAATGAAAATTTATAATTGAGTAGAAAAATATGTGTCCATGCACTTGGTAGGATCTGGGTTGGGAAAGTTTATCACTTATATCTGAGAATCTGTTTTGGACTTACCTGTAATAATTGTTGTTACATGGCAGGTTGGTAGCAAAGAACATCTGTTAAATGAGAGGATGTCTTCTCCAAGCAAGAGAAGAGATATGGATGTAATGAAATTGTGAGTGTTCTTCTCTTTTTATCTTTGATCATTGCTGTCTCTAATTTTCTTATGGTTCTTTTACTGGCTATAAGGCTTGTTGCCATTATTTATGACTCACTGATATGTAATCTTTAGTCTCATCTCTAGTCATTATGTTTCAAACTACATGATTGCGTTTCCCATGATAGTTGATGCGTTTGGTTTTTTTTATTTGACTTCTGAAACTTAAGCATCATTTCTCGTTGCTTTCAGTTCAAATTAATTTTCTAGGTTGTTACCATTGTAATGGTGTTTCTGCTCTGCTGTTTTCTTGTTCTGCAGGATGATGAGTGACTATGCTGTGGAGCCAATCAATGATGGGATTAGTGAATTCAATGTGGAATTCCATGGACCAAAAGAAAGTAATTTTCTTTTTCTATATCCTTTCTACTGTTTCCTTTAACATTGTTCTAGAGACCCCCTCTCTCTTTCACATAACACATAATGTGCACATATATGTATGTAAACAAAAATATGCATTATGTTGTTATAAAAAAAAAAAAAAAGAATGGGAACAAGAGATTGGGCAATCGCATATCTGATTTTTTTCCTTATTGCTTTATTCATTAATATTTTCTATATAATCTTAATGGTTTCAGGTCTTTATGAAGGTGGTGTTTGGAAAATCCATGTGGAGCTACCAGATGCTTATCCATACAAGTCTCCTTCCATTGGGTTTCTGAATAAAATATTTCACCCTAACGTTGATGAGATGTAAGCTTTCTGGGAAAACTTAACACTTGTCTTTTTGTATCAGTTAGATATTGTTAGCCATGTGGTCTAGTTGAACGCTTGTTAATCCATTTTACTGATCACAGAACAGCGGACATACTGGCCTCTTGCTACCATTTTGAAAATTATTATACTTGGTTACAATCCTTGTTTGCCTTCTCTTCAATATTGCCTTTGTAGTACTAGGACAAAAAGCATTCTGTAAATTAGATTTTGACAAATTGCTAAGCTCATGTTCTATTACCAGTGGCAAAAATGCAGTTCTTTCACTGTTCATCATAGTTTTTATTTTGAGGCCACACTTACATTAAAATGTTGAAATGCTGAACTGTCTCTTATTTACATGGTGTAGTACTTTTTTTTATTAAAGTTTTCTAGCTTATTTCCTTCTGTAATTGACAGGTCTGGTTCTGTATGCTTGGATGTCATCAACCAATCATGGAGTCCAATGTTTGGTAATTTCAAAATTATTTATATCCTCATTGTTGCAACTAAATGTATCTGCTCTTTCCCCATTAATTTCCTGATATATCTGTAACATGCAAGTTCATAGCAAAGCACATACACTCAAATCAACATTCATCATACAGCCTTTAATCCACAACTCAATTCATGTTATGCTGTTTAGTGAAAACTCTATATTTGCTGAGCATATACTGTAAACTGTGTCCCTGGATCATTGGCTGTCTTATGTAAGTTGGCATCCTCACATAAACCTCCTTTATCTTTATTTATGCTGTAATGTTGACATGAGGGACCAAGCATAATGCAACAGCTCTTGATAAAAACATGGATGCACACGTGACAGGTTGCATGTTGTTTGGCATGCAAATGATTTTTCAAGGGGACCAATATATGGGATTGTGATGGTAAAAGAATAATTATCAGAGTGGTTCTCTTCTCTCATCTTTCCTGAATTTTGTTGTCTTTTTATCTTTTCTGATGAGACAAAAAAAGGCATATCCATTAACAAAATTATAATAAATTAAATAGTTCTCTCATCTTTCCCTGTAATAAATCTATTTGAACTCGATTCTTACCATTCCAGATCTTATTCTAATCACCTTCCAATAAGAAATTATGGTGATCATAGATAAGTTTCAGTATTTATAATATTGACAATGATGTTATTTATTTATATGATTCTCCATTTAATCTGTCTCACTGGACGTTGAGGCTTAAACTATCTTACTATGGCTTTCTGTGGCTGCAGATCTTTTAAATGTATTTGAGGTTTTCCTTCCACAGCTGCTGCTTTATCCAAATCCTTCAGACCCACTGAATGGTGATGCGGCATCTCTAATGATGAAGGATAAGAAACAGTATGAAGAAAAAGTGAAAGGTGAAACCATTTTCATTCAATTTTATATATATATATTTGGGTTATTTTATGCTTGCAATTTAATTTGAAGTATCAGGGAATTATTATTATCACACAAACCATTATAAATGAACCTCACTCAATATATGTTCTCAACTTTTTGGTTGATGCTGGATTATTATTATGACAGAGTACTGCGAACTTTATGCAAAAAAGGAAAATATCAGCAAGACACTCTCAGAAGATAGCAATGAAGATAACAGCGATGAGGAAATTAGTGACGGAGAAAGCACATCTAGCGATGATAATGTTGCTGGTGATGCAGATCCTTGAGGGGTGCCAATCTGTTTGATATTTACCTGTCCTTTTCATTATTTTTCAGTTACTAGTTGGTCATTTATTCAATTGCTTGTAAATTAATGAAGGATTAGTTAAAAGAGAAACCTTACATTTATAACAAAAATGGTGTTTATCAAGGACATTAGATGTAGTGAAAATATGTAATCGTAAATAAATACAGTGGAAACCTGGTATTTAGTTTCCTCTTCCGTGGCAAGTTGTATGCAATTATCATTTGAATTACTTATATGGTTAATTCAAGCATTTTTCATATTCACATTTTAAGCCTCTGATTCAGCTTAATCTATAGCTAGATAATGTTTAGAAGTGATCAAAATGAAGTTTGAAGGCTCTATGAAGTCTCAGTGGCGGCTGTGAAACATTTTATATTGACATCAATCAATCATTTTCTTGTTGCCGGCACCTTGTTTCCAATTTTAGTTGGAGCCAAATGGCTTAGTCCTTGCCCTTATAGCTGCAGTATATTTTATAACAAGACAAAAATTCCATTGTGAAATCAGCCGATTTGCATTATAACTAATTCCAGCCATGAACTTAGAGATTTCCTCCATAACCAAAATTATAAGCTCTGCATCAAAATTTAATTAGGCCATCATCGAAAAATGAAGCAAATCCCAATATGGGCACTCATCATTTCATTCTTTCTCCTCCTCCACGCAACAGATTCTGCAGTAGAGGAGGTAGTCAGGAGCTCACTGATTAACTTTCTTGCAAAACTCAACGGCAGCACCACAGGCCAACCTGATCCAAGTTTCGGATGGAACAATTATACTGATCCCTGTAAGAATAGCTGGAAAGGCGTGATTTGCGATTCTCAAACGAAAACTGAAGTAAGAAGAATATATCTCAACCAGTCAAGTCTTTCTGGAGTTTTTGATGCTGCTACTATTTGCAATGTGCCTCCTCTTGCTAATTCTCTAATACATATTAAGCTTGATCAGAACAGTATTAATGGAAATCTACCAGCAGAGATTTCTAACTGCAAGAATCTTGTTCGCTTGCTTTTACGCCAAAACAAATTCGTTGGAAGCCTTCCTGATTCACTACTCAATCTTAAAAACCTGAAAAGACTTGATGTTTCTTTCAATGACTTCTCTGATAACTTACCAAATTTATCGCTAATTTCAGGTCTTACAACATTTCTTGCTCAGTATAATCACTTCACTGGTGAGTTACCAAATTTTGATCTTTCCAAATTTGAAATGTTCAATGTCTCCTTCAATGATTTCAAAGGTCCTATTCCAGTAGTGACTGGTCCGTTCAACGAGAGCAGCTTTCTTGACAATCCTGGATTATGTGGACCTCTCTTAAAAAGGGATTGTTCATCTTCCCCTGACGATAAGAACAATTCGGATGGAAAGAAAAGATCAAAAGATGAAATAATTATGTACTCAGGTTATGGTGCAGTAGGATTTGCTTTTTTCAGCTTAATCATTTATAAGCTGAGCAAAAGGAGAAAAGAAGAAGAGAAACCTGATTCTGTTAACATAGTTGCATCATCAGCAGATGATGCTACATTTTCCACTGATCATAAAACTGAAAGTGAAAGCAAATCAGAATTTTCAGCAAACTCAGCTGCAAGTCCATTGGTTTCTACTTCGCTTGTAGTTCTTAGAAGTCCTATAGTGAATGGATTCAGTTTTGAGGACTTATTAAAGGCTCCTGCAGAGTTGCTTGCAAGAGGAAAACACAGTAGCCTTTATAGAGTTATATGTGAGAATGGACTGGTTTTGGCTGTCAAGAGGATTAAAGATTGGGCAATTTCAAGTGATGAGTTTAAGCAAAGAATGGAAAAAATATATCAACCTAACCATCCAAATGTATTGCAAGCTCTTGCCTTTTATTCTTCTACCCAGGAGAAGCTGTTGGTTTATGAATACCAGAATAATGGAAGTCTCTGCAGATTTCTCAATGGTAATACCATACAACTTTAACATTTCCTCATTTGTTATCATGTTTTTGTCCATTGAATTCCTAAATTTTTATGCCTTTTTTCATATTTCAATAGGTACCCAGATGAGCAAAGCATTTGATTGGACCAGCAGACTCAATGTTGCATCTACAATTGCAGAGGCACTAGCCTTTATGCATCAAGAACTTGGTCCAGAAGGAATTGCACATGGAAATTTGAAGTCCTCAAACATTTTAATGAACAAGAACATGGAGCCTTGCATAAGTGAATATGGACTAATGGTTACAGAAAATACTGAAAATGTCAATCCAAGACCTGAGACTAACGCGTTCAAAGCAGATGTTTATGGTTTTGGAGTTATTGTTCTTGAATTACTAACAGGAAAGCTAGTGAAGAACAAGGGCATAGATTTGACTACATGGGTTCATTCTGTGGTTCGCGAAGAATGGACAGTAGAGGTATTTGACAAGATTCTTATAGCAGAAAGTGCAAGTGAAGATAGAATGCTGAGTTTACTTCAAGTTGCTATAAAATGTGTGAACGTTAATTCAGAGGCTAGGCCTACAATGAATCAAGTTGCTGTTATGATTAATACTATAAAGGAAGAAGAAGACAGTTCTTTAAGTTGTTATGAACCTTGAATGGTTATTAACACTTAAAAAGAATTGAATTGAATGTGAATTCAAATCTATAAAGATATATACTTTGGTTAAGGAAAATTAATTAAGCTTGTCAATTTTTTCTTTTCTTTTCTTTTTTTTTTATAGAATGTATTTGTATTTTTGAATCAATAAATGAGTGTTTAATACTTGCAGAATGAATAAAAATTCATTTTTCTAAATTGGCATTTTCTCTTTTATTTTATTCCCTCTATTTTTATTGATTTTGTTTTGAAACAAGAAGAAATTTGTAGGAAAAAAATATTTCTATAATATAGGCATAGTCTATATATATGGGCAAAATCACGAAAAAAAAAAAAAACCTGAATTTTGACATTTTTGGCAAATTTAGCTAATATTTTTAATTTTATTAATTATTACCTCATAATTTTTCCTTTTCAATTATGGTTTCCATCATATCTTATTAGTTTGTTGATTAATTAGCCGTTGTTTGGCCCCACATTACACATCCACATTGTTGTTCTTCGGGTGTTCATCCTTACCTGTAGAATCTCTAAGTTAGAATATATCATTGTTGAGATAATCCACTTCCCATCCGACTACAAGTTTAAAAGAATTTGATACAGCTTTACAATTAAAAGACTCATGATTGATCTTCGACAAGAATTTGCACGTCATCAACCTCAAGGTCTATCAAGTAAGTTTCTTCACTCTCATAGCTGAATCATTCGATTGCACCATATCGAACTCTAGATGAAAGCTAAAATTAATAATAAAAAACAAATATATGGTATTGATTGATAAAATCAAATTTGAAAAAAACTCAAAAGTTTACACTTTTTTTTGGTAATTAAGTGATATATATAGCACAATTTTTTGAATTCCTCTAAACAATAGTAGCTCAATTAATACCTAACATGGTTACATGAATTTGGCTATACAATACACCAATTGCCACTTGAAGAAGTCAAGTGGTGGTAGTAGAGAATGACATGATAATTTTCCTATTTTAACCCATATTTAGTGGTCTAAAAAGCACTACTCTCAAAGAAAAGGAACTTCCAATTTTAAAGTCAAGCTACACAATTATGGAATTTAAGCCATTAGATGGATTTCCTTTCCCTTTCCCTTTCCCTCAAAGCCTAAAAGAAGTGCAGTGATCCTCATCTACAAGTCAACAAATGAAATCCCTTGATCTCAATTTAACTGCAGAGATTGAACCCTGAAAATTATCTGATTTTAGTACCAAATTGTCAACTCAGGTTGGAAAATGAGAACATAAAATGTCAATCACAGGTGTAATCATTTCACTCTCATACTGATATATTTTGAGAGTTGAAAAAGAGACCAAGAAGACTTAATTAAAAACATATATTTTACGAGTGTTATTTATTTTTATTTATGTTTTAAAGTTTTGAGTGAATTGGCAAAACTTGAAATGGTTTTTCGGTTCCTAAATAAATCGGAGGCACATTTGATTGATTCGATTCAAACTCAATCGAATTAGTGTAAATTTAATAAATTAAATTTTTTTATAGAGAAAATAAAATTATTTTTAAAATCAATCCAATCGAATCAAAGCTGTGTAATACGATTCAACTATTTAGTTTTGATTTATTTTTCAAGTTAAATCACTTTTATTTTTATGATGCTTTTAAACGTCAAACCGAATTTAAAAAAAAAATTCAAATTTATATATTAAAGCTAGAATCAAATCTAATTTTTAAAATATCAAATTGAATTATTTAATTCAGTTTGGTTTGGTCTGTCTTTATCAATTATGTTCAATTCTAATAATAATTCAATTTTTGCATTTTTTTTAATTAGGTGTGGTTGTTGAAGGTTGAAGATTATGAGTGAGTGTACAAATACAATTATACATATATATTCTTTTTAAAGACTTTGAAAAATACTTTCCATTTTGAAAACAAAAGGTCTTGTTATGTATAATTTTTTTCTTAATTAGAAAAAATCATTAACTAATTTTCCCAAGCAGGTAGGACTCAAAAAATAAAAAATCAAGAAAATATTTTTGACAAAACAAAAATGGAGCATTAGAAATAAATTGGATAGGCCTCTTTATAGACATGCCCTTCAGTTTAGGTGAAGATTGAACATCTGAAACCCTAAGCCAATATGTCAGCATGACTTATCTAGGATTAAAGATTTTTTTCCTTCTTTGAGAAATAACCTGTCACATTAAACCATAAAGCATACTTAAGAAGAGACACCTAAAACTTATCATCACTTCTTTTTTTTTTTTCTATTCAGAGATACTATAAATTATATAAAAATATATTTTACAATATTGCAATTTCAGTCACTTTTAAAAACAACATTAAAGTTATTATGACTTTTAAAGAGAATAGTTTTATGCTTTATAATCATCAAGGTAATTAAAGGTGGGTTTGGTTTAATTGATACATGTAATTAATAACTGTTTCGTATCTAATATAAGTGTTTAGTAAAGTTTTTTAATCCGCCGTTGATAGATAATAGGAGTTCCAATTAATTGGAATTTCTATAAGTTACCTTTAGAAGCTTTTTGGTATAAGTTGTTAGTTGATTCGTATTTATATTATTTATATTCATAAAAAATTATTAATAAAATTATCCTTTTTTAAATTAATATACTTTTGTTTCTAATATTTAAAAATTTTTCTTAAATATTATTTTAAAAATCTAATTAATATTTTTATTTATGTCATATGTTAAAATAAAAAATTATATTCACCTTAAATTTAAAATATACACATTACACATCATAATATATAAAAACAGTTACGTCTATAATAATCATTTTATATTTTAACAGTAATCGCTACTAAAATTTTAACAAACACAAATAATAATCAGCTAATTACTATCAACCATCAATTATCCGCCATCGACCATCAGCTATTAGCAACCACTATCAGTTATCAGCTGGTATGAACAAATGTGTCCTATGTAAATAAGAAATCAAATTTTGATGAGGTTACCAAGTATTGTCGATAATTCATCTTAATTATGGAAATCAAAATTATAAATAGAGAAAGACAATTGTGAATGAGATGTAATCTGGTTAGTCTATCATGACCTATTAACCTCCTAATGAAAAAAAAAATTATTACCTTAAATTATTGCCTCCTAATGAATATATTATATGCTACTTACTTGTCCCTTTCCTTCTTTGATTGTAAGTCTTAAATATCCAACAAAGTGGTGGCTGTCATCCAAAAACCTTCACCTAATTGCCTTTAGACTTAAGATAAAGAAGTATTCACACTTTTCATCCTTCAAAGGCATATCCAATTCAACTTATTTCTTACCATCTTACAAAATTCTTGTTATGCACAAGAAACCTCCCAAGGTAGCAATTATAATTTCAATAATCAAATATTACTTCCATAAATATTTTCTTTTTAAACTCACCTTGTTCATATCCCCTCTGTCTCAAAAAATAGTTCTATCAGATAAAGTAAGACATGCATTAATGGAAATATAAATCACTCACTTCATAATTTTTTTTTTCAATCAATCACTAGATATAAGTAAATTATTTCATGTCATTTAATTACTCGAATTAAATTTTCTATGGAAAATTATCTTTCTAGGAAAGTATAATTCAGAAAAATGATATAAAAAAGTTGAATTATCGTGTGTGGATGACAATAAAAATGCTAAAAAAAAAAAAGTAAATCTTATTATATAATTTAAAATGCCTCATTTTCCATATGAATATAATTTTTCCTCTATTTAAAACAGTAAAATACTTTCCCATATACATGAAAAAGTAGGAATAAAGCCTATATGCTTAGAAATTTAATATTTTAGAAAATTAATATCCAAATCTAAAATTTTGTAACTCCTTTTCCCTTGAGATTGCGGCAATCAAACGCTCACTTCTCATATTGTACAGAGCCTTTTTTTTTTTTTTTTTTGAAATTTTAAAAATTAATGATTTTAGTATTATTATACATTATGTGAGAAACTTAAATAACATTAATTATACATGTAGACATTTATATAAGGTTATTATGAAAAGTTAAAAAAAAATATTTCACTTAATTGCGGTTTATTTGGTCTTTTCATTGTGAAGAATGATAAGTCTGAAGTTCACTTCTTCTTAAGTGCAAGAGTTTTTACTAATTTGATAAACGAAGAGAGAATTATCTATATTATATAATTTGTAGTATTATTTCAAAATAAAATTAAAACTATTAGTTTGGAACACCGTAAAAGGAAAGATTGATTAGTTATTATTTTGGAACAGACTTAAGAGTGTAATTAAAAAAAAGGATTAAATGTTTTTCTTTTTTTGAAATAAATGAACAAAAAAAGATTAAATGTTAACATCAAAAGAAGAGTACAACATGAAAATTTATAGAAGTGGCATATGCATTTTTCGCATTTGGCACAAAAATAATAATGTCAAAAGTGAGATGTTGTAAATGGACCCCACTGATGTTTAACCAAAATAAGATAATCATCATGATCACAACATCTAACAGAACTTAGGTACTACTATCAGGTTTGATATGATGATTATCATAATTTCATCATATTTCATCAAAAACGATCTAGTGTCAAGCCAACTACTGCTCAAATGATTTAATATACACCCTATTGCATGTAACCAAATCCCTGAGAGCCAGGCCACAGGTGGAGACTTCTTTGTCCATAGGCCAGGTCCACCATGAAGCCCACATAGGACAACTTCACTTTTGTCGCTTATGGTTGACCAAACTCACTCTCACGCGCAACAATGGCACGTGGGGCCACTTCCAGTTCCTCTTTTTGGCATCCTGTGCTACTTCTCTGCTGCTGCCACCTCCTTCAGTTGCTTCTCTTTCTCTTCCGCAAGAAACTACAGAGAGAGAGCTTGGGAGAGTGACTTTTAGAGAGAGAAACATATACTAACCATTTCACTTTCCAATTCCTTGGTGCTATTATATGGAAAATATTATATATATCTGTAGGTTTTATTTGTTTCTGGTGCAAGAGTATCATCCGTTTTGAAGTTTCTTTAAAATATTCATTCGTTGTGGACTCTCTCTCTTTATTTGAAGAAGGAGAAGAAGAAGAAGAAGAATCAGGTTAGGCGAACTTCCAACTTCTGTTGTTTTTGTATGTGTCAGCTTCTCTAGCTATTATTGCTCAATCATCGACTTATGATTTTATTTGATTTATATAATAGAAAGAATTAAAACCAAAGGAAAAAATGGATATTTAAAAAAGAAAAGAACATGGATGTTGTAGAACCAAACAACTACTTGCTACTCATGTTTTCTAGAGAAACTGTTACCCCTCAGATTTTCTGAGTGAAGGAAAAAGGAGAAAGGAATAGTAGGTTTTCTTTATCTATTGGGTTTTACTTGCATCTATGGAAGGCCAAAGGTGTTTGCTTTATGCATTATTGATCTGAAGATGAGTTGGGTTTGTGTTTGTTCTTTGAGCTAAAAGAGAGAATATACAGTTTCTGGGTATTCCTGAAATGATCTGAGGGATGTCAGAGAAAAAAGAGAATCATAGATGGTTAATGGAGCATACTCATTTGAAAATGTCATGGATTCATTATCAAATTAGACAAAAAGATGGTTACTTGACATACCCACCCCCTTTTCCTCCTCCTTCAATTGCTACTCCATATACTGCTACTTTTCATAAAGAACCCAGCCCCACTTCTTCATCACCGCCATCTTCCGGTACAAGAATTAGTCCTGCTGTTCTTTTCATTATAGTGATTCTTGCAGTACTATTTTTCATTTCTGGTTTGCTCCACTTGCTTGTTAGATTCCTTATTAAACACCCATCTTCTTCAGCTTCTTCTCAGTCAAACAGATTCCCAGAAATCTCCGGTTCAGATGCTCTTCAGAGACAACTACAGCAACTTTTTCATCTCCATGATTCTGGTTTGGATCAAGCTTTTATAGATGCTCTTCCTGTTTTCGTGTACAAAGAGATTGTAGGTCCAAAAGAGCCGTTTGATTGCGCTGTTTGTTTATGTGAGTTTTCTGAGAAAGACAAGCTTAGATTGCTTCCTACGTGTAGTCATGCTTTCCATATTAATTGCATAGATACCTGGCTATTATCAAATTCTACATGCCCTCTTTGTAGAGGAACCCTTTTTACTCCTGGATTTTCTATTGAAAACCCAATGTTTGATTTTGATGATTTAAGAGAAGATGATGGATTTTCTGGTAATGGTGATAATGGATTCCCTTCTAGTCAAAAAAATGTGGATATTGAAGAAACTGTTGAAAAAGGGATTTTACCAGTAAGACTTGGTAAATTCAGGAGGTTAAATGATGAAACAGGGGAAGTAGGAGAAGAGACGAGTAGCAGTAAATTAGATGCAAGAAGATGTTTTTCAATGGGTTCGTATCAGTATGTGCTTGGTAATTCAGACCTCAGAGTTTCCTTGTGCACTGACCGACATGGACGCGATATTAAGCTTGAAAAGGGGAATGACCAAAATGGGAATCTTTCTATTGCTGGAGACTTAGAAGGAAAGATGATCAGTAGTGCTACTAAACGCGAGAGCTTCTCTGTTTCTAAGATTTGGCTTTGGTCTAAAAAAGGCAAGTTTTCGAGCTCTTCAGATGTTCAGATGGGTATGCCTTCGTCACTTAACATGGATTTGCCATGGATGGGCAGAACACAAGAAAAATGAAAGGTATTTGATTTTTTCTTTTTTTCTGTGGTTCTGGTTAGTCTTTAATCGATTGGTTACAGCTTGTTACACCTTTGATTTTGATAATTTTTTGGATGCTAATTCAAATGTTGTGGTATATTGTTGATGTACTACTCGTGTATTGAAATATGATTGAAAAATCAAATTTCAAGGACATTTTTCTTGGTATAAAAATTAACTAAATAGAGAGCATGTAGTTGACCTCAAATATTCTAGATATTGTTTTTATAGTTGGTCCTCTTGTTGATAATCATGATGTCCTATGTTCTGTAAAAGAAGACATTTTCATTATTATTTCTTGAGCATGTTAGTATTCATTCCTTAAAAAGTTATGTCTTGATGGGAGAATTGTAATGTATAGAACTTCTCTTTCATATTATGTATAGGAATTAGTAATGTTTATGTTGAAAAAGATACCAATTAAATTAGAAACCACATGAATTTGTTTCAGATATTGAATATCTGAATTGAAAGATCTGAGTTTCATGTTACCAAATGCATTGGGATTGCAGAATAAATTTTGAAATGCATTGGTTCTCGAGGAGCTTCTAATTAGTGTCACCTTTTGCATTTATCATTTTGAATGTCAATCTACGTTTGTTGAACTAGACAAATCTATCTCATATATTCTCATTAAAAGCAAGGATTCATTCTTGCAAGCTATGGAATGAAAATTCTACGGTAAATCTGGTCGATTTCCATCTATTTGCTAAGCCTTAGAAATACTTCCCTTTCCATCTTCCCTACAACACCAACTCAGAGAAATGTTTACACATTAAAATGGATCAAAGGGAAAGGACCAAGTGCTTTTGCTTTTATTACATTTTGAAGCATTTGAGTGTTTTCCTTCACTCTTTTTTTGATTTCTTGGTCTTTTAATGGATGGTCATTTTGGGATAATGTGCACTTCAAATGTTTTTGTGCCGTGTGTTTGTGGGATCCATGAAAGCTCCATCACAGAAATTTCATTCTTGTGAAATTAGACCTTTAATTCAAATCTTGATTTGGCTGTAGTAGCAATTTGTGTGGGGCCCATACTTTTTCTCTACCCATGTGGTCATGTTGAAATTAATCCTCTATTATATAATTAATCCCTTTAATTTTTTTTTTATATTTAAAGCTATTATTATTATTATTATTATTATTATTATTAAACTTGATATCTGTCAATGGTAGCAGCAAGTTTGAGGTGTGTCTACATTGTCCTACTCAAACTCATAAAATAAAAGTGATACCCAAAAGATAAAAATCAAAGGCAAACTGTTTATATGCCTGATTGAGCACTTTGTTTTGCAAAGTACATTCTTTCAAATGCTTTTTTTTTTTTTTTTTTTTTTACTTTGGTTTTATGGACCACTGAATTAAGTAGCACTTTGTTTATGCAAAGTACATTCTTTTCAAATTGCCTTTTTTTTTTTTTTTTTTTTTTTTAATTCCAACTTGGCAAAATTTCGCTTATGTTTAACTCTCTATATTTCATGAATTCCTTTTCTATATGTTCCCCTGCTTTTCTTTTTTTTTCCTTCCTCTGAAGAGATTATCACTTGACTAGTTGCTTTACGACATTTTTCATAGGCCACATATAATGAAAGAACAAGCCCGAATTTATGCTAACGAGGCGGTCTTGCTATTATGGTTCATATTAAGAAAATTTTTTTTTTTTTTTTTTTTTTTTAATTCCAACTTGCAAATTTCGCTTATGTAGCTCTTCTTATTTCATGAATTTCCTTTTCTATATGTTTTGCTTTTCTTTTTTTTCCTTCCCTGAAGAGATATCACTGACTAGTTTTCGCATTTTTCGCGAATTTTATGTAACGGGTGCTATTCATGTTCATATTAAGAAATTTATAAAAAATAAAATGAAATACATTTTCATGGTTGATGTTCAGACTGAGAAATCTGCAAAGGAAGAAAATGCGTTCTTTCTGGTTTGATATAATTTTGATGTATGCACTTGTGGTTTTTAGAAGATTTAGAAACGGAAAATACTTGTAGTTTGATCCCTCAATGTGTTGGTTAAAGCAGTGCTTAATTGTGCGCAACTGCACATAATACTAACCAAAGAAGATTAAAAATGCAATTCATTAAATTAACTGATATTTAATAAAATGGCATGAAATATAATAAAATAATTTTTTCTTCGGCACGCAAAAAGGTTTGAAGGTTAATTTTCGTCAAGCACTTCAGCTTAGAGAGTATCATTTTATGGTACCTCAACTTAAATTCTTCACTTAAAACTATCTTAACTTGTGTTTCTCCAACACAAAACTATCTCTGACCTTGTAATAGGAAGATCGAATGCGCTTATCTGACGCTGGATTTGTGATACGTTTGCCTATCTCACTCTTGGGGCAATTGGTGGAACATCAGAATATGATCCTATCATAAAATTATATCTATTTAACACTTTTTAGTTGATTAATTGAATGATTAAACTTGTAAAATTATATCGATTAAATACTAATTAGATGATTGAAAAATGTGAAGTTATTGTTTTAAAAATTATATTAATTACATATCAAATAAATATTTTATATATAAAAATGAAAAACTCTAAAAATTATTATTAGTGTGTAGTTAGTATAATTTTTAGAATAATAACTTTTATATTTTTTAATTATTTAATCAATATTTAATTAATGTAATTTTATAAATTGAAATGTTTAATAAAATAATTTATAAATTAAGATGGTTAATAAATATAATTTTATAAAGTTGAAATTTTTACTGGATTAAATTAACAAAACTTAGTTTGAATTTATGTATTTAGCGGATACAGATGCAACTGAGTGGGAGATGACAATGTCATCTCTAGATTCCCGGTAGAAAGATGCTGCAGTGCAACAGTCACTGACCAACCACACTTTGCAGGTGGGCTCCACTTTCCCGCTACTGTGACCGGATCTTACGTACTTCTTGTCTTCTTTTCTTTTATTATTATTATTATTATTTATATTTATTTGCTTTATTTATTTAACGAGCACTGGGCCTGAATTTATTAACTTGCCATTATACTAGGCCCAGTTCACTTTCTAGTCAGGCTGATCCATTCTAAGTAGATTTTTAATTTTGTAATTTTTGGGATATTTAAATAAATATCGTGTTTTATAACTTTATTTTAAAAAATGCAGTTGACCTTAAATATTAAAATAATATCATTTTTATTATTCATTTATTATTTTATTCTCTTATAATACCATGGGCTATACAATAAGAAATAGCTCTTCTTTTGACTCACTAAATTTGCGAGAATAACTGTAGTTGGGAGGATTCAAATTCAAAATCTCTCATTTCTTACGTAAGTGAGGATAAGAATTAGATCACCACATAATTAATATTTTTATCATTTACGACTAATTTACAAAATTTTGCAATGAATTAATTCAGTGAGTAGACAAGTGCCTGTCTTACAGCGTTAGAAAAATTAAAATTTAAAGCTAAATGATTCTTTTTCTTTAGTATTTTTAACTTATCAAGCAAAATTCAAGTTATTCTTAAGACTATATCTCATTGATCAATATTGTGTTTTAAGTACATTTGATAGTTTTGTATTTATTTGTAAGGAGAGTGGGTAAGGAAGATAAAGTAAAGAAAATAGAAATCACCAAATGCATAAATATATGTAACTTTACATATACAATTTTGTGGTATTCTCAATCTTTATTTGAGACAATTAGTACGATCTTTTTAGTTTGCGAAATACAATTAGTCTGTCATTGTCTTTTTTAAAATATACTAATTTATTCTTGTATTTTGCTTCCGTTATACTATTAGGTCATTCCGTCCAATTTTTGTAACTTTTCCGTTAAGTCAGCAAGAAAACACAAAGGTTAAAGGAGAGATATTAAAATATTATACTAGAAAAATTACGGTGCAATCCTTACGGTTTGAAAAATACAGCTAGTTTATCCCTGTGTTTTTAAAAATAAAATGGTATTTTGATCATTTCATAAGGTACTTAACAGAAAAGATATATAAAAAAAAAATGATGAAATGATCTCATAGTCTTACACAAGTAAACTATAATGGCATTTTAGTATATTTTCTAAAAAATAGGGACGGACTAGTTGTATTTCACAAATTACAGAGATCGTATTGCAATTTTTTCTTTTTATTTTGATCTATTAAACACTTAAATTTATAAAATTACACCGTTAAATAATTCAACTTACAAAATCTTTCTACTAAACATTCCAACATGTACAATTTGATCAATTAAATATTTATTAAATAGTTAAAAAGTGTGAAAATTATTGTTATAAAAATTGCAATAGCCGCACATCAAATCAATATTTTATATATAAAGCCTAAAATCAGTAAAAAAATTATTTCTTAACATGAAGAGGTTTATAATGTTACCAAAATTTATAACTTTAAGAATACAATAGGTTTCTCGAAAAGTTTGAGACATATTTTTTGAAGTATATGGATATATTTATGCATTCAGGGTGATGAAATACACATATTATGGCATGATTTAAGGAGTCAATGAAAACTATATAGTAACAATAGTATCTTTTTTAATTTCCTTATAGAAGCAAATTGTTAAAGATTTTTCACAAGAAAACATAAATGAAGTACGATCAAATTAATTATTGATTTTTCTCTGTAGAATACTATATCCGTTCCATAATATTTGTTATAATTGAGAAACTAATTTGTTTCAAAATATTTGTCACATTTGTGGTTTCAAGGAGTAATAAAATTTTCTTTCCATGCTTATCTTTTGCATAAGATAAATAATTATTACTTCAATTTAATGATTTTCTTAGAGAATTAATATTAAATTAAGGGTAATATAGTCAATTTACTCAATAATTTATTATAACTTAATATTGTGAACTAATATAATTGAAAACTACATTTGTTTCCAAAATATTTGTCCACATTCTGTCGTGTTTTCAAGGCAAGAGTAAATAAAATTTTCTTATCCCTCCAATGTGCTTATTTCCCTTTTGCAAAGTAAGAATAAAAAATTATTACTTCAAGTAATTGATTTCTTAGAGAATTAATAATTAAATTAAGCGGTAATTATAGTCAATTTACTTCAATAATTTTAATCCTACTAACTTACACAAAATTTAATGGTTTTCTTTAAGGGAATATAAATTCCAGATGTGATAAGTATTATGAAATATAAATAGGTTCAGATAAATGACAAACCATCATATAGATTAATTTATTCCCAGCATGTGCTAAATTAGAAAAAATTTCGCAGTACCAATTACACGAGGCTTAAAGGAATAATAAATTCTAATTTTTTCACTTTTTTGGGAAATAAAATCCTATCTCCCTGGTACTTCCAATTTTTTTTAAGACCTAAAATTTTTAAAGAATTATACTCAAATAAAATTTTTCAATTTATAAAAATTATTTTTAATAAATTGCTCTTTTGTAAATTAGGTTCGAAAGCAAACCAACATATCACATTATAATTTGGAAGGATTGGGCAAGTTACAACTTTATTTTTTTCACAAAGGTTATATAATATAAATAAACTGAAATAAATTTTGTATACATAATATTAAATTAAGGGTAATATAGTCAATTTACTCAATAATTTATTATAACTTACACAAATTTAATGGTTTTCTTAAGGAATATAAAATTCCAGATGTGATAAGTATTATGAAATATAAATAGTATGACATCAACGATTTTAATTTATCCCCAGCATGCAAATAAAGAAAATTTCATGTACCAATTACACGAGGCTAAATGTATAAATTCAATTTTTCACTTTTTGAAAAAAATTTATTGTACCCAATTTTTTAAAGACCTTAAATTTTAAAATTATATATATTAAAAATTTCAATTTATAAAATTATTTTAATAAATGCTCTTTGTAAAATTAGTTCGACTAAACACATATTCAATATTTGAAGATGGTAAAATTTATTTTTCAAAAGTTTTATAATTATATATAAACTAATAATTTGTATACAAATCTAAAAATATTAAAAATTGTTAATCTTAATATAAAAAAGTGTAATTTTATAAAAATTCATAATTCCATACGCTAAAATAGATTCCCCAAATATTCAAAATGACAAAATATTTTATAAAAAATCTTTGAATGAATTTATGTATTTCGCAGTTAAATGACAACGACAATTTGATTTCCAATTCCATGGATCAATTTATCTGCTACCACATGCATTTGTGTACATAATTTACTTAATATTTTAACTTTTTTTTGCCCATTCATGCATCTGTTACAGTAGAAAAAATGAGTTACCTTTTATTTATTTTTTAAATAAAAAAATAAATTACTCAATCGTCTAATTAAAACAATTCTTAACGATTAAAAAAGAATAGTCTAAATCAACGAGTATTGGGATGAGTGGTTCGACACTCTTCTTCCTTAACTGAGGTCGAGGGTTCCATCCTAAAAAAAAATAGAATCGCTTGCGAAATAATCTTGCAAATAAAGTGCATATTATCCATTAATTATTCCTGTTTTCTTACATAAAAAGTTATTTGAAAGCTTAATTAATATTTAAAATCTTTTAAATGAAATTCTATTTACTATAACATATATATACTCCATTAATTAACTATTACACGAAGAAAATTAAACTATTTACATGATCACAAGATTCCAATTTTCTGTTTTTACTTTTATCCCCCGTGCATTTCAAGCCAAATAAAAAAGAAAAGAAAAGAAATGATTTAAGAAAATAGAAATTAATTTCACCCTGAAATTATTGAAATTCAATAATTGACCAAACGAAATCAAAGTCAAGGCTGTCTACAGTGGGCCATGCAAAATTGGCGTTGACCTTCAAAACCCACACGTGATTATCATCCTGAAGCAGAGGAACTCTCCTTCCGTCGTCACGTGACTATCATAGCTTCCTTATCGTTGTCGAAATCAAGCGACGATTTACAAGACGGCGGCAGAGAATACCTAGACGAGAACTCTCGCCCCATAAGATCCTCATCAAAATGACCATTTTCCCTAGGACCCTCGTCAAAGTTAAGCGCGTAACTCAAAGGATCATAATGGAATTTCCCAGTTCCTTGCTTTCCAGAATTGGATTGTCGTTTCCTTCCAATCTTCCGTATAAGCGTTTTCCATTTAGGTCCGGCTACGATTTCCGACCACTCTTTCATTTTCTTCCATCCTCGTTTCCACCATGGCTCTTCCTTATTGGTCGCGGTGTGACTACTTTCGATCGAATTGATCCGCTCCCAGAAAACGGAACCAACACTAGAACGGGATGGTTCCTCGCTTAGAAACGGAATCCAAAAACAACAGCGTTTTTCACCGAAATCGCGTTCTTGAATATCTTGAGTAGACATAGAAATATCAGGGCTATAAAGAAGGGTTTGTAAAGGAAGAGATTACAAACCCAAGCCCCGATATTTCTGTCTCTAGCTAGCAAGGTTGGTTTGAAAGAGGAGTTTTTGAAGGCAAAGAAATGAGAGGACGAGAGATTTAATTTATAACGAAAAAATCGCTATAATGGGTGGCGGTTGCCAGAAAAGAAAACAAAGAGTACAGCCCATTTTGTTAGTTTGTAAGTTGAGTGTGCATCAACAAATGGGAACAGCTCATAATGGATTGGGCTTCTGTTCAATTTTACCTTTTCATCCGAGTTGGATTTCTGTTTCTTTTTTTTTTTTTTTTTTTTATGGATGGGCTTCTGTTTCAATTTTACCTTTTCATCCGAGTTGGATTTCTGTTTTCTTTTTTTTTTTTTTTTTTTCTGCGCATTTAATAGATATATTTTATTATTCATATTAAGGTTATGGAAATGCTGCTTTCATTTCGATCTTGATATAATGAATGCCAATAAAAACCATCCCTACTAATGGATTCTTGAATTTGGAAAAAAACAAATTTGTTTACCCCTGTATTATAAAATCGGACTTGTGGCACTTAACAAAGAACTTTATCCCTTGTAATAAATCACAAAACTTATTTTGTTATTAAAAAAAACAAATAAATTTTAAGACTTAAAATGCTATTACACTATGCAAAATATTGATTTGATATGTTCATTTTTTTTTTTTTTTTTTTTTTTTCTGGCATTTAATAGATATATTTATTATCATATTAAGGTTTATGGAATCTGCTTTCATTTCGGATTTGATTGAATACATACTATGGATTCTGAATTTTGAAAAAACAAATTTTGTTACTCCCTGTATTATAAAATCGACCTTGTGGCACTCTGAACTTTATTTTTTGTAATAATTTCACACTTTTTTGTATTAAAAACAATAAATTTTAAGACTTTTGCTTTTTATATGCAAAATATTGATTTGATATGTTATTAATACAACTTTTGAAACAATAATTTTACATTTTCTAAATTTCCAATAAGTGTTTAATTGATTTAGCTTTATAATTTGAGATGTTCAATATGTGAAATAAAATATTTAATAGGTACAATTTTATAAATTGAAGTGTTTAATAAGTTAAAACAAAAGTCGAGGGTACCATAAAGTTTTATTTTTGTGAAAAGTAAAAGAATGAAATTTATGTATTCGACCTTATGAATTTTATAATATAAAAATGAGGCCATGCTTGTTGATAAATATCATTTTATAAACAATGCATTAGAGACATGAAAAACGAACTAATGCATGTATTTGCCTCTGAAGTTTATACGATTTACCTTGTGACACTCTCAAGTTTCTGGGAAATCCGCCAAAATAAAATTACTTCACAACACTTCAATTAGACCCTGCACTTTTACACTTTACTTTGGAGATGACATAGTTATCACTGAAATGTGAAAGATCGCGAAAGATCTCTTACAAACTTGAAGGTATCATAAAAATTGTGTAAATTGCCTGCAGTAGCGAATTTATGCATTTGGCCCATGAAAAACCCATGTTGCTTTATGAAGCTAATCTAAATACTGTTTTCCATATCACATTATAGATATTAACATCCATAAATAAAAGGAGATGAAACTCACCCATACATCATTATAATTAGGGGATACGCTCACCCTTAGCATCAAGATTTCAAATCAATAGTAATTAGTAGATGTATGTTTTGTTTTACATGTTCCAAGTTTACGAGGAGACGTCTTGCGATTCTCAATATCTGAATGTACAGGATCTTTAGCTATGCATATACCAAATCATGCTTATAAAGTTTAAATTTACACTGCTACTTCATCTCTTTATCAACAAAAAGGAAATAAGACATTTAGAGCCTTTTTGGTCATATGATATAGGTGATATTGATGCGTCTATTAATGTTCAAATGAGGCATATAGGTTTTGCTACTGTGATTAGAAATTGCTCTGGTCATTTTGCAGCAGTCATTTCTCACTATTTTTAAAATTAGTGAGAAATGTAAGTAGAAAAATGCTTTATATGTTCCATGTTACCGCTATATCGGTAGGATAGGTGGATTAGCTCATGTTTGGTTGGATAGTATCTCTGTTAGTTTGCTGTCATCCTCATCTCACCATGTAGATGTGATTATTGATGAAAATTGGCGATTTACAGGTTTTTATGGATGGTTGGAAGATCAACATAAACACTTGATCATGGGAATTATTATGAAGCTTATCAGGTACTTCTACATTACCCTAGTTGTGTGGAGGAGATTTTAATGAGATTCTATATCATTTTGAGAAAATGGGTGGACTTCAAAAAAATCAACAAAAGAGAGATCATTTTTATAGCACTCTACATTACTCTAGATCAATGGACTTGGACTATAATGGTTATAAATTTCGCCGATTACATAAATTGCCGCCTAAATTTTCACAAAAAAATTTTATGGCTCTCTGTATTTTTAAGATGACCTTGTGGCTCTTTAGATTTTATATTTTATAATTTATACATGCTTTGACAGAGTAAAAAGCATTAAGTGAATGGCGAACGCGGTGATGTGGATCAATGGCAATACGGATGGCAATTATGTTGCCATGTTGAATGACATCTCACCTTAGTTAGTTAGTTTAGCTTTCCCTGAATTTCTTAATTTCTTTTCATTCTTTTTCCTGAAAATTCCTTCCTAAATACGCACACAAGAAAATCTCTAATCCTGCTCGTTTTGATTTTCATTTTGTTCATTTTCCATTATTGTTCCATCAATTGAGAAGAAGCTGAGAGTCAAAGGAATATATTGCGGGTTCATGAATCGTTAGCTGCTGATATATCATTAGTCCAAAGAGGGAAAGAAAAGAAGTTGAGTTTCACAGGGATTGTTAATAGCGATTTGAACAGTAAGAGAGGAACTGCTTCTGTTCTTAGCACTCAATTAATTTTTTTTTTTTTTCTGGTGTTGAAATTGAAGGAAAGGAAAAGACGAGAATATATGGAGTGGAGTGGGCGTTGGATGAGTGCTTGTATATAGTATGATAATTCACATGTTAGTTTTTGGGTAGATTGACTTTCTTTAGCCAGATTTGTTATGACTCTTGTTTCAAATCCATCTTTTCAACGGCAATCAACAATAATTATTATTTTATTTTTGCCATTTTCCTTCAGTAAATTCATGGGTTTGAAGCTTTCCTTTTATATATGTATATAGAATGATAATTCAAGTTAGTTTTGGGCTTAGATTGACTTGCTCTTTAGCCCAGATTTGTATACTCTTGTGTTTCAAAATCCCATCTTTTTCAACGGCAATCAACAATAAATTATTATTTTTATTTATGCCATTTTCCTGCAGTATTTCATGGGTTTTGAAGCTTGCCTTTACTATATATATATATACTATATATATAATATATATATATAATATGTTTAACATGCCCCTCCCGATACCCCGTTACTTTCAGAAAATGTCTTATATGTTACATGCCCTCGATCCCGTACTTTCAGAAAATGTTGAATCTTTCCTTCTTGTTAATCAAACTCTTCCACATACTTGTGGTGGTTATACTCACTCGACATTTTTGGGCAAATACTATTTTTGGAGAAGTTACCTTAAAATATTTCACTATAAATACCAAACTGTGATTGTAATCTCTATATAAAAAATTAACTTCTTTAACCTTTTTAAACAAACCCAAATTTTTATATTTTATATTTACATTAACTAATGGCTACAAAACTGAAGCCATGCCATTGCTTTATCCTATTCCTGATTATCTTCAACCTTGTTCTCATTCCAACCATCGAAGCTGGACGCCATGAGAATACTAAAGGCAGTGTCGAAGATAAAGAGCACAATCATGAGAAAACTATTCATACTTCTGTGAAAGATTCTTTGGATGAAGGAGATGAGGTTGAAGGTTATAATTGAAAGGAACGAGTCTTCTTCTAATAGGGCATTATAAATTTAAAATTTCAAATGTCCTAAGAATAAAGATTTTGGTTCAATATTATTCCACTCAGTTCAACAGTTGTTGATGAAGACATTTCGGAAGATATTAGTTGCAAATTATTCTAAATTTGCAAAATAAATGATAGATTTTTTTTTTTTTTTTTTTTTTTTGGAAAAGATATTAGTTTCTGCAAATTCACCTTCTAAAATTGACAAAAATAAATGATAGATTTTTTTTTTTTTTTTTTTGGCATTTTTTTTTTTTTTTTTTTTTTTTGGCATTGAGTGGAAGGTTTGGATGCGCTGAGAGGTCTATTGACCTGGATTTTTGATTTTTATCTAATTTGTGAATTTGTTATTATATTTAGAAATAAATTTCTATTGTTAACATAATTTTAACTAAATAAATCTCAACTTTTAACTGAATTAATTTTTCTTGCTATACTTAGAATCATAAACTTATTTAAATCATTAATAATTACAATATGAATGTCTAAACTCATTGTATCTTTTATTTATTGTTTCAAATTTATTTTTTTATCCATCAATTATCTAATAATGATATATTCTTTTTTTACAAAAATGTATTTTGTCAGGATTTTTCCTTTATTTATGTTTTAGATTGTAAAACCTTTCCTTCGTTTCATTTTTCCTATTTTTTTTTCATTTTTTTTATCGGTGTGACTTTGAAAATATTTACTAAAACATTGTGAATTTGATTTTCGAAGGGTTTTTTTAAATTTCACTTGTACAAAATATATAACTGTAAACGAGGATTAGGAGAGTTGCACCTTTATTAGTGTTCTACCTGTTAATAATTAATCTCAAATAATTTCACAATAACCTAGATCGTGCAAATCACTAGATTCAACAAAATAGATTGAATAAGAAAAAGGTTGCGTACCTGACATCGTTGTAAGGGTTGCGTAGCCTTTGACATCGTTGTTTGTCGATCTTGATGTGTAGAATTAGGTTTTTGCAAGCCTTCCAGAGAATTGAAGGAATCCGATTTACGCGATGCAATACGAAAAAGGAACGTAAACTGAATCGTATTCAACTCCTCTGGGGACCACGACCTTATATACCTGCTTAGGGTTAGTACAATTTCCTATTTCGCCGTACCTTAACGTAATCCCGAATTATATAAAATGGGTCTCTACATTAAATATTCTATAATTGATGGTACCTCAATAGTCAATTATTCACAATCAAGACCACATTTTAAAAATTGACTTTACAATGGACTGCATGTACATATTTAATTTTTACCATATTAAAGCCCACAATAGAAAAAATTAAATCCAACAAATCTCCACCTTGGGCGAACATATGTTATATGTTAAATAAAATACATACACCAAAATGAGCTCAACAAACGCAGTCATACGAGGTATCCAAAAACAATCTCGTCCATTAATTATATTGATAAAGAGCTGAAGAAACATTCGCCATAGATCTTATGACTAAGTTCATCATCAACTACCTTACCAATACCCCTAAATGACACAGATTCATTATAGAAGTGTAGGATGAAAACTAAATGTAATGTGATCATCATGTTTGTTTCCAACTGGTCACCAACAAAAGTGAGATCAAGCAAAACAATAATAATACAGAGTGTAAAACAATAATAATAATACAGAGTGTAACCATCAACCAAAATGAGTACTCAACAAAATTTCATGATAAAACATATCCAAAACAAAATAGAGCATTCAAAACCATAATGTATACATAAAGAGCAGACTCCCACTAAAACTAGACAGTCTCAAACAAAACGATACCCATATGAGCGGTGTGCTCATGGAAAACTTTCGGTATCACTGCCTTTGCAAGCGGATCCGCAATCATAGAAAAACTTTCGGTATCACTGCCTTTGTAAGCGGATCCGCAATCATAGAGTTTGTTCCAATATGCTCTAAGGATATCTGTCCACTCTGTACCCTCTCCTTCGTAGCCAAGAACTTAATGTCAATGTGTTTTGATCGAGAAGAGCTCCGAGAAGAGCTCCTGTTGTTGTTGGAGAATAAAACGGCTGACCTGCTGTCACAATACAACTTCAGTGGTCTTTCTATTCCACCTACTACACGCAGCCCATTGACAAGGTTTCTCAGCCAAATAGCTTGATTGGATGCCTTATAAGATGCTACAAATTCAGCTTCCATGGTAGAGGTTGCTACTAGAGTTTGTTTCACACTCTTCCAAGAAATAGCACCGCCAGCCAATAGAAAACGTAGCCAGATGTGGATTTTCTACTGTCTTGGCATCCAACGAAATCAGAATCAGTATACCCAATGATCTCAAGCTGATCTGATCTCCTATAAAAATTCCTTTTTTTTTTTTTCCCGCCCAAAAAAAAAAAAAATAAAGCTTTTTTTTTGAAAAAATTTTTTTTTCTGGGGGAAATTTTCCAGCGAAATCAGAATCAGTATACCCAATGATCTCAAGCTGATCTGATCTCCTATATGTGAGCATATGTCCCTTAGTCCTCTGAAGATATCTCATGGCTCTTTTGGCTGCTTTCCAATGATCCATTCCTAGATTGCTGAGATATCTACCTAACATGCCAACTATAAAAGAAATGTCTGGACGAGTACAAACTTTAACATACATAAGACTTCCTATAGCTGACGTATAAGGAACCTTTTGCATTTCCTAAATTTCAAGTTCACTCTTTGGACATTGTTGATTACTAAATTTATCACCTTTTGCAATAGGGGTATCCAATGGTCTGCATACTTAAAATCTCTTGAGCACTTTATCAATATTAGCTCTTTTTGTGATAATCCAAGAAATACCTCGGAGAACGTCTCGGATTGTATTCTGTAATTCCCTAAAACACAAGAGCTTCACCTAAACTTTCATCTCAAAAAAATGCTTTGAAAGAAAAACTTTTGGTTTCATGCAGCAAGACTTTACAATTAGTAGCAAAAGTATGTCATTCCCACGATATAAGACAAAGAAGATAAACCCTACTTCCCACTGAAACTTAATCGGTACACACAAATTTCAACAGCAATTTATGCCTCCGAAAGCCAAATTTGCCTCAAAGCCAAACGAGACAATTACTTAGTTGAACTTAAAGTACCATTGACGAGAAGCTCGCTTGAGTCCATAAATGGATTTCTTTAATTTGCATACCAGATGTTTTGGATCTCCAATTACAAAATTTTCTGGTTGCACCATATATATTGTTTCATCAATGTTGCCATTGAGAAACGTAGTCTTAACATCTATTTGATGAAGCTCAAGATCAAGATTTGCAACTAAGTCCATGATTGTCCTAAAAGAATCCTTCGAAGAAACTGGAGAGAAGGTTTCTTTATAGTCAGTCCCTTCCTTTTGAGTAAAGCCTTTTGCTACAAGACGTGCGTTATATCTTTCCACATTACCTTGAGAATCCCTTTTGGTTTTAAATATCCATTTGCAACCAATGGGTTTCTTTCCTTCAGGTAATTGAACAAGATCCCAGATCCCAAAACTTGATTGTCTTGCATAAGACATGATAGACTTATACTCTTCGTTCATTGCCTCAATCCACTTATGAGAGTTAGAACTCTGCATGGCATGATAGAAACTAACTGGATCATCATCTATCATGTTCTACAGTATCCTCATGTTCCTGAAGAAACACTATATAATCATCTGGAATAGCACTTCTTCTTTCCCTAGTAGATCTCCTCAGACACTTCTTCTCTCCCTAGTAGATCTCCTCAAAGGCATTTGAACAGACTCTAATTCTTGAGGTTGTTGAATTTGTTCTTAAGGAAGAATAGCATTGTCTGGAATTGGATCTTGAATAGTGACAGGAGCAACTGGAGTCTGTACGCTATCAGAAACAACAAAAGGAATGAGAACCGAATCATCCTTACTTGGTTCCTCTTTAAAGACAATGTTTCTTTCTTTATTTCTCCCTCCAAAATCAACATCCTCAAAAAATGTTGCAATTCTCGTTTCAAAAAAAAGTTCTGGAAGTAGGATTATAAAAGATGATGAAGGGGGACATAAAACCTCCTAGCATTGTTCGCTCTTTGATTTAGCAGATTAAGACGATTTCATCGGAATGTTCAAATCTGCCGCATGCTTCGTAAAGCTAACTTTTGTGCTGATTCTTGGTAGGCAAATTTGTTCCTTCATGATCATATTGTTCGGTGGTTAATTCATTATTCTTATGGGACAATTAATCAAGATGGTGCAATAGTTAGTATTTTTCTCTTCCTATTGTATCAAAAAACCAAAAAAAAAAAAAAAAAAAAAAAGGAATGACTAATCATTACTCCATTTACCCATATCCATAAAGGAGCATAAGAGTCCTATTACGTCTCTCAGATACACCATTCATGCTGGGAGTACCAGGCATTGTATATTGAGGGACAATTCCACATTCCTGTAGGAAAAGCGAAAAGGTCCTGGACGTTGTTCGCCTGAACCGTCATATTTACCATAATATTCACCACCACGGTCAGATCGAACAGATTTAATCTTCTCTCCCAGTTGATTTTCAACTTCAGCTTTATAAGATTTAAACACGTCCAAAGACTCAGATTTTTCATGAATGAGATATAAGTAACCATAAAGAGAATAGTCATCAATGAATGATATAAAATATCTTTGGCCATTTCTAGCTGCATCTTTGTATCTTTGGCCATTTCTAGCTGCAATATGGAATGGACCGCAAATATCTGTATGAATCAGTTCTAAAACATTGGATGACCGAATGGCACCTAGTCTCTTCTGTTTAGTCTGTTTTCCTTTAATACACTCAATACAAGAATCCAAACCTGTGTAATCAAGTGTATCTAAGATACCATCAGAAACAAGACGCTCAATCCTTGATTTGGATACATGACCCAAACGTCTATGCCAAAGTACAACTGAGTTATCAATATTCAATTTTCTTTTGGTACCTCTTGTAGTCTTTCTTTTGGTACCTCTTGTAGTAACATGTAGGGATTCATGATAACTAGTATCAATGTCTAACATATATAGATTATCACATTCATTCAAGCAACCAGTACTCAAAACTTTTGAATTCATAGATAAAGTGAATACACTGTCTCCAAAAGAACAATGAACTGTCTCCAAAAGAACAATGAAAACCAGATTTGTCCAAAAAGGAAACAGAAATCAAATTCCTTCTAAAAGAGGGAATAACAAAAGTATCTATGAGATCCAAAAAATAACCAGTACTTAAACATAATCTAAAATGTCCAATTGCCTCTACTTCAACCGGATTGCCATTTCCCACATAGACGTATTTTCTTTCACCGTCAGTTGGCTTTCTGTAGTTAAGGCAGCCCTGCAATGAAACACTTATATGAGCGGTAGCACCAGAATCCATCCAATAAGTGTTTTTAGGAGCTGAAGTTAAATTAACTTCATAACAGACTAAAACAAGGTACTTGCCCCTCTTACAAGGTACTTACCCCTCTTTGCAAGCCAATTAGCAAATTTAGGACAGTCCTTTCTCAAGTGATCCGTCTTTCCACAAAAGAAGCATTTTGGCACATAAGGCTTCTTTTGTACTGGATCTACAGCAGTAGCAACAGCAGGTTTCTCAATAGCCTTTTCAACAGTCTTTGCAGAAGGCCTCTTTCTTTTCTTGTTCTTGCCCTTCTCAGCTGAAGAAACAAAATGAGCACTCTCTCTTTTGTTAGAATTCATCTTTTCCTCCTCATCAACACAATGAGAAATGAGCTCGTTAAGAGTCCATTTCGAGCTGACCAATTATAAGGAGGTCCTAATTTTGTCCTAGGAAGTCCTAATTTGTCCATACTGAGAAGGAAGAGAATTCATAACCAAATGGACTAAAAGGTCATCTGGTAAAGCCATCCCCAGCGACTTCAGTCTCTTTGCAATCTGAGACATGCTAAGAATATGCTCCCGAACACCACCATTGCCAGCAAACTTCATAAAGGTTAATTTTCCTAAAAGTGTTCCCACTTCGGCTTTGTCATTCTTGACATAAGCCCTCTTCGGCTTTGTCATTCTTGACATAAGCCCTCTCCAGCTCGGCAAGATAGTTTTGAGCATTGTTCTTTTCAGCTGAGACAGAGTCTCGAACATGTTCTGGTACTCCTTTCTGCATGATCATCAGACCTAAGCGATTAGAACGCTCCCGCTTCTCATACTGAACCCTTTGAACATCAGTGCTCGTAGCAGTAAGAGGAGCAGGTTCGAAGAGGAGCAGGTTCGTCCATCCTGAATGCAAGATCCAAATCCATACAGCCCAGAAAGATCATAATGTCTGATTTCCAAGACTCAAAATTTGATCCCTTAAGTTTAGGGACACAATCAGGATTAAATGACATGTTAGCTGACATCAGAGAAAATAAACAAATAGATAAGTATAAGCTCACAATTCACAAATGAAACAATTCACATAAGTAGAGATAAAAATGGAAATAAGATACAGACTCAACATTAATATTCTCATCTTTGGATGTAAAATATTCACTTGTAATTAGTATCTCAACGCAGCAATCAAATATTGATAACATAGTCCTGACAAATAATAAATCTTCCTTTGGACCGATATATCATTGTCATGGAAAATAATCAAACAATTATCACATACTTATTGCACATACTTATTGCCAACATGTATTTCGAAAACTCAGCCAGATAGCAACCTTCCTTTGGGAAACCGATTAAACTATCCGCCAACAGAATTAAATCTAAAATACACCTGTCTAATATTTCTTAAAAATAAACAATTCAAGCAATAGAGTCACATTTGGTGTATTATGATCGGTGACTTATTGATCAAATCAATTTATTTTAACAAATATTAAACACAATAGGGACTTAATCACTCCAAAATTTAATCTCAAGTCGACAAATTAATTCATTTAATTGTAATTAAAGCAAAACAATTGCAATTAAAGGAATTGATTGTCTAAATATTTAATATTTAGTCCAAAAAAAAATTATAATCTAGTCTTTAAGTCACTAAATTAGAGACTAAGTTATAAAATAGGACTAAATAAATTTGAATAAATAAAGTTCGGTGTCTAATTTAATTAAATATATGTCCATGGGTCTAGACGAAAGAAAACAGAAAATTGGGGGCCTAATCTGAAGTTACAGAAACTTAGAAGCCTAATCTGAAGTTACAGAAAATTAGGGGCTTAATATGAAATTACAGAAAATTAGGGACCTAATACAAACAAACAGAAAATTAGAGACCTAATATGAAAAAACAGAAAATTAAGGACCTAATCTAAAATTTTCCAGGGACATAACCGTTATTTTCCATCCCTAACCCTAAAAAACAAAAAACGATTAGAGAGGAAAATAACAGGTCCGCCGCCGCCGACCTTTTTTTTTTTTTAATAAAATCCGGCTAGAAAAAAAAAAAAAAGAAAAAAACAAAATACCAAACGAACAAGTAATCGTCAATGGCGTTAGTTCAAAACCTCTTACCTGTTCTTGGGGAATCCGAAGAACAGTGAGAAAAAAAAAATTTTTTTTATTATTAAACAAAACCCTCAATCAGTAAACAGTAGGGTAAACAAATAATAATAAAAAAAACCCAATCCGTAAACAGTAGGGTAACCCAACAAATAAAAAACATAACTCGAAAATCTAATCGTTAAAATCTTATGCCACCACCTTATTTGCACAAGCATCTGATACCATGTTAATAGGAGTTAATCGTCAAATAATTCCACAATTAAACCCCTAGATCGTGCAAATCACTAGGAATCAACAAAATAGATTGAATAAGGAAAAAGGTTTGCGTACCTGACATCGGTTGTTGTCGATCTGATGTGTTTTCGTAGAATTTAGGGTTTGCAGCCCTTTCCAGAAATTGAAGAACGATTTTTTAGCGGAAGCAATTTAGCGCAATGAGGAACGGCCTTAAAACTGGGAATTCGGGTAATTCCAAAACTTTCGCTCTTGCGACCACGGACCTTTAGAAATATACCGAGGGCTTATTACAATTGACCATCGGTGAAGTTTTCCTTTAACGGTAGAGATCAAATGTATAATCAACCTCGATCTCATAACAGCTTAATCATTCTATAATAGTGAGTAAACAAAAAGTGAACAGTTGTTCATGCACTATGGTGGGCTCATGTCAAGTTATGGTTCTGACTTTGTGAGTGACAATTCGAAGGCACCCCTACCATTTTTTAAAAATTGACTTTCAATTGGACAATGATGTTTTCATATTTTTATT
>NW_023590769.1:223595-435721 GCF_014843425.1 Jatropha curcas
TATCCAAGAACAGGAATACAAAAAAGTAAAAAGAAGAGGCCACACAGAACCAATCAATCGTATTCGGTCGGTATTCTGAATTTGGGAATCGACAAGAGGAGTAATGTTCCTCAGGCACGGGGGAAGAGAATAGGACCACTTAAAGATATTCCAGGGGAAATAGCATCACAGGGAAATGGTTTAACCATAGAGTAGAATCGAAATTGAAGGAGATAGTGACAACCAGTAAAAAAATGGGCGGGCCCTAATTCCAATACAATTAGGGTCTATCAGTGCAAAGTCAGCTGAAGACCGTGATTGATGAGTGGGTAGGTGGCTAGGTTCCACCTCTCGGCCCAGTGGAAAGTAAATGAGGCTAGTTCTCCCCCCCCTGACCTCATCACACACATGAAGAGAGTAGTGGCCCCCTTCACCTTTCGGGCCCTTTATTAGATCTTTCTATTTTTTGGAATTCTTTATCAAAATCAAAAATATAAAAGAAAAATCTTCTCTGGCAAAAGCCAAATTATTCGTCTTCCTTCGGGGACCCTTTGCCTTTTTTCAGTAGGGCTTTTCTTTAACCCGCCTATTCCAGCTAGTGGCATTGGTCATAACCGAAAATTCGTCCGAAGGACAAGAAAAAAGAAAGAAGAAAGGGATTTGTGTTAGCCTTTTCGCTCCATAAGGTGAGGAAGAAAGGGGAAGTTTTGTTCTTCTCCAAATAAAGGAGAAACAAAGAAAGCACTTCAAAATGGAAGTTTAAGATACTGAAGTTCAGTAAGAAAAACTAGCCACCTAGGACTCTTCCCCCCTTTTACTTTCTTTTCTCTTTCTTTTTTTGTTTGTTGCTTTTCACCCGGGGCTTTTTTCATCTTGTTATAGAGAAGGGGAACCCGAGGGAAATTTTTTTAAAATAAATTTATCTTATTTCTATAATATAGGAAAATAGATAAAGGTGAGGAAAACTTTCCCCGGACATACGAAAAAAATCCCAGAGATGAACGGCTTGAAAAAGACGAGTTTAAGGCCGGGAGGGGAGGGCTCTTCGAAACCAAAAAGAGACTAGGAAAGAACCAGGGGAATTAGCACCATTTTCATCCTATTGAGTGGGCTTTTTGGCCTCGAAAGCCAAACCACAACAAAAAAGGGGGCAGCCCTCTCTTCTCTTATCTTGGATTCTTCGGTTTTAGCATCAATCATATATCGGATTCTGGAGAAATTTTTTTTTTTGGTGCCGGATTAAGGAGCTGCTCCGTCCTCCCAGCTGTGGCTGTGGAGTGGGGCTTGCCGGCCTCCCTTGGTTTTTGGGGGAGAAGTATTACCCAATTTTTTTTTACGGGGCCTGGCCCGGAATCCTGAAAAAATGGGTTCCTTGGAAGCGTGGGTTAGGGGAGGAGGTTCGGAAGACTGAGTAGAGCAGGAAAAGCCGGGAACCACCCGGGAAAGCTATCAGTCGAGTGGTCGATTGAAAAGAGGAGGGGAGGGACAACTAAAATGCCAGCGAAAAAATAGAAAGAGTCGCTGCCTTTCAAAGTAGAATTTTTTTCTAAGATCCATTCTCGATTTTGGCATTTTGCCTTCTGTTCCCCAAAATGGCATAGGAGGACTGTTGCGAGGGGGCAGATCCGAGTTGGGTCGGGTTCGAAAAGTCATGATGGAAGAGGCAGGGCTAAGTTTAAATAAAAAATAAATACTGAATGCTACTATAGGAATCTTATGAATCGGCGGCGGCGGCACAACTTTTTATATATTCCTCTGTCTACAAGGTGAAACAGCCTTAGCGCTTACAGCCAACAGTGTTCGCCCCCCACACCTGGGCTACTGGGGGCGGGGCTTGGTGGCATTGACCTTACCGTAAGAGGGGGCTGGATAGGTATGTTAATGGACCCTTCGATTAGAACCGCCCCATACTCGTAACACCGCTCCGTGTTGGGCGATTTTCCCTTTTACTAAAGGTCCGTTCTAAACTTCTAAACCCAAAAGATTTCATTTTCTTTTATTTGAATTCAAGTACCATTCAAAAGGAGTGCATTTTGCCTCTTTTTTTCTTATATTAAATGAAGAAGAGAAGGGCTTTGTATAGACATTCCTTGAAAGCCATCTTATGTTCCGTCGCCCTAGCTCAACCATTTATTATCATTTTCATCTATTTATTTATGGTTCTAGCTTCCAAAGTAACATATACAATGGGAGCGCTATGTCCGAACTTACCGGTACGTCTTCGTTGGACCCACCCCAAACGTATTAGGTTACCACCGCCCCACGCTATTCGTCCCCTCTTTCCATAGAGGAGAGGAAAAAAAGGAAATATATTGATCCGGTGGCCGTAAGGGACCTTGTTGAGTTTTCTTACCTTTGACGTTATTTTTCCTCGGTTTTTTTACATTAATTACATTTTAAGTGCTAGCTTACTTTAGCGCTTGCGCTAAGGGACAGAGTCAAACTTGGATTTTGAAAAAAAAACCTTTCCCCTTATTTTAGGGCCGGAGAACGCATTTAAAGCTCCTTGATCTTTTAGTAAAGGGCGGATAAGCCCAAAAAAAAACATTTTTTGTTAAGTCTCAAAACGTCCTCGTTGAGAGTCGCTCTTGCGAGGGACGTCCAGTTTAGGTCTCTGACTTGGTCTTCCGAAAATCGTTAAGGTTTCAGCTTTCGTTCCCAGCTTTGCCTCGCTCAGGTGGGGGCCCTTTCTACTTGACTAAGTAAGAGTATTTCCACTCGCGCAGTGGCGTGTATGGCTAGCGGCATGCGGTGCGGTCAGCTTATGATTATTACTTTTCAACTTCTCTGCTCTCTCCTAGTAGGTGAAACCTAAACCTTACTTCTGCTTGGTGGTGGCCCTTGCGCGGGACGTTTCCTTCTTCTGCGGGTCGGTCTGGTCTCTAATCCCGAAGTCAACTTGAACTCACCAGGAATACCGGTGAGTTTCAGTGATTGATATCTTACATCTGAGTACATCAGCCAGACTCTGACTTAAAATCACAGTTTATGGTGCAACCCTCCTGTTGACTTTGCCGAGAATTCATTAGCCATCGACATATTTTTTCCACCACACACTTTGCATCAACTGTCAACCAATGTCGTGCGCATTTCCGTGGACTAGCTACCAATAATCCATCCTCTTCCATGGCATCTCAACAGGTAGCAATCATGCCATGAGAACACACATCTCTCAATTACATAGAGAACACATCATCTCCTTCGCCACAGGAGATCACATTAGCAGCAACAATGTTAGAGCTTCTAGCCGAATCAGCTCCACCGTTCGGGCAATCCTTCGTCACGTGTCCAGTTTGACCACAACCCCAGCAGACAACCTTCCTCTTTCCGGAGCTTTTCTTCTTTTTCCTGGTACCGACAGATAAAGCTGAATCCTCATTGAATCCTTAAATGATTGATTTTCCATTTCATTCAGTCTTCTCTCCTCAGTGATGAGCTTACTAACCGCATACATCACTTCCTTACTACCATATTTCAGAACAGGTTTCATGTACTCATATGTCGAAGGAAGTGACGGGATGAGTTGGAGAGCTTTATCTTCATCTTCGGTTTGCACTCCGAGAGTTTTCAATTTAGAGACGATGCCGTTAAGAACACTCAGGTGATCTGACAGCTTTGTACCTTTCGCCATTTTCAACGTATGAAATTGCTCCTTCAAATATAACCTGTTGGATATATTTCTTCCTTGGTACAATTCTTCCAGTTTCTCCCAGTTTCTCCTACAACTCCTTTGTCGTAGACAATCCAAGCACATTAGCAAGAACATTTTTTGCCAGACACATACGAATTTGACTTGCCGATTTGATATCCAGCTCCTCCCATTCTTCATCGCTAATCTTGGATTTTTTTGAGTCTCTACTGCCATTGTCTTTTCCTGAATTCTTTCCGCTTGACTGGTTTACTCTGTAAAAACCTGTATGCAGTCCAGGACTGATCAAACACGTCTTTGACTTGCACTTGGCCACAGTGCAAAATTTCATTTCTCCCGTCAAATTTCTCAATCTTTCACATTCTGATAGCCCGACATGCTTACTTGTGCTTTAATAACAGTGAACCCCAATTAATTAATGAAAGTAAACCGAATTCGGCAATAACTCAGAAAGGACCACAATTGAATCTCCTAGAACAGTATTACCATTCCACGTAAAAAAAATCCCAGTTGGGCGGACGGGGTCACAAGTGGTTCCACTTAAAATCTGGCCTTTCTAGACAGGAAGTTACGTGCACGGTATTTATCAGAACTTTTGTACCAGAATAACTTTTCAATAATTATCGTCAGGACCTTCACCATCGGTACTCAAGCACACCAAAGCAAAGCTCCACCCGCTTCAAGACTTCCAAAACTCCACTTGCTTTTAAAATAATTTTTAACAACAGTATTTCTGATGTGGAAGATCAGAATAAGCCGCAACCACAGAGCATACTTATAATTTAAATTACAAGAAATTATTTTAACATTAAAAGCGTAGCCTAACAACCAAGGCTCTGATACCACTTGTTGGGAAAATCGCTATTTTCCCGCCCTTCGGATCGACTTCAAGTAGGAACAAATGAGAAAATAAAATAATGACTGAGAAATTAAAGAGAACACGATAGTTTAACGTGGAAAACTCCCCAAGTAGAGAAAAACCACAAAAACACGACCGTTTACCAAATGACAACAAGAAAAATAGTCCACTATGCGGCAAATTGTTTACAACCACAATTACAAAAATATTTTTCTACCCGACACCCTCAAAACACCCAAATATTTTATACTCCAAGGGACTCCAAGAGCCTTACTCTAAATCCCTATATAAAACACATTCAAAGTATTTTGATGTGTTAGAAAACCACTAAACATTGCTCCTTTTTATAGCCAATCCACCACCATCCATAAGCTCTTCTCCCCGGATATGGGATTGAGCAATTTTTTTTTTTCAACCACCCTCCATAAGCTCTTCTCCCCGATATGGGATTGAGCAAATTTTTTTTTTTTTTTCAACAAAGGCGGCTAACAAATTATACTCATTCTGTGATCATCTTATCTTGTCTGTGGGTAAGTAGGTCGTTTCCTTGCTGAGCTGACCAAGCAGGTGTTCTCTGATCTTTCTTTAAGTAAATATCAGGTGTTTCCTTGATCTGTTTATAGATGAATTTTTATGCACAACGTTATTCTATTTTGTTTAATAGCCATGGTCTTGGATTCATTATTTAACACTTAAGAGCACTTAGAATCAGTTAGTTAGACAATAGAATCTTGAATTGGACATGTTTTTCTTTTCCCCATTTTGGTTTTTCTATGACCAAGGGCAGGGGGTTACAATTCTTACATGATTCATAGACTATCTTTGGCACAAAAAGTTATTCAAAGATATTGTTGTGTTATATTTTTTAAAAAAAATTTGAGAGCTTGCTTTTGTTGGTACTATTATGTCAGACACTCTTAACTTAATCTGGTTATTAATAGTCAGGCAACTAGCACGTTACATAATTTGGTATGAAAATTTGAAAATTTGTGCGATGTGTTCTGCATAATTTCTTGGGATATTATTCTTGATCAAACTCAGGAATTCTATTATTTGCTCAGGAATTCTATTCCAGATAGTATAGACAATGGGGTTGATATTAGACTAGATATGGACTTTGCACGTTGGTTCCACTCATATGTAAGAATCATAGTATAATTTAAATATTTTGAATTCTCGTGATTTTATTTTTGCCTTAAGAAATATTAGTGTTTTAGCATTTTCCAAATAGTAATATTATTCTAGTACTTTATAACAGGTTCATGATTCAGAAAATTCAGTTTCTAATTCATAAAGGATCTTGCTTTAGGGCCATTGTATACAGTCACAGTGTACAATGGATACCTAGTAAATGGTTACAAATTTCACACTGAAGCACGAGGGCAAAATAGAATGACATTGAACAGTAGTGTTTGTATAAAGGGGCGAAACTACACCATAGATTGCAATAATTTCTATGGGAGGTTGTTGGAGGTGTTAGAGTTGGAATACTCAGCACTATATATAAAGAGAACAATTTTGTTCAACTGTGAGTGGTTCGATCCAACACCTAATATGGGAATAAAAGTACATGAAAGGTATAATGTTGTTGACAATAATTGCAGAAGACAATATTCCAAGTACGAACCTTTTGTTCTAGCATTGCAAGCGACACAAGTGTACTATGTTAGCTATCCATCTTTTAGACGAGACAAGAGCAATTGGCTAATATTAATCAAAGTTAAAGCTAGACTCACAATTGAAATTTCACAAAATGTAGTAGTTGCAGAAGTACATCACAAAGTTGCATTCCAAGAGGATGATGTAGAGGCACAACCAATGGAAATCGTCTCAGTAGATGAGCTATCTGCAACTTTGAATGATCCTAGTGTTGCTGAAGTTGATATAGAAGTAACAAATGAGGATGAAGAACAATATGACTATTCAACATTAGAATCTGAAGAAGCTGGTTATAATGAGGCCGATGGCAGTGATAGTGAATAGGATGCAATTGTAATTATATGTTAAATTTGTGATAGTTCTTTTATATTATTATAGATTATATCCAACATTTTTTGTGCATTTTTGTTGAATATAATTACAATCATATGATTAAATATCTCTCTATGCATACTTGATGCCTTATATATTTCAATATAACTGAGTTTTAATGTTTAGCACAGCTTATTGAATTACAAATATGAGTAGAGGCAACGTGAGGAATTGTGGTGCATCTAGATAAGGATCCTATACTGGCAGAGGCAGAGGTAGAGGTAATGGTACATCTGATGATAGAGATCATGGTTCAATAGGAGAGGACTCTAATATTCCTCAAACACAATCTACTCATGAGGCTCAGTCATTCAGCCTAGAGAAGCATCTACAGATCCTCTTCCACCTTCAGCACCACGTAGATGTTGTGGCAGAGGTCGAGGTAGAGGGGGCACACATTTAGATCCTAAATTATCAAGTGATGGTAGGTTGATTGTCCGGCTTATTGGTCAAAGGTAAGTAATTATATTTTTTCTTTAAAATTCAAATTTGTTATTTTGAATTATTGGTAAATGATATGTGTTGCATTTTTTTTTTTTTTTTGAAACAAGCTTTATCCATCTTCTAAATGCTCAAGAAGCATTAGAGATAGTTTCAAGGAGAGGCTAGATGAGGAAGGAACTAGTTAGAAGACAGTTAGACCTAAGATTAAGGATTTTTATTGGCGAGGATTCTAGGTATGACTTTTCTCAATTATATTTATAGATTAAATATTTCATAGAGTTTATATTTATATTACTTATACATATAAGTCGCAATCAACATTCTAATGTGCAAGTTGTGAAATTCTTGTCAGATTTTGCTTTCAGATGTAATGTTAATTTTTATATGTGAACTGATAATATTTAAGAAACTTGATTACTTGTTCTAAATTTTAGAAACTCTGTGATTGGGACAAAGCAATTGATGCAACCATAAAGATTGCATGGGAAAAACAAGTAGCATTGAGATATTCAGATCTTTTGAGCTGCTTAAAGCATGAATGAAAGAAACCATATGTTAAAGATAATGTTTGGGAAAAATAGAGTGAATATTGGAAAAGGCCTCAGGTTATTAAGAATTCAGAGCTTTTGTCGAAGAACCGCAAGTCAGAGAAAGATGGTGAAGGATCTGGTATGTCTCTCATATTGGAGGATCCATATCTGTGTTAGAGCATAAAGAAAATATGGTAATATTCTACTTAATTAAAAAAAAAAAACTACTTCATTATTGTAGAGCATATATATATATATATATATATGCTTATAACTTGATTCTTTTTCATCTTAAAGCTACTATCTTCTCTGTTTTGGTCAATGGCATTAGCTATGGCTTGTTTCGTCCAACACGTGGAGTTAAACAGGGGGATTTGCTTTCTCCGCTTTTGTTTATTTTCGCTTCAGAAGGTTTTTCGAGGGGACTCAAGAAGTTGGTGTCTCAAGGGAAAATTGCTCCTTACAAGACAGCTAGAGGATGTGATATAATTACTCATCTCGCCTTCGCAGATGATCTCCTCGTCTTCATTAATGGGGATGTTAAAAGTGCCAAGCATTTTAAAAAATTCTTGCAACTTTATCAAAGAGCCTTTGGACAATTGGTTAACCTTAACAAAAGCTCATTCTTTTGTTCTTCAAAAGGAACTTCGGCTTACAGGGACAAAATACATTCTATTCTTTCTATCGCTGGTAAAGATCTCCCATTAATGTACTTAGGGGCTCCCATCTATAAAGGCATTAATAGGGCTCAGTATTGTTCTTATCTTCTTCAACAAATAAATGCTAAGCTGAAAGGATGGACAAAAAAGTTTCTTTCCCTTGGGGGTAGACTGCTACTTATTAAACATGTACTGAGTTCAATTCCGATACATACGTTGGGAGCCATGTCTCTGCCAAAGAGTATCATTGCTATCCTTGAAAAAAAGTTTGCAGATTTCTTTTGGTCTTCTAATTCTGTAACTCACAGGTATCATTGGTTGAAATATGGTAGATTTTGCTTCCCTGTGAAAGAGGGCGGTCTTGGTCTTCAATCGCTATCCACTCTCCAAGAGGCCTATTCACTTACTGTGGTGGAGATATTGCGAGGGAAAATCTTTATTGGCAAGGCTGCTACGGAAGAAATATCATAGGAAGGTTCTAATGCATTTTAAGATTACAGATTTTTGTACCTGGAAGAGAGTTTGTCTGGTTCATTCAACAGCTAGTGCTTTAATTTCTATCGAGGAAGATTGTCCTCGTTGGCTTGAGAACAATAGGGAGAGCTTCTGTTTAAAATTAGCATATGATTTGGTGAGACAAAGGAAGTCGGCCATTCTCTCTTACCGTTCGATTTGGGATCCAAATGTTCCTGCGAAAATCTCAATCTACACATGGAAAGTCTTGCAAGGGGTTGTGCCTCTTCCATCTAGTTTGCAAAAGATGGGGATCCAGGTTGCTTCTTGTTGTCCCTTTTGTTGTTCAGCTGAGGGTTCAACTAATCATATTCTTTTTGGTTGTTCGAAAATTTAGCAGGTTTGGAAATTCTTTCGAGACTCTTTCTTTACTAAAGCGTTAGCAGCTTCTGCCCTTCGACAGGAGCTTGTTTCATGCTGGCTTCTTTATGCTCCTAAATCATCAGCTGGCATAATTATGAGGTTCATTTCCTAACTAATTCTCTACTCAATTTGGTCAGCCTATTACTGTCTTACCTGGGGTGAATGAGGTTTTCATGTTCCTCACTTGCTGGAACAGATTCGCACACTGATCTACAAGTGGGGGGTTGCTCACTCTGAATCAAAATGTGCAAAGTCCATTCCTTTATTTCAGGATTACCTTCCTGAATTCTTCAGCAATAAGTTGAAAATTATGCTGGTATCTTAGGTCAAACCACAAGCTCAACGTAGATGCTTCCTACTCTTCTTCTTCTTCTGCAGGAGGAGCCATAATTCGAGATCATTCGGGTAGCCTCATTGTTGCATACTGCTTCCCAATTCATGCTAGAGACTCTAAAGATGCTGAGCTACAGTCCTTATTTTTCAGTCTTAGTTGGTGTCAAAGCTTAAACGCCTTTCCCCTTATTGTAGAGAGTGACTCAAAAACTACCATTGACTTCATCACTTCCTCAGATTCAGCTAGTATGCCTCGGTTTGCCATACAGGTCAAGAAATTAGTCTCAGGATTCAATGTCTCTTTCTGCCATATCTATCGTGAGGGGAATCAAGCAGCTAATTTCTTGGCTCGTTTCAGCAGATTATTCTCAGTTAATTGTATTTTTACCACTTTTGCTTCTTTGCCCCAATTACTAAAAGGCATCGTTCATTCTGACATTTTGGATTCACCATATATAAGATATAAATAATTTCCCTCAAAAAAAAATATATGCTTATAATTAATAGACTGTAGGAACTAGAAAGTAGCCTAACTTTGGAGAGCTTTTCTATCATCTCCATACAAAAAAGAAAGATGACGTTTGTAATATCCCTTCCCGGTCCACCCGTTAACCCGAATGAACTGAACCGAAATGCTACAAACTGGTTGACTTTATGTCTTGTCATGCTGATATCATAATGTATATTGAATATAATAAAAATCTCGTTCGGCATGAGTGAGGACTATTTCCCAGAGTCTCATCTAGGAAGACTCTTAAAGAATTGTGCTGAGCCTACAGTCCCCTTATTTTTCAGTCTTTAGAATTGTAAGTGTCCACAGCTTAACAAGCTTATGCCTCTTATATAGATGATGAGTACTCGAGACGCTACGTTCAAAAACGGTCTTACCACTCGGACTTCATCACTATCTCTTTGCAGATCAGTCTAGTGAGCCTCTCTGGTTTTCTCCTATTATCATCAGCTCTAGGTAGGAAAATAGTCTCAGAGTGAGATTTCATTCTCTTTCTCTCAGTGAGAGTCGATACTCATATGAGAAGGGGAATCAAAGCCATGCTAGATTGTCTAGGCGCTTGCGCTTCAGCCAGATTATTACTCAGGATTAGTGTGTATTCTTTAACTACATCAATAGTTCCTTCTCGTTTGCACACAGATTACGCATATCTAAGGCTCATCGATATAATCTATTCGACACAACTCTCGAGTATACACCACATAAGTTCTTCCAATTAGTCATATTAAAGTAGTTATCCAAATTTTAGGAGCTTTATCCACTCAACAAAAATAATAAAGACTTAATAACATTTAATGTAACTAGATACGGATATAGATATGACATATAAAGAATCGTAGCAGCCTAACTTTTAGAGATTGGAGGTTTATCTTACTATCATCGGTCACACTTTACAAATAAATAAAGAAATGATGTACCCGTTATTTGCTGTGAGAGATTGAGTCGAGTGCGTGACACACAGCTCGGATCCAAAACCCCGTATAGGATGGCTCAAAGAAGATGTGTCTCCAAAATATAGCCAAAGCCCATCTCGCTTCTTCTTAAACCCGAGAAGGAGAATGAGAGATATACGGAAAATGTCTTACGACACTGGATATATTTGGTCAATTCTCATTGCTCTTGTTCTATTGTCTGATAATCTATAATTGTTATATTTGAAAGAGTTGATTAAATACTTCAGGTGCATGAAGCGTTGGCTCGTTAACTCTCTAATGTAATTACATGTTCTCGATTAATTAATAAATTTACATGAGACTCTGGTGATATCTGGTGTTCTAATATAATAGAAATAGGGTTAGGCCCAAACAGGAGTCTGTGCTTTGTGGGCTAGATAAATGCGATAGACACACTATCAAAAACAGTGGAGCGTCAGAGAACAGAGTATGATCCAACAGTCCAAAAGATGAGAGGTCTTACTCCCTCGGTTAATTACGGATGAGGCGTACGGCACGTCAGAAATAATATAGTCATGCAGACTTGTTTTAATGCGTTAGAAATACTCTCTCGCTACCTCAGGTACTTATGTCCAATATTTCAAGGTATCTTACTATGAAGGAGCCTATGGGCTTTAGCTCTGAGTCACTATAATAAGTGCGCTCATCAATTCCGTCACCCATGCCTATTTGGATCCTCTAGTTTTTCAGTTCCTCAAGTCTACGTGAGGGGTAAACTGTCCACTTACTTATACGCACCTCACCAATACACTCTACCACACACCAACCCGGGCGCCTTGGCATTTCGAGCCCGATTCAACTCCGCTTCTATTGAGAATGACTGTCGTATCGGCGCTGGATAGCAGCATAGTCAGTTCAAACGTCGTTGTCTCTGCACCTTGGTGGATGTCCACATACGTTGATCTTGGTTTTTATTTGAGTTAATCGGTCCAAGTGATTTGATAATGTGATGGCTATATGATAGAGGAAGAGTTCATATATAAAATTTATATCACTCTGAAAACCTTAGTGTTGTTTTAATATAAAAGAATTGGTTGCTAGGAGCTAGCGAGAGAGCTGCTCTCTAAAGACTGCTACTGTATATCTCCTCTAATTCAATGATTCTAGTGATTGATTAATTATTATAAGACATTAATCAGATGATAAATGCTTATAAAATTATATATTAAATATATTAACATGACAGGCCGTGCGCACTCTCTGCAACGCACAGCTATCTAGATCTGTACAGTTTGTCTGGCGAACGAACCAACTACCTTCAACGCCAAACCAGTCAGATTTCGTACCATCAGCGAACATTAGAGTGTGCGCGTGCGTGATGCGGGTTTGGTTTGGCCCGACTCAACTCGACTCTATGAAATGACTCGACTCAGTGCTAAGACTCGACTCGGTAGGATGTCACAACGTTGATCTTGGTTTTATTGATAATCGGTCCAAGTGAGTATTTGTAAGTTCGTTAAATTTCACTCTGAACTTGTTGTTAATTAAGATGTCGATGCAAGAATGTTTAAAACGCTACTTATTATTACATAGTATAACATTTATAAATGCTAAATTATAAATATTAATGGCAGGAGGACTACTGATCTCAGATGGATAATACTTCTCAACGCCAAACAGGAGAAGATTTAGAGTAACAAATCTAGGATGACAAAGAAATTTTCATTCAGGCTGCAGGAGGACAGCGTTATAGGTGAATATATGGCATTGGTAGTCAGGCATCGAGTTACTACTCTGGTACTGGTCAATGTTCGCCATCTGCTTCATCTCCAGCTATGGAGACAGGTGAGTCATCTCGAGCTCAGGAAGAAAGGATAGCCGCATTAGAGAGATTGATGCAGCAACAGTCTGATATGCTTGCACAGATTCATCAACATCTTCAGATGCAATCGAGACAGACCTCCGTAGCTCCTCCATCTAATTCCACTTCTTCTATTGTTCCTCCTACTGTGACAGTTAGACCCGTTGGATGTTTTAATGCATCTACTATCACTGGATTCCATACTGATTGGGATGATGCAGTGATGATCGAGATGGGGGTCTTGATTAGTAGCCATCCTAATAAACTAGTATCATCTCTATTTAAACATTTAAAATATATAACTTGATGTTGAGAGACCTTTTTCTTTTCTTATTTTGTTTTTATAATTTTAATATAGTATCGAACATGTTTGCTGAATTAATTTGTGAGATATTATAAATATATTGCAGTTGTATTATGGTATGTGGTATTGAATGGGAATTGTTGATTATTATAGGTTTTGGTGTTACATATAAAGCAATTATGTAAATTTAGGCAAAATTTTTAAAATTTTTTCTGAAATTAGCAACAAAATAGTGTTAAATTAGCGACAAAATAAATTAATTTTATTAAAATAATAAATAAATTTAAGACAAAATAGAGACAATTTACCAACAAAATAGTGACAAAATAACGATAAAATACCAACAAAATTAGCAACAAAATTTCAACAAAATACCTTCAAAATTTGTCTACTTTATTTCATCAAATTACCGACAAAAATTTCAAAATTAGCAACAAAAACTTTGTCACTAATTTATCAACAAAATATGGTTTTGGTCGCTAAAAAATTGCAACAAGTATTTTAGCATCAAGATTTTTTTGACGCTATTTTGATGGTAAAAACTAATTAGCATCAAAATATTATGATTTAGCGAAAAAAATTTGTGTCGCTAATTTTTATTTTTCTTGTAGTGAATTAGAAATAGTCGAGTATAAAAGGCGTATAATTCAGCTTAAATATGAAGTTTCATCTCTCAGACATGTAATGGAAGAGCCCACTACTCAAGTTGCAAGGACTACTGTATGAGGACAAGCATCAAATTTTTTTGACGCTATTTTGATGGTAAAAACTAATTAGCATCAAAATATTATGATTTAGCGAAAAAAATTTGTGTCGCTAATTTTTATTTTTCTTGTAGTGAATTAGAAATAGTCGAGTATAAAAGGCGTATAATTCAGCTTAAATATGAAGTTTCATCTCTCAGACATGTAATGGAAGAGCCCACTACTCAAGTTGCAAGGACTACTGTATGAGGACAAGCATCAAAAAGAGGTAGACTAAGGAGATTTGTTGCCTCAGTTGATGTCATACCTTCACCAGATGAATCTCAACCCCTAGCGCTAATTTTTAAGAAAGTAACCCTAAACAAGGTAGAAAATAAAGTCAAATCATCTAATTTGACTGTCATTACTTAGCAAGAAGAGGGAAAGGTCTTAAATGTGATCACAAAATGATAGTCATAATAACATGGGAAATAACTTTCTTTTTTTTCATGCATCCATTAATCATACTTCTAAGCTTTCATTCCCAAAATAAAAAATCATGAATTCACAAAGGATTTTATACCGAAAAAATCTTTGTAATGTTGTGCTTAAGTTGGTGACTCAATTCAGAGCAAATAGATTTAAATAGATTCTTCCATTCTCTCACAATGAAGTTATGCTCTGACATAAAAAAGGTGTATATATATTATGATTTAAACATCAGACCGGATCAGCTGGTTCGACCAATTTAGCAAAAAATTGGATTATGATCCAGTCCAAGTTGAATGCCAAAAACAACAAGTAACAAAACCGAATAAATTCGATAAGAATCGGGTGGAAATTATCGAACCAGACCGGTCATTGACCACAGTTCGATTCAAACTTCACACTTGAATTCAACTTTACAGAAATGCAGGAGACTCCACTCCCACTACAAAAAAATCGGCAAATTGCGACCGATCATTGCGACCGACTCAAATTGGTCGCACATTTGCGATCGATTTGTGACCTATTTACAAACAGTCACAAATTGTAGCGCTAAAAATTCCCGCGAGTTTGTATTTCAGTTTGCTACCGATAAACGACGGATTTACGACCGATATACGAGTACGCTTTATTCCGTCGCAAAATTGCGCGCTTCAAAATAAGGAATAAAATCTGCGACCGAAGAATATGGTCGCAAATTTATTGCGAAGTAAAACGACATCGCAGAGTTAAAAATTGCGACCGATTTTAATGAAATTTACGACCGACCAGTCGGTCGGAAATTTTAGGGCTTTAAACGCCAGACGCCCTCCTTCTTGTTTCTTTCTTCTCCTTCTCCTCTCCTCTCCTCCGTTCGCAGCGCCGCTCTAGCCCGCCTAACGCCGCCACCTCCGTTCCATTGCAGGTCCGATCACTCCTCAACGCCGTTCACAACCGTTTGGACATTAGTTGAGGTAATTAGTTTTGCGATTTATTTTTTTTCAAATTTTTTTTTTTTTCGTTCACGAACCGTTTGGACAATTAGTTTGAGGTAATTAGTTTTTGCGATTTTATTTTTTTTCAAATTTTTTTTTTTTTTTTGCATTTATGTGTTTTGTCGATTTTGGTATATTTGATAGGGTCTATTTGATTAGTTTGCGCTCCTAGTATTTTTTATTTTATTATTATATATTATTATTATTAATATTATTATTATTATTATGTATTACTGTTGTTATTATTATTAATATTATTAGTTAATATTGTTATGTTATTTATTATTAATATATTAATTATTATTTTATTATTATTTATTTACTTTTATATTGTTATTAAATTGTTATCTGGTTATTATTATTATTATTATTATTTATTATTACTTATTATTATTATTATTATTATTATTATTGTTAATGTTATTATTATTAATTAATATTTATATATATATTATTATATTTTATTAATTATTGTTATAGCAATGTTATTATTTGAAAAAATAACTTGTTATTGTTAATATATTTTAGTACATATGCATTGATTCTTGTTTACCCTTTTCTTTTCTAAATGAATTGAAAATAATAAATAAATTAAATATGTTTTCGATTCGTATGCAGTGGCTAAGTAAATAAATAAGTTTACAGTTGGTAAATTGTATTTTATATCAATTTTAATAAGGTTCAATATGTCGAATAATTAGAAATATTTCAACAAATTTGTATGCAAAGATTGCAAAGCATTCGGTTAATCAGATTTAAACCAAAACTAAATTAGTTAGTTTTAATAACCTCGACTCAGGTGCTATTCTTAATATTAATCATTTCTTTTGTGCAGTAATTAATGTGATTTTTTGAAGAAACATTTGTTTATTGTTTATAATTAATAATTTAAATGAAAATTTTAATACACTCTTATTTATTTGAGAAATTATATATAACTTTTTTAAATTTGTATTTAAAAAGAAGTTATTTTAATGCATTAAGTAAATTATAAGTGAAGATTATAAATTTAAATTATTTAATACCCAAGTGCCTTTTATCTACATGTTATAAGTGAAGATTATAAATTTAAATTATTTAATACTCAGTCTTTCTTTACTCATATTTACCACATCTTCTACAATTCATATAATTGTATAAATTCATTTTATCTAAGTTCTGATATCTACAGTACAGATGGCTAGAGGCAGAGCGTTTGATTCAGACGCGTCCGGCAGTGGTTCGCGTGGAGGTCGTGGCCCAGGACGCAGTGCCTTGGGCCAGTGGACGAGGAGGGTCTCTCCTCCTTCTTCTTCAGGTACGTCTGGGGCTTCATCCTCTGCTCAGGACCAGTAACTGCCCACATCAATTTCATTCTTCAGGTACGTCTGGGCTTCATCCTCTGCTCAGCGACAGTACTGTTCGCCATCACTTTGCTTCTGCTCCTTCTCCTTCCTCTTTTACCCCTGTTTCTGGACCAGTACAGACTCTACCAGCTGCACAATCACCTACTGTGCAAGGTAATCATAAATGTCATTACTGTCATTTCAATTATATATTAATTATCTGCAAGGTAATTTGCGACCGACGCAACAAAAGACTTTGCGATGAGCATTTTAGCGATCGATATCTTTCGGTCGCTAATTTCAATTAGCGACCGATTTTTGGCATTTTACGACCGATTGGTCGGTCGTAAAATGCCGTTTTTTTTAGTGTCCAGTAGTTAGTACCCATGCTTAGTTTCAACGTGGCAAATTATAATTGGTCTAATTATTGAACATGTTTTAATTTTAACTACGCTATGTATGCGTCAATCAAATTATATTATTACTAGCATTATGCACGTCTCAATCAAATTATATTATTACTAGCATTATGCACTTGCTTTGCAAGGATTTTTTAAAGCTATGATTTTTTTTATAAATTTTGTTGAGACTAAATTTCAATTCCAATTAGTTTTTTTAAAAATTAATTTATATAATGAAAGCTTTTAATATTAATTCTTTATTTACCCCTTAATATGCGGGTTTAAAATTTAAAAACATCTAAATGTTAAAAGTAAAAAAAATATAAAGTTCTTGTAAATCTAACTGTCTGTTTATCCTTAATTTTTCATTTAAAAAATTTAAAGTAACAATATTTATTTTTTTTATTGTATAAACTTAAGTTCCGGGCATTTTTAAAAAAAATAAAAAAGAACTAAACTGTTAGTACAAATATTCAAAACAGAGATTAATTTGCAGCTAATTAAAATCGACAATTTATGTAAAGGTTTTTACATTATTAGAAAAAAAGAACCAAGTCCTAAAGTGATAGCATATAATTTTCCTATAATAAAAAAAAATGATTACATATAAATATTTAAAATGATAGCATTATTTTTAATTGGTTATGCAAATAATAAAAATGTAAAATATTATATTTAATCTTTTTATCCAGCAATACTATCTCTGTACTCGTAAAATCTTCGCTATTGTTGAAAGACACATCCCACAATCGTGATACCCTCACTTCTATTTTCCAATCATCTCTATTTGTATTTAAATTTTCAATTATATCATACTTTTCACTTGTATTTGATAGTTTATAATTGCAAAAACATGTTAAATAATCTTTAAAAAAGGAAACAAAAAAAAAAAGTTTGATTAAGAACTACTTATCCCATTAGTGAAAATAGTTAAAATGCAGAAAATTATGAACTTTTAAGAAAAAATGAATAATATATTTAAAAGGAGGGATCAATACACTTTTGTCAAAAATATGTAAGAATACAGTGATACAACTTTTATATATATAGTATTTTTAAGAAAGTTAAAGCGTTTCTTAAGAGTAAACAATTTAAAATTTAAAAAAAGTGCATTACTACACTATTTAAAAAAAATTAAGCGGAAACACTAATAAAACTACACAAATAACCAAATCAAAGGAAAAAACACTGAAATAAAACATACAACAATAAACCATAAACAATTTAAAATTTAAAAAAAGTGCATTACTACACTATTTAAAAAAAATTAAGCGGAAACACTAATAAAACTACACAAATAACCAAATCAAACGTTAAAAACATTAATACACTAATAAAGCGTTGAAATGTTTTTGTAACTTCACAAATTTGAAGTCATTAATATACAAAAACATTTTTTATTAAACTTTATCATTTTTTAAAAGCTAATAATTAATAATAATTACTTTAAATCATTAATATATTAAATAACCAAATCAAACCAAACAGAAGATAGTAATTCAAAATAAATCTAAACCCAAACAATATATTAAATAATCAAATCAAACCAAGTCAAAAATACTAACTCAAAATAAATCTAAACCAAACCAAACTAAGACATTAATACATTAAATAATCAAATCAAACCATATCAACTAGAAGCCAAATTGGAGGAATATATCACATGTTAAATTAAAATGCCAAATGGATATGCCACATGTCATTTTCTAGGGAAAAATATTTTTATATATTAATTTATTAATATAAAGTAGCTTTTACTCTTATATTTTGTACTCTTATTTTTACAAATATTTTTTTATGATTTTGCTATTACTTTTCGTTACACTATACATACAAATAAATTGAATCATTTATATAAAGTAATAATATATTATTAAAAATGAATTGTGAAAAACAAAGTAATATTTTGTATCATGCGATATTGCTAAATAAATATGAATTAGTATAACTAGTTAATGCTAATGTAACACTCATCGCCCAGTCCTGAAGAAATATAAAATTTATCCATATCTTTAGCATATAAGATTTGAATCTGCAGATTAGAACGGTGCCTTCGACATCGAATGTGGCATCCGTCGTATACTCCTCTGAGACTGGACAATGGGTGTTACAGCTAATTAATCAAATTCTTAAAAAATTGTTTTCCTTTCATTAACTTTTCTGCATAATTTTTGTGAATTACTTAAAAAAAAAATTTTAAGAATGCTACTGTTTAGTACTTTCATTAATTTCATTAAGAGATTTTATATTCAAATAATTTTGCAACATAAAAGACAAAATAATATGCAAAGTATATCTTAGAGATCGATAAAATAGCAATCACTATTCATGTAGCATGAGAAGCAGAAATACGTGGCAAAAGTTACCTATCAACTTCTTCGTAAATATGTACCAATTGTATTCCTTAACTAGTCAAAAAATCGCGATTTGCCCGTGAGTATTTAAATATTATTTTAATAATTACTATAGTTGATTATATTATTATTTTTGACAAATTATTATATATTATCAAATTGTTAGAAAATTAATCAAAACTATAATAAAATCAGTAATGGTAAATATCAAAATGATTTGTAATAAAGAAAACTGTGAATTGCTTGCAATAGCAAAAATATTTTAAGTATATTTCTATTTAATTGTAAATTTCAATTATAATAAGATAAAGAACATAATTATTGAGCTGAATAACGTAAATGAACAAACTCAATACATATAATAAATCAATTAATTATTAGTTTATTTAAGATAAGGTAGATTGCCAAACAGAAGTTCTAAGTGTCAAATTAGATAGAGAATGAATATTAAAAACTAAAATATAACATTTTAAAGTTAACATATAACATCTAATTAAGTAATAATCTGTTTATATCTGTTGTTTTTCTATTAATATTAAATAATAGTTGAAAATAAATTATTCAATTAAAATATCAAATAAATAAATGAAGTGATAACTTTTAATTTTAATAGACATAGTTATTTAGTTATTTAATAATCTATATATATCTATTAACTTTTTATTAATACTAAATAAATTTGAAAAAAGAAATTATCAGTTAAAACATTTAGATAAATGAATGAATAAATTTTAATTTTAATAAATGAGGTATAGTTTTTGTATTCATATATATATATATACACACGCGCTTATTATCAGGTTAAAATTAACAAATTCTGTATTGATACAGAACTTCATTTGAGTGATACATCATTATCTCAATTTACTATAACATTGATTACCTATTAAATAGGTCTTTTATTTTCTTACTCTTTCTTTTACATTTTTTTAAATAATTTATTTTTATCTTTAAAACAGACATATAAGTCTAAATTTATTCTTCATTCAAATATATATATATATATATATATACCATTGCGATTTGTATAAATATTAAAAATTAGATCATCAAATACCTTAAAATTATATAATCTCCTAAGAAAATATGTAAAATCAATTTCACTTTAAATATAGATGATTAAAAAAATTAGATTTAAATATCATAGAATATTATAGTGTAGGATTTTTAGTAAAATATGTAGATTAAATAAAATAGAAAAATATAGATATTTAAAAAGTATATTTAAAGTTAATTGAAATTTTAGAATTATGCAACTTTTCATAAATCCAAAGTAAATTTGCCATTATAAAAAATAAAAGCAAGCAAAATTAGTTGTTGTTAAATTTTAATAAATTTATTTTAAGGTATAAATTAAGATCTTGAAGTTTGAATTGTTTTTACTGTTTAAAGGGTTTAAATGAAATTTTAGATGTAAAAATTAATATTTAAATAATTTAAATAATACATGGTAAAAAAAATTATAGATGGGTATTGAAAGTTTTAATTTATTTTTATAATTTTATTCTTCTTATTTTATTAAAAATATATAATAGAGTGAATGTCTTTTTGAATTCAATAATAATAATAATAACAAATAAATAAATGTAAATTAATTTTTATTTCTAAAAAAATGAATACAATATGTTTTAAAGGTAAAAGGTCATTTTAATTTTTTTAAATATACGACTTATATTTAATTAAGTTAATCTAACAGTGAATAAACACTTCTATATGGTATAGAAAATTGCAATTTTCTGCGGTAGTTTCACCCTTTTATTTTATTGGTTAGAAATTTGAATGGTTATAATAAGAAATGTCAAAAAACTAACAAACATTGGTGTAACTTAATTATATTAGTATTTTATTAGTTGATTAAAAATATTATTAAAGATAATTTAATCACATTTTAATTAGAAATTTTTTAATTTTAATTATATTTTATTGGTGAAAACAATATCAAATATTAATACATAGAAAAAAAGAGAAAAAACAAAGAGTAAAAAAAAAACAAGCAATTAATATTAATAAATTAGTATAGTTAATATATGATACATTTGTTAACATTAGTTTTTTTTTTTTAGCAAGTTTCGAAATCTTATTTCTATGTATGAATAATTAAATTAATCCAATTACATATAAAATTAACAGATAAAAACAATAAAAATTTTATAAAATTAAATTACGAGTATCTACGACGAATGTAAGTAATATGTAAAACACGTTTATATTTTTTTTATTTAAAAAAAAAAGAGACATTTAAATAATTTTCGGACTACTAGGTGTATAAAAAAATATAATCACTAAATAAATATTATAATATTATATCCAACTTGAAACTTAAGCACAGAAATTGTTATAGCTTTAATATTTTTTTTTAATCTTAAAAAAATGATATTCAAATAGACAATCTATTTCTGGTAGTTAATCAAATGTTTATTGGTTGATGCACTCAAACATTCAAATTCTTTTTTTTTTTTTTTCTGTGATCTTTATTTATATTTTTTAAAAAATACATATTTGCCTTCCAAAATTTTTGAGATTCAAAGTTTCTCCCTAAAATTTACTTTATATTTTCATTTTGGTCCTCAATATTTAAAATCTAACTCTATTTTTATTTTTGCCCCATGTTCAAACTCTACTTCCACCTGTACTGTTGGTATTACATGTTATTACATTCAATTATTGTTATATTTTGTTATGATTGGCATATCTTACTGTAGATGAATCATTTTAAGAATTTTTTTTTATATATATTGATAAATTGCAATCAGTAACATTGATAAATTAAGTTAAGGTACAGATAAAAAGGCATTTGAACTCTCAGTAAATAAAAGCATATATAACAGTTCGAAGGTTACGTCTTAAACTACTCAGGTCATATCTTACATAATAATTATGATCCAGAAACCGAGTGAATGGAGAGGGGTGGTTCCTCTCAAGGACGAAATATTTATGATTTATCAAAGTCTATAGATAAGAAAGAGATTGCACATTGGAAGTCACCTCTCAGGGTTTTTGAAGGTTGAGAAATAAATAATGAAAATATATATATCAGTGCAGTTTAGTGGACAGCAAGTTTTGGAATCATCTTATCAACTTAAGCTAATCATTTATGGGAACAAAATTTATCACTAAACTTAAATTGATATATACATTGTCAACATCACCTAACTTAAAAGTTTGAAAGAGTGATTGAACTTTGAAAAAGAAAGGGATTTGCTGGTGTTAGGCTCTTATCAATGGGCCACAAATTCTCCTCTCCTCTTAAAAATCTTTACTAATTAAGAATAATTAATTATTAAAATATATAGATTTTACTTTCACAAATACACAGAATCACCCAACATTTGTGTATTAGTTCAACACCACTTGATTGACTTTTGAATTAATACATTATATATCACTTTCATTACAGTTAGATGAAGTTAAACTTACCTTTCTTACTCAATGTAGACAAATCAAATATGACTTAAGATTTTTTGTAATGTTCTTATAGGCTTGAATTGTCCAATTAATAAAAAATAAATATTTTGTACCCTTTTAATACATAGTTTTGTTGAAATCCTAAAATAAAATTTAATTATAATTATATATATATATATAGTACAAGTGTGAAAAAAAAAAGTCAAAATTCAAATTTGATGTATATAATATTTCTTGGGGAAATAAGAAAAACAAATCATTTGCCCACATAACAAAAGATACTTAACTATTTTTATATTTTCTTTACCTAGTATTATTATATTGACTATATATCTCCCAATTTATTAGGTTCAACAGTAATATTAAATATATGTTGGACTTATTTTAAAGAAAAAAGAAAATAAGAGGAGGAGCATTTAAAAAATACAATAATGGTTTAAAGGTGTAGCAATATTTTAATACTTTAGAAACTCTCAATGATTTATATAAACAGATCATGCATGAGAAACTCTTAATATGTTAATACATTACAATTATTTATATAAACAAATTTTGCATAAGATTTTTTTTTTTTTCATATGTAACTTCCATACTCAATATAGTATTCAGATAAAATTATTTCTATTAATGACTGAGCTGGCGACTTTAAATTTTAAATCTTTTAACTTTTTAAATAAAGTTCCTGTTTGAATACGATCACCTTTAAATTAGGGGTGAGCATTCGGTTCGGTCAATTTTAGTTAATTCGGCCAATTTGGTTCAGTGAATAAATATTCAGTTAAAAAAAATTAAAATTTTGGTAATCAATTAAAAGTTCGGTTAAAACTTAATTTAACTGAATTAATCAAATTAACTAATCCGCAATACAACGTCATTTTGATTAAATAGGTAATAAAATTAAAAATAAAAAATATTTCAATTTTTATTTGGATTAAATACTAATTTATAACTTTAATTAATTTTATTTTGGTTAATCATAAATTTCGATTAAATTCAGTCGGTTAATTAAAATTTCATTTTCTTTAATTTCGGTTCAGTTAATGATTAAAATTAATTCGGTCAATATGGTTGGGTTAAGTTCGGTTAAGAAATTAATTCGATTAAGTAAAAAAAATTTCTGTTAATTTATTTCGATTAAAAATTTTACTCAAACCGAAAGAATCGGCGGAATACTCACCCTTGAATTTGATATTGCAATTCTTTAAAAAAAAAAAAAAAAAAAAAATACTCAAACCGAAAGAATCGGGCGGAATACTCACACGGTTGAATTGATATTGCAATTCTTTAAAAAAAAAAAAAAAAAAAACTACAATGGTAATAATTTGGAAAACACTTAAATTAAATGATGAGGCACGCGGAGTAAAAGCCAATTCCATAACGCAAGTGGATCACCATCTTTTTCTCCAATTTTACATCATAATTTTAAATTCCATTGTAAAATTTTCAATATAGTTTTTTTTTTTTTTTTTTTTTTTGTTTCAATTATTCAAATATCAAAACTGGCTGTCACTCAATAATTCCAACAGTACCATTTTCATTTTGATCATATAGCATTTTATGATTGTAATTTCTTCTCCATCCATACACTCATTTAATTAATATTCACATTGCTTCCCTAAAATAATTAGGGCATAATCTTCAAATAAAGAAATTTTACTTTATTTACTAAACCCTAATCAATAACAAAAATTTAAATCAAATTTTACTAGAGACAAACCTCCTCCAAATACTTAAAAACCTAAATAACCACCAATTGTAATTGTGTAAATTAACGGTTTGATGTATTATTAACACATTATTACGGTTAAATTATGAAATAGAAAAATGGCTAATCTCAAAGTAATTTTGGAATTTAATAGATTTTGGAAAGAGGTAGAATATAGGTGAGAGAGAGGCATAAGAAATGATTTGGCATCTTTAAGGGACAAAACGTGGTAAAAGGTATCGTTTTAGGTTTCGGCAAATCATTATTAGCCATATAATATTAATAATAATGCCTACTTCTATATCTAATAATAATATGTCTAGTGCATTGCGCCATCATTCTTCTTCTTCTCCAGCTCTTTCTTTTCTTTTTCTTTTTTTTTTTTTTATTTTTTTTTCCATGAAATAGGGAACAGTTGAATACCATTGCAGTCATAGTCAATGCAGATCATAAAATATTTATTTCTTTAAAAAAAATGAAGTTCATAAAATAAAACAGTTGAATTACCCATGCCAGTCATTAGTCAATTTTTGCAGGAATTCATTAAAATTATTTTATTTCTTTAAAAAAAAGATGCAAGTTCATAAAATAAAATGAAAGTCGAAAAGCAAAAAAAAGCGTTCCCCATTAAAAACCCAAAAAAATTTCATGTTGACTGGTGGACCCTTTTTTCTTTTGAAAATAATAAAAAAATAAAAGTAATACTTCAACTTTTTTCTTTTTTTTTTTTTTATTTTTTTTTCCATGAAATAGGGAACAGTTGAATACCATTGCAGTCATAGTCAATGCAGATCATAAAATATTTATTTCTTTAAAAAAAATGAAGTTCATAAAATAAATAAAGTCGAAAAGCAAAAAGGTCCCTATTAAACAAAAATCATGTTGACTGTGACCATTTTCTTTTGAAATTAATAAAAATAAAAATAATACTACTTAATTTGTTCCATGAACACCTGTTTGCCGTATATAATTTTTCAACCATGAGATTACTTTAAATTATTTTTCGAATGTGAGACACAAATATTAAGAAAAGCAAATAACTTTTTTTTTATTAAATATATTATCCATCTTCACCCGCTCATAGATTTTAATTAATGCATTTATTTCAGTCAAAAAATAATTAACATACAACTAATAATTGATAAAAATTATAATAAACCGTTGATTCTATTAAATATAGTTTAGAGTTTTTTTATACGAGTTATTAGATGATTTATATTATATTTAGATTGTATATTTTTATAGACTTAATTATTAATAAATTATTTTTAAATTAACATTTTAAGTAATCATTTTATTTTAAATTATATACAAATAATAGATATATATTAAATTATTATTATTATAAAAAATAATAACAAAAAAAATTAGAGTGTAAATTGAATATTGCTACTAAAAAATTAAAATGGAGAGTTAAATTTTGGAGAAAATTTTAGGTAAATTTAATCTACCACGTCGGTGATGGACCCATTCAATAAATAAAATCATATCAGTAAATTATTTTTTTTCTTCCACATCAATAACTCTTGAATCAATGAAATTAAATTTTTTAACAAAAAAACATGAAAGAATTAAAAGAAAATAAATTTTAAAAAAATAAATTGACTTTATTTCACTGGGTGAATAGGTGATAAACTAAATCTATCCGAAAATTTATCCATACGATATCTGGCCGACAACGAAACCGTCCCTGCATAACAAAAGCAGCAAAAAAATCAACGGCGGAGATCCCCAAATTTCAAGGGAAGAAGTTTCTTTGGGTTAGGTTGATTGATTGATTGACAGTTCATTCAATTTTAATTTTAGCAAGTCAGCTGCGCATTTTGACTCCAATCCTCAATTAATGCCTTTCAACAACTTTTTGTTTTCCTATTCTGGACAGAAAAGAAAGTTTCAACTCACCGGGCGTTCCAAAATATAAGATATTTTCTCTGTTTTAAAATATAAATTATTTTTAAACGAGTATTTTATTTTGAAATTTAAGTTTTTTTTAAAAAAATATGGATCATCTTCAGTATTTTAAAAAGTAAATAATAATTTTTTAATATCATTTTTATTTACATTAGATATAATAAATATTTTACAAGTAATTACGATTTCTGTTTCATAATATTTATCACATTTTAAAAAATAGTTTATTTTAAAATATTTATCATATTTATAGTTTCGAGGAGTAATAAATCATTTTTTTCCATGTTTATCCTTTTTATATGATCTATTACTTCAATTTAATATTTTTTTATAGAATTAGCATTAAATTAAAGGTAATATAATAAATTTACTCAATAATTTATTATAATTTGGACAAATTTAATGGTCTTTTTAAGGGACGTGAAATTCCAAATGTGATAAGTATTATAGAACAAATGTAGCATTGATGTTAAGATAAATGATAATTTGGTCAACTTACCCTGATTTTGTTATAAATTGCTTCATTAATCATTGTGTAGAAATCTGAGACGACTTATATTTTTGGAGAGATGAAGTTTTACAAATTAAATAATTCAATTTCTTTTTTAACTAAATAATTCGATTCTATATAGAAATATTTATTACTCCCTCTGTTCCACTTTAATAGAAACATATAGACATTTTATCTTGTTCCACTTTAAGTGTTCATTTAGGATTTTAAAGATATTTTCAATTTTGCTCATATTTATTAAGTGTTTTGTAACAAAATTAAAGGAGGAGCTTTTAATTTTAAGGACAATTTAGACATGTTACCATATATTTTTAGAAAATCAATATATTCCAATCATTTTTTTAATTCTTATGAAAAGATCAAATGTTGCTATTAAAGTGGAAGACGGAGTATTATATAAGACAATCTTCAATTGTTAAATGGTAATTACTTTTTTTTTTTTTCAAATTCAAATTACTCAATTTTAAACTTGATTGGACCTTTTTTTTTTTTAATTCATTGGGCGGTCTAATAGCCGAAACAACACTGAAGGCTACTCAATAAGAGATAATTCTGCACAATAAGGCATAATTTAATGGTAAGTACATATACAACTTGGCAATAGATCCATATTCGAATCCCTCATTCCCCAATATTTTTTTAAAAAAAAAAGCCCTCACATTTACTTACCAAATTGGTGAAAACTCATATAGTCAATAATAGGACTTAAACTCGAGACCTCATCCCACTTATTATATAACTTGATCGGACTTTATTATCATTAACAATTTTGATAAATATTTCAAGTTAAATATAGTTAGCACAATGGTCTTGCATTTGTTAAATACAAATTTAGGCAATTTTTTAATTACTTAATAAGTATTCAATAAGTGCAATTATTATTATTATTATTATTATTATTATTAAGTATAAATTATTGAACAATAGTTTTTGTATTTTTCAACTACCCAGTACTTATCTCATGAATATAATTTTATAAGTTAAAGTGTTTTATAGCTTGATTTAAAAAAAAAAAAAAAGTAAATAAATGGTCTTTTGCATTTGTTAAAAATAACAATATTTTAAGGGCAATATTTTTAAATTACTTTAATAGTATAAATTACAAAAAAGTAAAAGACACAAAAAAAAAAAAAAAAAAAAATAAAAATAAAAAAAATATAAACATAAAAATATATATATTAAATATAAAATAAAAAATAATAAACATAATAAAAAAAAATAAATATAAAATATAAAAAAGAAGAAATAAAATAAAAAAAAAAAAAAAAAAAATAAATTAAAAAAAAAAAAAAAAAAAAAAAAAAAAAAAAAATAATAAGAAAAAAAAAAAAAAAAAAAAAACAAAATAAGAAGAATTATATAAAATTATAGATAAATATAAATATATATAACTACCCAAAGATAACTTAATCCTCAATTGAAATAAAATTTTTATAGTTTAAAGATAGTTTTATAGCTGGATTTAAAAAAAAAAAAAAAAAAAAAAAAAAAAGAAAAAAAAATAATAACAAAAATAAAATATATAGAGAAAATAAAAAAATAATATATTAATATAAAAGTAGTACATACAATAAGATATTAACAAAAAATAAGAAAAAACTTCAGATTTATTCTATTAAAACTAATTTCTAAATTAAATAAAAACAAAAACAAAAATATTAAGGAAAGTAGGAACAGTCCAATTAGTAACAGTCTGAAAATTATTAATGATATTTCGCTTTCTTGTTCACTGCAACTAAAAAAAAAAAAAAAGTCTTATGGATAAATTTTATATAAATTAAAGTGTTCAATAGATAAAAATAAAACTTCAGATTTCTATTAAACTTTTCTTATAAAATTTAGATACATGTCAATTTATATATTTCGCTAAAAATATATTATTATTAAGCACAAATTATTGAAAAATAATTTTCATGTCTTCACATATTTCATTCTTGTTGGATAAATATAATTTTATAAATTAAAGTGTTTTTTGGTTTGATTTAAAAAAAAAATGTCTAGAGGATAAATTTTGTATAAATTGAAACTTTGGGCGGATAAAAGTAAACTTCAAACCTCTATTAATTAATTAATTTTTATAAAAATTAGATATATGTCAATCACATTAAAATATTTTGTGACCATTCTAACTTGACTAATTTACACACTACTCATAAAACAGAAAAAAAATAATAAGAAAAAAAATTCTTATTGATGGATTAGTAAGACAAATAAATTAGAAAAAATAAATCATTATAAAGAGATATAAGGCCATTAAACCACATTCTAAAGAGTGTGGAAATTAATTGTGTATATATACAAGGGTGTTAAATATTCAAACAGTTAAATCAAATTAAATTAAATAAGATTATATAATTTAATTCAATCAATTTTACCATTTTGATTGAACTTAAAATACTTAATTTTATACTCTTATTCCCCAAAACCTAAAACCCTAAAAGCTCTCTTTTCTTTTTTCACGAATGGACACAATTGAGCTCTCACTGATGGTCACCCCTTTATCTTTTTTATTTTTTTTTACAAATATTCCTCAGATTTGTGTATACAGATTTGAGTTATTATCACCCAAATATTGGGATTATTGTTGCCAATATCTTGAGATTTTATTCTCAGATCTAGTTCTGAGTTATTTTTATTACTATTATGGTGATTTTGTTTAGCATCTTTCGTTATTTGCATACTTATGCAAAAAGAAGTGCAGATTTCCTCTCCAGTGGAAGGAAGAAATTTGAAAATAATTAAATCGGACTTATAGAAAGACCATGTAATTGAATAGTGGCTATGAATAGCCACCAAGTGAAGCAAGCGATCGCCTATAAATAAAAATATTATGCTTTGTGAACTTAATTAAATATACTTCAAAGCAATATTATGTTTTTTAATTCTTTATATAAGTGGTTTATTATTGACTTTCTATACAAAAATATAAAAATAAATTGATCCGTATCTTAATTATATATATATACAGTTTCCTCTTAACGAACTTTCTAGTTTGATTTTCTAAAAAAATATATAATTCAATTCAGATTTTTCTAAATAAAAAAATGTTCAATTTAGAGTTTTATGAAAAACAACAAAAAGTTTTAGATTCGGTTTTCTTTCTCAAATAAATTAAAAATATTTATTTTTACCTATTACTCGTATCATACATTCTTAACTTGAATAAAATTGAAACGAAAATCATTCTTCTAGTTATGTTTCATTTCGACTTGCTACTTTAAGCAATACCCAATCTTCATACTGTAAAATTTGACAGTAGAATAACTAAACTAGAAACATAAACAATTGGGATCTTAAGTGACAATCTTATTGAAATTGAACTTGGCTTTTTATAGCCTTACAAATAACAAGAGAAAAAGCAGACCACAAATAATGCTAAGTGGTTAAGATGAAATTAACAGCTAAAAAAAACTCTAACAATCCCAAGAGAATAGGTATGTGTTTAACAGTCCTGGACTAAATCAAATTCTTTTTACAATCCCTCCCTTGAACTTATTCTTCTATGTCAAGAATTAGTTCAAGTCAGAAACAATGTGCACGCCAAGTTCTTCACGCAGGTTCTGAAATGCTTCCAATTTGAGAGGCTTTGTTAACATATCAGCAAGTTGATCTCGAGTACCACAAAACAGTAAATTAACAGCTCCTTCTTTAGTAAGATCCCTAAGAAAATGAAATCTTACCCTTATGTGCTTGGAACTACCATGTAGAACTGGATTTTTGGACAACTTAATAATCGAAGCATTATCACACATTAGCTTTGTTCCTTCTATTTGTGAATGACCAATCTCTTTGAGTATCCTCCTCATCCAAATAGCTTGGCACGCACATGCAGTAGCGGCAACAAACTCAGCTTCTGTCATCGATAAGGTGACTATAGGCTGTTTTTGAGAAGACCAAGCTACTGCTCCTCCACTCATCATAAACACATAGCCTGAAATACTCTTGCTATCTTCCATGTCGTGGCATAGTCACTATCATTAAATCCAATCAAATCACTAACTTCTCCCCTTTTATAGAATACACCATAGTTCACAGTACCTTTTAAGTACCTTAAGACCCTTTTAGCTGCTGTAAAATGTTGTTGTGTAGGACATGCCATTAAACGACTAATCAGACTTACAACGAACATGAGATTAGGACGAGTAGCTGTGAGATACATCAAACATCCCACTATCTGCTTGTACAAGGTTGCATCCTCCTTTGTGCCATTTTCATCTTTGCCAATCTTTTGTCCTGGAACAATGGGATTACAAACAGAATTGTACTTCTCTATCCCAAATCGATTTAGAATCTCAGCTGCATACTTTCTTTGACATATGAAGATACCATCTGATCTTTGTATTATCTCAATTCCAAGAAAAAATATCATCTGACCTAAATCAGTCATATCAAACTCTTTCTTCATAGAACATTTAAATTCTCCCAGTAATTCTTCATCATCCCAGTAAATAAAAGATCATCAACATAAATGCTTACAATAAGAATTTTACCTCCCTTCCTCTTGATAAAGAGTGTTTGCTCTCTGGAACTATTTTTGAATCCCTCTTTGATGAAATAGGACTCTATTCAACTAAACCAAGCCCTAGGTGCCTGTTTTAATCCGTAGAGAGCCTTTTGAAGTTTGTACACCATGTGCTCACTTCCCTTTTTCTCGTAATTGTCCGACGCTCAAGAGATTATTTTTGAGTTCAGGTACCCAATACACATCACCAATGGTGTAGCAAACTCCCTGTAAAATTAATTTCATAGCATCCTTTCCAGTAACTTTCATTCTTGTATTATTTCCAAGCTTGACAGTGTGAGAAAAGGTTATGTCTAAGCCTGAAAACATACTTTCATTTGCGCACATATGGTTTGAACAATCAGAATCTAAGAACCAAGCATCACTCCTTTTTACTTCATGTATTTCTACATGGGCCATTAACAGCATTTCATCCTCTTCTTCTAGCTCTGCATAATTCGCTTCCTTATTCATCTTTGGACATTCATATTGAAAATGACCTAAGTCATGGCACTTATAACATTCAACAGTTGCTTTGTTGAAAGTTGATCTTCCTCTTCCACGTCCTCTTCCCCTGTAAGTTCCTCTCCATCTGTTACTTATTCCTAATTGGCCTTCAACTTTCAAAACTTGATCCTCATCATCATTGTTGGGTCGTCGAAGTTTTTGTTCATGCACCACTAACGAACTCTATAATTCATCGATGGACATGTTATCAATATCTTTTGATTCTTCAATGGATACTACAATATATGTAAATTTTTCGGGTAGGGTGCGCATGATTTTTTCTACAATTTTCTTGTCTTGCATATCTTCTCCATTGCTCCTCATCTTATTGGAGACGATCATCACTCTTGCAAAATAATCAGTGATGGTTTCATCCTTCTTCATCTCTAGAACCTCAAACTCTCTCCTTAATGCGTTAAGAAGGGATTTCTTCACTTTTAGATTTCCACCAAACTTCCGCTTCATTGAGTCCCAAGCAATCTTGGTTGTGCGACGATCCAAGATTTGTTCAAAGAGAGTTCGATCAATTGCCTGGAAGAGGTAATGCTTCACTTGGCGATCTTTGATTCTAGCATCGTCAAGCTGCGCCTGTTGTGCCTCAGTCAGTATCGTTCCTTCTACTGGTTCTGAAAAACCAATCTCCACCAAACTCCGCGGACCCTTTGCTCTAAGCAAATTTTCCATCAGTTCACTCCAGTGACCATCCAAGTAAAGAATCTTTGTTAAAGTTTTGTATTCACTCATACTCTCTATGTTTAATCACTCAAAGATTGCTACTTCCTTTTCTACAAAGCCCAGTGGGGGCTCTGATACCAATTCTAAAGTTTGAGAGTAGAATAACTAAACCAGAAACATAAACAATTGGGATTTTAAGTGACAATCTTATTGAAACTGAACTTGGCATTTTATAGCCTTACAAATAACAAGAGAAAAAGCAGACCACAAATAATGCTAAGTGGTTAAGATGAAATTAACAGCTAAAAAAAGCTCTAACAATCCCAAGAGAATAGGTATTTGTTTAACAGTCCCTGACTAAATCAAATTCTTTTAACAGATACCCTTTTCTCTATTTAATATTTATTTATTTTTTATATTTTATGCCAATCATTTTCAGCCAGTTGTGGCCCATTCATTTAATTTCAATTTTGATTTAAAACTGAAACTTTCAAACTAATTTTAATTTCAACCAAACTAGTGACCAACCTTAATATCAACCTAAAAAAGAAGAATTCTTCTCTTTCTTTTCTTTTTCTTTTCTTTTTTTTTTTTTTTTTTCCAATTGGCTTATTTTGAAATATTTATTTTATTTTTTATATTTTATGGCCAATCAATTGTCAGCCAGTTTGGTGGCCCATTTTTCATTTAATTTCAATTTTGATTTAAAACTTTGAACTTATCAAAACTAATTTTAATTTTCCAACCAAACTAGTGACCAAACCATATCAACTAAAAAGAAGAATTCTTCTCCTTTCTTTTCTTTTTCGTTCTTTTTTTTTTTTTTTCCAATTGCTTGGATCCACATTTTTTTTTTTTTTTTTTTTTTTTCCAATTGGCTTGGATCACACAATGAGAAGTAGCTTTATTACCTTAATATTATTCTACTCATGAGTTTATTAATATGATATCAAAATAATCCGATTCTTTTCTCTATTTTCTCTCTAGTCGTCCAATCTTAATTTTAGTTTGGGATTGATGCTAAGCATCAATAGTATACTTTCTACTCTTTCTTTCGGTTTTGTTTTTTTATCACTTTAATAAACTCATATCTATAAAAATATCTTTTTTTTTTTGTTACTGTTGCTTTGTTTCCATATTTGCAGTTTGTTTATTTCTTCTTTATGAATGTTTGATACTTTCTTTGTGAGGGTTTATTACTAAATAAAAGCATGATATTTAATTTTATTTAGTTGGGACTTTAGATCTTGATTTACAAGTGCATATTTTTTATCAACAAAGAGTCTAGTAGTTGCGATTTGTTCCTTCATTGATGCTATTGATGTATAGTGACAGAAACTCATCTTTGTTTATCATGTGTTACAACTTTTTAGAAAAGCAATTCAGATATAAAAAGAACCGGGAAAATTATTATTTTGTCATCCAAATCAATTAACGGACAGGTTGCTATTGTGAAAATTTATATCTTTTGTCAATATATCTTTTAATTTTACTTTTGAACATAAATTCTTTTGATTTGTTAAACGAACAGCAAAGTTTATTAGCTACTGATAATAAGTTTTATACCTCATCTATATATCATTAATAGATTATATTTAAAAAAAAAATTATTGGTACGAATAAATTGGGTACTCGACTTTCTCTTTGAAAAAAAAAAAAAAAAGAAATAAATCAAATTATGTTCAGTTGCTTAAAATAAATAAATAACCAATCAAATTTTAGATTATTTGCTGTGCTTCACATTTGATTATAATGAAGTATTGATAGCTATTTCTATGTGTTGTGATACAGAAACGATAAGCCACATACTTGAAATGAGGAGAGTAATAATGAAAATACAAAATAATTATAAAAAAAGGCTTTTTTTTTTTAATCCCCTAATTATTTCAATATTCATTTTAAATGGAATCCAATGGATTTTGAAATAATTAGCAAAACTGTAAATCCCATCAATAAGATAACCCCTTCCCCTTGTGTGCGGGTCTCATCAATTCAACTATTGAGTAAGCTTTTTGCGTCCTTATCATAACATGACATGATCAATGCCGTAGAGTAGATTCACCAAAAAGCCCTAAATTCCGCTATTTTTCTTTTTTTTTTTTTTTTCACTTTCTGCAAAATCATTATTATATGGTATACAATCATTATTTGGATTTTGTATTTTTCATTTGTATCTCTACGTGCACATTTGCACACTATGGAAATAGATATTCTTTTTCATTATTATTAGTTAATAGCTTTAAGCTATTTATAGATATTATTTTTATGTTTTTTATTATAATAAAAAATTATTCTTGAATTCATAAAACAGAAAATTAATTTTTTAAGATTTCATAAAAAAAAAGGTAGAAGGCAATTTTTTAAAATTTTTTAAGATTTCATAATAATTTTTTACATTTTGACCAATTAATACACTAAATGATACTTTTTAATATTCAGTAACATAATACTAATTTTTAAAAATTAAAATATCGTTTTATAAATGATTAACTCATATTTCCGTTTTTAATATTCAGTAACATAATATCTAATTAATTTTTAAAGATTAAAATAACGTTTTATAATTGATTAACTCTTTTTTTTTTTTTTTTAGCTAACTAAAAATTATGATTTTTCTAATTTTTTTTTTTTTAAGAATATAGTTGCTATTTTTGAAGTTATTAATAAAAACTTAATTAAAAATATGAAACAAAGAAAAAAATGTTAAAAATAATTAATTAAGAACTCATTACATGTTGAATTTCATGCCTAAAGAAAAATATTCAAGATAAGAATATCACCAACATCCTATCATCCTCATGTAATTTCAAGGTTTTTCTTTTTCTTTTAATTATGGATATGTATTATCTATTTTCAGTCATATTCAACAATATTTCCTAATAAACAATGTAATAATATCAAAAAAGGTCGCAAAATAAGCAAATTTTTGCCAAGAAGGGAACTTTAATACATAATCCAACAAACAAAAGAAACATATAATAATCTCTCAAAAAATATAAAAAAGAAACAGAATAATTAATAAACTGAAAAATAGAAGAGAAGAAAACAAATTCAAAAATTAGACTTCTGTCAAGATAGTAATTGAGTTTCCATTTGATACACACCAAAAAATATTTAACATCAACCCATGATGATCAGTAGTCATCCTCAAAGAGTAAAGAAGATAGAACACATCTCCATTGCAATTTTTTCCCCTTTTAACAAAAACAATGTTAACAAACCCTCGGATTAAAAAAAAAAAAAAAAAAAAAACAAAAACATGTTAACAAACCCTCGATTAAAAAAAAAAAAAAAAAAAAAAAAAAAAAAAAAAAAAAAAAAAAAAAAAGAAAGAAAAAAGAAAAATGATACTTCCAGCAACCCATGTACAAAACTAACCAAAAAAAAAAAAAAAAAAAAAAGAAAGAAAAAGAAAAATTATACTTCCCAGCAACCCCATGTACAAAACCTACCAACTCCTCTCTCCTTTTCTTTTCCTTGATTAAGGGGAAAATTTAAAAAAGATAGTAATATATATAACAATAGTAATAATAATATAAAAAGAGTCACCATGTTTTTCAAAAAAAAGAAAAAGAAAAAAGAAAAAAATTTGATGAGAATGATAATTCTTCAAGGTGATCTCCAACTCTGTAAGCCAATTTCATTGTGTCTTCTTGAAGGGCCAGAAGACGGTATTGGAAAATGTCTTGGCAAGAAATTCAAGAAATGCCCTTTGTGTTGTGTCTTGGGCTTTACATCAAACACATTAGTAGTTCTTGAACCATAGCAAACACCAGCAAAGAAAATGAAAAAGGAGAAAGATAATAATAATAAAAGTAGAATCAAACGTCTCCTTCTACAATATTGAACCATCGTAAATACCAAGGAAATAAAATGGCTTGTCTTCATAAGCAGAGAGACATGGGTTTTGTTTTTGTTTCTGTTCAGAGAGAGAGAGAGAGAGAGAGAGAGAGAGAGAGAGTTTTAAAAGGAATGAAATGCTTCTATGAGTAGTAGTAGTAGTAATGTTTGGAGCAGAAAAAAAAAGGCTATGACAAAGGGTCTTACTGAGAAAAAGAAAAAGAGAGAGAAGATATAAAGAAATAGAAGAAAGAAGAAGAACAAGAAGAAGAAGAAGAGAAGGAGAAAAAAGGAGTTCTCTTTTTTTGTCAAATGAAAAGGGGAAAGAAAAGGAAAAGTAAAGAGAAGAAGCAAAAGGAGGGAAAGATTAAAGAAAGGCGAAGGTAGGAGAAGGTATTGGGTAGTGCAATGTCATCTTTTCTTGTGGTTAGGTGAGTGTTTGGGCCCAGTTAGTATTAATGGCCGAGAATAAGGAATAGCTACTGTTGTTTAGGCCACCTCCATTACAGGAAACTTTGTCCTCTTGGATTAGCCACCGCCATACCCATTCTCCCATTTTGTAATTAGGGCTTGATCTTAAACTTTCTTTTTACAATTTTCTTTTTTTAAAAAAAAAAATTTATGGATTCTAATTGATATTTTTAATCATTGAATTACAACGTTAATGTAAATAATAATGTTATATTTTGCATCAGTACTTTTCTGGAAAGCGTTATTTCTTGAGTGAATCTGGCATCAATTGGACACAAAACCCCAAAACCCAAAACTATGATTATGCTTGTTAGATAATTGTGAGAAGGCCAATTTCTGATATAAATTGTGAAAAAAAAAAGATCGAATGTTTTTTTTTGAATGTTTACAACTAAAATGTGTTTATTTTAAGTTAATTTTATACTATGTTTGGGAAGAGGTGATTTTCTAGGAGGAATGAAAATATAGGTGAAAAATGCATTGAAAACCATTTTCAATATTTTCCTTTCGGGTCCACCAATTTTCTATCTCTCCAAATTGGTAAGGTGTAACTCGGATCAGAATATTCTAAAACAAATGTTAATTTGAAATAAAATTTTCGAATATAAAATTTAAATTGGAATGTATTTTTTAAAATATTGGTATGTGAAATATGAAATGGAAACAAAAAAATAAAATTTCATATTTCAATCCATATACCAAACTTCTATTTTATTACTTTTTAGTTTCTAGTTATAAATTTTAAAATGAATATAAAATTAAAGATTAGAATAAAATATTTCTAATTTTTTTTATTTTTTAAGAAAACTTCTATTTAATTATAAAACTCCTAAGCTTAATAGAATATTTTAGCCCTAATGTATACTATTTATTTAAACACTCCTACGTATTTTCTTGGATTTAAATTTATAATTTTAGTTGTACTGCCTTACTTTTTATTAGATTATATGATTTAAAATTTTAATATGCTTAGATCGCATAATATTATTCTTCTTGGATATTTAAATTTTAATTTTGTTGTTACTTGCCTCTACTTTTATTAGATTATATGATTTTAAAAATTTCTAATTGTTAGGACCATAATACTATATTAATAACTATCATATTAATATTTGGAATTTAGCAGCTTTTAATGGAAATGATGACTACAATTAATATTGATAATCCAATGGAGGTATTACTTTTGTTTATACAGGCGCAAGGAATATTTATATATTTATAGTAATAGAATTTAGCACTTTTTAATGGAATTGATGACTACATATATTGATATATCCTAACATGAGGTATTACTTTTGTTTATTTTATATTATTATTATTATTATTACTATTATTATTAAATTGTTAATTATATGAACTGAATTATTAAATGTTAAGGGTGAAGTATGCCTACTATATATAAACATATAAGATTAAATATTTTGATTTTTAGTTATAAGTGATATTAGTTTATTATTTTTAAAATTTTAATTATGTCTTTTAGTATGTATATATAAAAATACGGTGATTGTTCCTTATTAAATTCAAAATTTTACATCTTAAAAAATGTCATAATATATTAGATTTGCATTTATAGTTAAAAAATTTAGAACTACCGAATTCCATATTTCTCTTCCTTATTTTCCTCGGTCTCTTATTTTTCTTCCTCCCCTCCCCAAACATGGCGTTAATGATTTCTACTAAAATTAATGTAACAAAATATTTTTGTAAAAAATACAAAGTGATTTATAACTTGAAAAGATGTCATGCATATGATATATGTATTTATGTCCGTTGGCTGTTCTTCCTTATACTCAAAGGGTCAGGACTGTGTGCACAAACAGTAAGTAAACAAATCTGCTGAGTACTTTTCAATTTTTCATGCTGCAGAATGTACAGTAAAGGTACAATTTACCTCAATCTGTCTCTTTTTACCATACTGTTTTCAACTTTTCGAAGGCACTATTCATCTTTTTGCAAGAAAGAGGGAAATGGGTTTAGGTTTGAGATTCATAATATTTTAATTGTCATGTGTGAGAGAGATGTGAGAGTAGTACACAGAAAATGGTTCTCTTCAATTTTATAGGGATACGAGAGAATTTCTACTGTGTCATGACCGTACTTCATTTATTTCCTTCAATTCATTGGCTGGGGGTAATTTCCCCTTCATTCTTTGCTGTCAAGCAAAACAATAACATAGGACAAAAATTTAAAAATAATGGTAATTAATTATTCAGTCCTCTAATTAATGTATTTTTACTGTTACCTCCGTTTGAAATATTTATTAGGTTTGAGAAAGTACTGTATTGGGAAATAGTCGTCACATTTATTGTTTAAAAGAGTAATAGATTTGTTTCCATATTTACTATTTATATATGATTAATAATTATTGCTTCAATTTTTTAAAATTTGGTGTTTGAATATATTAAATTAAGCGTAATATAATTTATTTACTCATAATTTATTGTAACATAGCTAAATTTAATAATTTTATTTAGAGATATGAAATTTCAAATGTAATAAGTATTTAAGAATAAAAGTAGTATTCATTCTAAAAAAAAAAAGAATAAAGGTAGAATTTAGCAAAATCATTAATTTATAGGAATAAGGTTCAATTTACCCTTTGAACTTGGCATAACATACAATTTGTCCAAAAATTAGCTTTTTATACAATATACTACTTGAATTTGCACCAAAAGAATAAAATGCTCAGTTTTTTAAGAAATTTTTTATAGCTTTAACTAATAAAAATTACTTAAAAGATTAAAATTAGAAAATAAAAAATTATTTAAAAATATAAAAATAATTACAAAAATTTACATTATTTGATTTAAAATAATTTAATTAATGTTTGATTTAAAAAATATAGAATTAGAAAAAAGATTTAATTAAATTGAAATATTTAGCTAGAAAAATATTTATTATTTATTATTTGATTATTATTATTTAAGTACATTTGATTTAGATCAAATATTTAATTACTTTTGATTTAGATCAAATATTTAATTACTTTTTAAATATATCATTTGAAAAATATTTATTATTTATTATTTGATTATTATTATTTAAGTACATTTGATTTAGATCAAATATTTAATTACTTTTTAATTATATTTGAATTATATAAAATAATTTATTTTTAGATAAAAATTGGACATTTTGTATTTTTGATGCAAGTTCAAAGGTAAGTTGGATAAAAAGTTAAATTTTGAATAAAGTTCAAAAGGCAAATTGATCCTTATTTCTAATTTATATTCAAAAATTAATATTCAAAGTTTAATTATCAAAAATTATTTAGTCCTTTCATTTAAAAGTGGGCTCCATTCCATTTTAAGTATTCATTTAGAGAATTCATTAGAATTAAGGAAATTATGTGAAACTATTAATAAGGCTAATATTTCATTAAAAAAATGTCATTTTAGAAAAAGATAAAAAAATTAACTGCATTGACTCATGAGTCATAACAATAAGAATGCATATGGAAATAGTTGTATAATATTATTTTGATTTCATTAAAGGGCATTTAAATTGGATTTTTTTTACTAAATAGACACTTAATTTTTTTTTTACTTTTGGCATTAAGTGAGAGATCACTGTATTAAATTAAAGGACAAAACAGTCAAATATTATAGAGTACTCCCTCCTTCCCCTTAAATTTAACAATTTTGGACCTTTTTTGGGTTCCATTTGGATGACATTTTAAAAAGATAAATAAATCAAACTAGCGTTAACTATTTTATTCCACTCATATTTAAATATCTGCACTAAACTTTATGTTAATTAAATGATCATTAATTAAAGGATAATTTAGTCAATTATTCTTTTTTTTTATAGAATTGAAGTGATTTAATTATTTCCTTAATTATTATGAAAAATTAAAAACCGTCAATCATAAATTATAATCATCCTTCCATCCCAAAAGGATAATCCATCTTTCATTTTTGTTTGTCCTAAAATGTAGTCCACTTTCTTTTTTTGCTTTATAGTTAATCCTTAAATTGTCTATCATATCCTTATTAAATTTTATTTTATTTTCAATAATCTTCATTGATTCTTTCTTATTATTTCAATATAATGATTATTTATGTGTTATTTAAGATGAGCATAATAGGAAAATTAGATAAATAAAATTGTCTTTTAACCATAATACTTGCTAATTTGGGACGGAGGAGTATTTATTTTAAAGAATATACCTATTAAACAAGACATGCTACATCCTTTATTAAACAATAACTATCTTTAGATATAAAAAGAACTATTAATTTTGTTTAGTTACTTAAAAATAATTCTTTGAACAACATTCTTTTCCATTTTTATTTATTTATTAATTACCAAAGAGAAGAAAGCATGTCCTTTTAGATATTCAATGATTTTTAACATTGGTAACATTGAGGAGTGTGATGGGTATGGACATTGAAGAAGATAACAAAACAAAGGAAGATGATATATATAGTGTTAAATTTCAAGAAAGAACATATAACAAGAGAGGACCATAGTAGGCTTCCATTGTTCCATGAAACATTCTTTCATGCCATGTACAATGCCACATATGCAATGATTAATATTATTTCTTTGATATCTAAGTCAGGCCTAATTATATTTATACTATTAAATGTATGCATTCAAAAATTATTTAAACAGGATGAATTATTACAGTGACTAGAGACATTAGTCCATCTCCTCTCTCTCTAATTTTCAAAATTAATTTTAGTTTGGGGCTGTCGTTGTTTATCAGCGTTAGCCTCCTATCTTCTACTATTTCTTTTGTTTAAATTCTTTCGCTTTTAATCTTTTGTTCACATTAATAAACTCATATATATTTTTCTTATAATAAATCTGTCTTTTTTTGTTTGTTTTTATTATTATTGCTTTGTCTCCATATTTGAAGTTTTTTTATTCCTTCTTTGTGGGATGTCCTTTATTATAGTTTTTACTAAATAAAATATGATATTTAATTTTATTTGATTGGAGACTTTAGATATTGATTTCTAAATATAGACCTTTGATCACTAGAGCTTGGTGCGATATGTTTCTCCATTGATATTATTAATTCATAGTAGTGAAAACTCATATATATTTTTCATATATTACAAATTCTTCGAAAAACAAATTAGATATAGAAGATCTAAAGAAGTTATTATTTTATCATCCAAATCAATTAATGGACAAGTTACTGCTGTGAAGATTTATATCTCTTGTCACGATCAACTCAAAGTGGAAAGATCTCATATTATACTTTTTTTTGTTTTAGTTTTATTATTCAAAAGGATATGAATTTCTTTGTTTTGTTAAAAGATCAGCGAACTCTGTAAACTATTAATAGTAAAATTTTATATCTGGTTTATGAGTATTTTTAATTCTTCATATTATTATTAATAAGTTACATTTCAAAAAAAAAAAAAAAAATTCGTGTTTTAATTCTTTCAGATTCTATTTCATTAATAAGTTACAATTTCAAAAAAAAAAAAAAAAAAAAAAAAAAATTCGTAGTGACTAGAGAGAGCTTTGCTCTAACTTGTATAAAACTTGGAAAATTTTCTATTTTAATCTCTAAAATTTGGTTTAATTAACTACTTTATTCTTTTTATTTTCAAAACTACATTGCTTAGTCACTGCAAATTGCGACTGTACTGAATAAATTAGTCATTCAGTTCAAATTTTGCACTTGCTAAGTAAAAAAACAACGGCTCCATTTGTTTCTGTAAAATAATTTGTAGAAAAATTTTTCCATAATTTTCTATTGTTTGGGACGTTTACGAAAATAAGTCAACAGAAAATATTTTTTTGGTCAAAGAAAAATTAAATCATCTCAAGGAAAATGACTTCCTATTTTCAAGAGCGTAAAACATTTTCCGGATTTTGACAAACTTATTTTGAACTTATAATACCATATTTTTTTTTAATTTATTAATTATCGGTAGCCACTACCACCACTCACCTCACCACCACGGGCCACCACCGTTCAGCACCACCACTGGTCACTGTAACTTCATAATTTACCATTTTTTGTTATTCTCGTTTAAAACAATAAAATTTTAAAAAAATACAAAAATTATTATTATTTTATTATATTATTATTATTATTATTATTATTATTATTAGTTAAATTTTATTTTTTTAACTAATTTTTAACATTGCAACCAAATAACAGAAAATAAAGTCATTTGAAGCAACCAAATAACAGAAAATAAGTCATTTGAAAAATTTTTTCTAAGTAAAATGTTTTTCTTGAAAAATATTTTTCAAAGGTAAATTATTGTTTGGAAACAAACGAAACCTAAAATACCAAAAATTCCTTCAGAAAAAGATCAAAATATCAGTTATTCTGTGTCTCTTGTGCTTCTTTATGCATTAATTATTTTTTTTTAGTAATATGAATAATTAATTGGTAATATTAAAAAAATAATATGATAAAAGAGAAACCACATTATTCATATTATTAAAAGGATAAAAAATTTTTAGCATAAAAAATATAATAAAAATAGGATAAAAGGTATATTGATCTTTTCCATAGGTATTATTTAACAGCTAAAGATACAAATTTTTTACTAAGGACTAATTTGTCCAGCACTGCAAACCATAGGGACTAAATAGCATATCTGTTAAAAACGAAGGATTAAATAATTAATTTCCCCAAATTCTAGGATTTAAATAGTTTTTTTTTTTTAACTTTATACGTTACACTATCATATGCAATAATTTAAAAGTAAATTACTATTTAATCCTTTGATCATATTTTAATGTATTAGTTAGACCTCAGTTTTTAAAAAGTAAAAATTTAGTAAAAAGACGTTCACTTAATCTAAAGGTACAAGGCCTAATTTTGTTGTTTGCATTATAACAGTTTTACCGGTTTTATTTATTATAATTAATCAGATTGAAAGGTCTCTTTCCATTCTCAAGAACCAATTCTTGATTTAGGATTTTCTTGGTAACCGTGCTGACAATTTATTTATAGTCTTGAAGAGAATCAAATTGAGAAGATTTCTTGTTTACGTGGTAAAAGAAAGAGACAGAACAAGGAGAGAGCACACAGAGAAACTGATTTTTGGAACTATAACTTTATCTATCAAATTTAATTTGACTTGCAGAAATACTTAAAATTTTTTAACACAAATGTTAAGTAGTGTGTGGAGCTATAATGTAGGCATTACATAATGAATTTTTAGAAGTTGAGATCTTAATTAGTATATTTAATTATAATTAAAGGATCAAATTGCAATTCACCCTACTTTTAACTATAAAAGCAACAAATAACATTCTAGCGCTTCCGTTTCGGTAATTTTAGTCAAGGTAATATTAATTCCTTTATTCTAAGTTTATCTTTGTCTAGATATTCCCACAAAAAATTTTTTTTAATTAAAAAGAATTAATTAAGGACAATTTAGTGAACTATTCTTTTTTTAATTGATATAGTTGAATCATTTTCTTAATTCTTATTCCATTTATTCCAAAATATAAATTGTTTAAGGTTTTTAAATAGGGTTAAGGAAATAAATAATTCTCCTAAATTATACTTCTTTTGTTCTCTTTATATAGAGAAAATTGATTTTGCACAGAAATTAAGATTGTAGTTTAACTAAATAATTTTTTCATTTTATGCATAATTTGCCTCTAAACAACATCAATTGGTCTGTTAATTGAGATAGAGCTAACTCCCAATAAAGTATTAATTATGGGATTTGCAGCCAAAAATGGAAGGAATTGGTGAGATAATACATTAAACTCTTAAAAATTCAAACTTTTCCAAATTATAACTTTCTATTTGAAATTTTTCATTTCCCTCGTTTACATCAACTCTTGAGCATTTTCAAATACATGCACTCAAATATAACAAAAATGTGGAGCCATAGTTTTTGTTACTCTCATTGTCCCCTCAACGTCTACAATATGTCCAGGTTTGTATTGCCTATATTTCATTTATAGAACATGAGCACGAATTTTCATCAGTGCTTAGTTAAATTATAAAATTACATCAGTTGGTCAAAGTCAATAAAATCCGTGTACATATTTTACAATGTGTAATATCAACATAAAAGGGTCTTTTAAATTAGGGTTCAACCTTCCAATTGTCTATCCATATTATAGATAATACAAAAATTGACATTTATATTCGTGTTCACATCCATAAAGTCGAGCGCACTATTAAAAACATATAGAAAATACTCATTTTGCCATATTTTGAAAATACAAATTCATTAAATGCAATTCACTTTTATCTGCCATTTTTCTTGTTCTGTGAGCAATTTTCACATAGATAATAGACTTTTTTGAAGGGCTTTTAATTGACATCTTTCCCAGAGTTTCTATTTAAAGTAAACTTGCCTATATAAAAGAAATGTCAAATTGGAAAGTTTCTTTATATAAAGAAAGTAGGGAAGTAACAAAATCAAAAGTAATTTGACCAAATTATTATTTATCTCAAAACCAAAGGTAATTTTGAAAGATAGTTTTAATATAAAAAAGATAAGATTAAAAAAATATTATTTATTACTACTTAAAATACTCAAAATGACTTACTTTTTGGGATAAAACAATCACCCTTGATAATATACAATGATAAAATACATAGAAAACAATATTTAAATATATTAAAGGATATTAGACTCTCAAATAAACTCTAACTAACAGGTTATATAGGATTTCCATAATCTTTATAATACATAGAAAACAATATATAAATATATTAAAAGATATTACTAACAGGTTATATAGGATTTCCATAATCTTTATAATACATAGAAAACAATATATAAATATATTAAAAGATATTAGACTCCCAAATAAACTCTAACTAACAGGTTATATAGGATTCCCATAATTTTTATCCTAACATAATTTATCTTGACTCCAATATATATACCGTAAATTTACTCCAAGCGAGGACTAATTCTCAAATACTTTTAATTCTCAATTCTCAATTCTAATAGCTAACAGTTGATACGGTGAGCGTGTAACACACCTTTTACGGTACACAAATATTGATGTGTATCTCCTTCAAAAAAAAAAAAAAATACAAAGATTATCAGCAAGATTCGTTCTACCACCACAAGATTCGTTCTATCACCGTGATTGTTCCATTACCGTGATTATTCTATCGTTTTTTTAATCAAAGAAGAGAACTTATGGTTTGTCACAAACAAACTTAAAGTTGGTGTAATTTAAAATTGTTAACCCTTAAGGTAACTCTATATACTTTTTTGTAATGCTATAATTATTTAATCAAATAATAAATTGGTGGATTGTAATTCAATTACGAGAATTAATTAATAGTTATATTATGTTTGTCAACTTCTATTTTTTTTTTATATATATAGATGAAAATAATTTGCGAACAAAAAGAAAAAGATAAAATATTATGAATAGGGATAAATGTGAGAATCTAATATCGCTTGAAGTTCTTGAAGCTTTTGTTGCGTCCTAATGTTGCTAGGAAATTATTTTGGATTTGGCCAAATCAATTTAATTCTCAAAATTTCCTTCTTGAATATTCCAGCAATATAATTGAGATCTTAGTTTAGAAAAACTCAGCTAGTGACTAGGATTCAATCCTTGTTTTGCTTGGTTGAAAATTGTGTTACTAAGAGCTCTCTTCAATAGGTAAGGAATCAGCCATTGCCAATTTCTTTTGAAAGAGGCATATTAATGCTATTGGCCACATATTGAATTTTGATTGTTGTATCACTATTTTTCACATAGAGCAGATATAGAGCAGATAACCTAATTTTTACCCATAGAGCACAGGTTTCACAAATGATCTTTTGATCATATTTCATCGTTAAGGAGAAAAGTTGAAAGTTGAATTTTATCAAATTTACTTAATTAACTATTTTGACCCTCAATTGCATTTTTTCTTAGCCACCAATTATTTTTACCAGCTAATTACACCTGCATCAGTATATTTATGTAACATTATTTTGGGTTTTAATTATTTATATTATACTGTTAAAGTAATAAAAATCATATCCTTATTAATTCGAATATCAATTTTAAATTTAATTAGTTCCAATGTCATCATCTAATACAATTATTTTATAAATCTTCACTTTATGCCGTCAGGCAAGAATTATTTATTATGAATATAATGTGATAAAAATATTCGGATGTAATGGATCTTGGAGACACAAGAGGAAAGTAAGAATTTAATTAAATAGTGCAAAGGTAATAATTTCCTTTTACTCCAATATATATATTCTAAATTTACTCCAACCGAAGACTAATTCTCAGATACTCTCAACTCTCAATTCTAATAGTTAAAAACCCTAAAATGAGTTATATTTTGAAAGGGAGAGAGTATTAAAAGTGAACAACTATTAAATTTAACAGAAAAGACCACGGCATAACATTAATTTTACAAATGATACGCAATTGTCTATGCTCTACACATATTTCACCTAAAAACTCTACGTCTAGCAAAGTGAAAATGTGAAAACCTTTTCTCTGATTCTCACATTAAAAAAAAAAAAAAATACAAAAATAAAGGTCACCTCCAATTAATGAATCTTTTGATATTATTTCAAAAAAAAAAAGAGAATCTTTTGATGTTTTTCATAATAAGTATTTTGGTTTTTATTGTTTTAATGAATAATTAGTGGCTCAAACATAAATTGACACTTAAATAAAGTAAAAATCTAAGAATATCTTTAAACTTCAGATTTTCCATTAAATTCTTCTGCTAAATTATATTTATTGACTATTTTAATTTGTAAAATTGCATTTTATTAAATAGAATTTCATTATTTTTTTAATCCCTTGGAGCAATATTTAATCCTATCATAAAAAATAATGATTAAAATGAATAAATAAAGTAAAGAAGCTTAAAATATCATAATAGCCTAAAACCAAATGACGATTACTATTAAAAGGTAAAATGACGATTAAAAATATAATTATTTTTATATATTATCGATGTATAATATATTTTTTAATTTTTATGCTGAACATAATTACCTTTTTCTTTCAAAGTGTTATAAATACAAATATTAATTAAAATAATATTTAACGGTTATTTAGTAGTTTTAAATAATTATAAATAAAATAATCATTAGCTGCTTTGAGCTTCGATCAGTTATCTCCTCGTCAAAATTCTTATCAAACGCGTACATTATAGCAGGGATGGACTTACGTACATAGGGGCAAATGAAGCCCTGGACCCAGTATAAAAAAATTTCAATTTTTAGTGTTAAAAAGATTTTAAAAATATTTTAATTTTACCCGCTCATTAATCAAAATTATAATTTGTCTCCCCTTAATTTTTTGGGTTGAGCCCATCCCTGATTATTGCTGTTAGTAGGAATGGAAGCAGGACGGATACCCGTGAATTTTTTATTATCCATACCCGTATTCATTTAAAATTTTACTATTCATATCCGTTTCAAACCCATTTAAATATCCATTTAAGTATCCGTATCCGAACCCGTTTAAATTTTTATTGTTTGTACCCACACAAAATCCATTTAAATTGTTCTTATGCAGGTAGGATACTTGTGAATTTTAAACTATCCAAATCAAATTTATTTAAAATACAATTTTTATTAATAATGGATAGAATACTCGTTTAATATAGCGGATACCTAAAGACCTATACCCGTACCCTATCCAAATCCATAACGGGTAGTAATTCACTAGATCGGAACGGCGCGGATATCCTAAAATACCCGCATCGCTTTCATCCCTAATTGTTAGGTACCAATTAGATATGCAGCTGGACCCCTCTTAATTATTTTATTTTTGAATTAATTTATAAATAAAAATATATATTTTAAGTTATTGAAAGATAAAAGTAAGTGATAGGAGAAATTAATAGAATGTATTGAGGAGCTAAAAGACCGAGCAATGAGCAGCTAAATGGGCAAAATGATATTTAAATCAGATCAAACAAGAATAAGCTCGGTCAAAGAATTATTTAAATTATGTAATTAATGTTTAATATTCTCACTCGACATTTACAACTGGAATGCTTGCTAAGTATTTACATCTTCGGTTACAATAGAAAGCATATTATAAATATTTGTATTATATCTCATTAAAGGACACATTACATCTAATAGCAATGTATGTGTATTCAAATTCTACTTTTATCAGTAAGTATCAAATGAAATACTCTTTAAATCCATTAATGACTTTTTATCCTTTAGTCCGAGTTGAAGACAAAATCTCTTAAACACTTGTATTTTGTAATGGACAAAAATGCATTCAAACCTTTCTCCCCACCCCCACCTACACATTAGAAATTTTTGACTCAACGTGAAAGAGCCAAGGTATTCAAGGGAATTTTTTTATATATGTCATTACTGTCATGCGTGAGAGTAATATATAGGTACAAGGAATAAATCCCTATAATAGAGAGGTACAAGGAATAAATCCCTATAATAGAGGAGAATACAACAGATTGTTTAAATACAAATTCAAACTTACAACAGATGAGCGAAGTCTTAGGGAAGACTTGAGACTTGGACCCGTTCAAGATATGGGTTTATCACCTCCCCGCAAACTGAAGGAGGGAACCACCTTCAGTTTGAACCTGAGATCGAGGAATCTGGTCTTAGACAAAGGCTTAGTGAGCAACTCCACTAGCTGATCCGTTGTAGAAATGTAAGAGACGTGAAGGTGCTTCTTTCTAACTTGATCCCTAACGAAGTGAAAATCAAGTTCAAAATGTTTAGACCGAGAATGAAACATAGGATTTGCAGCCAAGTAAGTAGCGGAAACGTTGTCACACCAAATGCGAGGAGTGGCTGAGTTTGACTGTTTGAGTTCTGTAAGAAGACCATGGATCCAATATAACTCAGATGCTGCTGTTGCAAGAGCTCGATACTCCAAATCTGTACTTGAACATGCAACAGTATTTTGCTTTTTGGAGCACCACGAAACCAGATTACTTCCATGAAACACAGCATAAGTAGTGGTGCTTTTACGATCAATTTGATCGCCACCCCAGTCCGCATCATTATAAGCAACTAAATTACCATTAGATGAGGGCCGAATTAATAAGCCATGAGAAATGGTTCCACATAAATAACGCAGAATGCGTTTAACTGCTTGCCATTGGGAAACAGACGGGGAATGCATAAACTGTGACATTTTATTAACCGCCATAGTGATGTCAGGTCTAGTCAATGCTAGATACTGCAGCATGCCTACAATTTGTCGATATAATGTGGGAGATACTACAACATGCCTACAATTTGTCGATATAATGTGGGGTTTTCAAATGAATTTCCACAGTCTTGATATAGAGCGAGCTGAGGTGTAGCTGGTGTAGCCACAGCAGTGGCCTCATGCATATTGGCCTTGCGAAGAAGATCTTGAATATACTTTGACTGAGATAAATGAAGACCAGCATGGGTGAACGTTGCCTCAACCCCTAGAAAATAGTGAAGAGCACCACCAAGGTCTTTTAAGTGCAATAAGGTCTTTAAGTGCAATTTTCGAGCCGAGCTGATTAATCAATCGACGAAGAAGAGAAGAATTGGAACCTGTGATTATTAAATCATCAACATACACCAAACAATAGGCAAGGTCAGACTTAGAGGAATAGATAAATAAAGAGTTGTCTGCTTTAGAACCATTAAAACCAATGTCTTGTAATGCCTTCGAGAGACTGAAATACCAAGCACGGGGTGCTTGTTTGAGACCATATAAGGATTTTTTCAAGGCACATACATAATCTGACTTTGTTGGATCAACAAAACCCTGTGGTTATTCCATAAAAGCCGGTTCATCAAGCGTACCATGAAGAAAAGCGTTGGAAACATCAAGCTGACGAATGTCCCAACGATGATTGATTGCAATAGATAAAATCAAGCGAACAGTGGCAGGTTTAATAACTGGACTAAAAGTCTCAATCTAATCAAGTCCCGGGCGTTGATGAAACCCCTTCGCAACCAACCGTGCTTTGTAACGGTCAATAGAACCATCGGACTTAGTTTTGATGCGGAAAATCCATTTACACCCATAATGTTAGGTGCTTGTGATCGTGGAACCTGGAACCAAATCCCACGTGCCATTAGACATTAAGCATCAACTTCAGCAAGACATTAGCATCCCTCCAAAAACTGAAGATTTGCAGCTTCAGTATTAGGAAGATGGAGCAACAGTTTAGGTACCACGGCTTGATACAGTTTGGGTCTTAACATGCCGGTTTAGACCTTTAACCATGGGATGCCGATTGGAACATTCTGCTGGTTGTGGTGCAGGAGGAATACGATCAACAGCCTGAACTGGTGGAGGAGCACGAGGTTCAGGGAATGAAGTAATATTCGGCAGAGAACCTGAACTAACATTTGTAATAGCCGGAGCACAAGCAGTAGTAGGTATTATATCTGAATTCGATACTGTGGATGGTTTGTGTAGGGGAGATAACAGTGGAAAAGCAGGTGGAGAACCAAGGATTGAGGAGCTACCATCACTTTGCTTGAACGGAAAATCCTGTTCAAATAAAACATGACGTGAATAGAAAATTTTATTAGTAGCCAAGGAAAGACACCTGTACCCTTTATGGAGCAGACTGTATCCAAGAAATATGCATTTTGTAGCTTTATGGAGCAGACTGTATCCAAGAAATATGCATTTTGTAGAACGAGGCTCAAGTTTGTTTTTAGTATACGGTTTAAGCCAAGGGTAACAAGAACACCCAAAAACTCCAAGAAAATTATAATCAGGCAGACGATCGAACACTTTTTGATAAGGAGACATGTGATTAAGAGTTGGAGTGGGCAACCGATTAATTGTGTGAACAGCAGTGGCAAAAGCATGATCCCAGTATTTTGGTGGTAAAGATGCATGAAACAAATAAGCTCTACCAGTTTCAGTGATGTGTCTGTGTTTCCTTTCCGCACAACCGTTTTGTTCAGGTGTGTGCAGACAGGAACTCCTTTGTACAATTCCATTTTGGGCGAAATAATTTTTAAGTGCTTGAAACTCCCCTCTCCAATCTGATTGAAAGTATTCAATAGATTTCCCAAAAAACTTTTCAACAATTAGACGAAATTTAGTGAAGCAAGAGTAGACATCAGATTTGTTGCGGAGAAAATAAATCCATGAATACTTTGTGAAATGATAAAAAAATAAAACATAGTAGAGGCATCCATCAGTAGAAGCAATGGGTGCAGGACCCCATAAATCCGAACAAACTAATTCTAAAGGTTCCTTAGCAACAAAAGAGGAATCAACAAATGGCAATTTGTGTGTTTTACTAACACTGCAGGTTTCACATAAGGAATTATTAAACTTATTCGTAGAAGACAAATTATTGGAAGACAAAATCTTTGAAACAGTCCGAGAACAAGCATGGCCGAAGCATGCCATGTAGACAAAGAAACGGAATTGCAAGTGGGAGTAACACCAGCAGAAGCCAAGACATAGAGCCATCTTTAACATGTCCCCTGTGAAGAATTTGCTTCGATCGAAGGTCCTTAATCACAAAACAATATGGGAAAAACTCAAGTGAGACATCATTAGAAATATTAAACTGACGCGAAGGTCCTTAATCACAAAACAATATGGGAAAAACTCAAGTGAGACATCATTAGAAATAATAAACTGACGAACAGAAATCAGATTAGTATTGGAAGTAGGAACACGCAAGACATTAGAAAAATTACGAGAATTTAGAGTTAAATAAGCAGACCCAGTATGAGAAATGGGCAAGGTTTTACCATTTGTGAGAGCGACTTCGTCTATGCCTAAGTATTCAGAATGAAAAGCAAGATTATCCAGTTCAGATGTCAAGCGATGGGTCGCTCCACTATCCACGATCCATGATTAAGGAGTAATAGTAGGTGAGGATGAGAAATTACTTGCAGGTTTAGGGTTTTGCTGATTATACCTTGGACTAGGACAAACATTAGCAATGTGACCTTGGCCGCCACAGTTATAACAGACCGGCGTAAAACTGTTAGTGTTCGAAGAAGAACCTATTCCTCTACCAGAATTATTGGAATAACCACCTCGTCGAGCGCCACGTCCATGACCTCGTGAGGAACTACCACGATTCATAGGAACATTCGTGTAATGAGCAATCGCAGGAGTGACAGTTTCAGCACTTTGAAGCTGCAACTCTTCAGAGAGCAGCAAACCCAACAAATCATCATAAGACACTGAGGAGAGACGTGCTTCAATGTTACGAGTAAAAGGACGATAGTCCTTACCAAGTCCTCGAAGAATATGATCAATAAGATCATCTTCAGAAATTGCAGCGTCTAGAGCCAACAACTAATCATAAATCTATTTAGCACGACTCATATAAACAGGAATAGAATCAGACCCCTTCGAGAGAGCATGAAGAGCAATCTTAAGAGTTCTAATTTGAGCTTTCGAACCAGAGGCATATTGCGCTTTCAATCAAGTCCAGACTTCATGAGCCGTGGCAACACCAACAACTTGAGAAAGAACAGATTCGGACAAAGAGCTTAGGATCCAACCAAGAACTGTTTGATCCTTGAGAAACCATTCGGAATAAGCTAGATTAGAAGCATTGTTAATTAGCTTTGGTGGAGGAGAGACAGAACCATCCACATGATGAAAAAGCTATTGGCCATGGAGAAGAGGAGTGATTTGGGTTTTCCACAAAAGATAATTGGTAGAGGTTAATTTTATAGTCACATGATTCTAATTTTATAGTCACATGATTCTGAACAGAAGGAATTGAAGAAGGTATGGCAGAAGAAGAAGCCATTAGCAGAAGGAGAAGATTGTGAAAAAAAAATGTTAAAAAAGCTCTGATACCATGAAAGAGCCAAGGTAAGGGAATTTTTTTATATATGTTCATTACTGTCATGCGTGAGAAGTATATACAGGTACAAGGAAATAAATCCCGTAGTTAATTAGAGGAGATAAAGAGCCAAGGTATTCAAGGGAATTTTTTTATATATGTCATTACTGTCATGCGTGAGAGTAATATACAGGTACAAGGAATAAATCCCTATAATAGAGGAGATACAATAGATTGTCAAATACAAATTCAAAAACTACAACAGATGAGCAGAAGTCTAGGAAGACTTGGACCCGTTCAAGATATGGGTTTATCACAACGTTCATGGTTTATTGATTAATAAGTAAGTTGTGATGCGTCCATTGCCACTTATAAATCTATGAGATTTAGTCCAAAGCCCTTAATGACTTGACCTCAACTCAATCCCACCGACTACAAAATAGCTTGAATTTAAGATACAAAAATGTTTGATACAGATCAAATCCACAAAGTGCAATAAATGGAATTGGAGAGAAATCTTTTCCGTTGACTTATTTTTCTGAACGCTCCAAACAACGGAAAAATGTGAAAAATATTTTCCTATAAGTTATTTTATGGAAACAAACGGAGCTTAAGAGAAGTACTCTTTTTCTCCGCAAGAAAGGAAAAAGGAGAGCTTTTTAATTTAACACCAACAATAATGACAAAAAGACTTAAAAACATAAAAACGAATTGCCAATCAAAAATTAAAAAAATGCAAATTGATTGGTCATAACATAGCAGCATAATGTAACAAATTTACTTACATGTGTAAATAAATTAAAATTAATTTCTTTTTGAACATTCGGTGTGATATGAAATCATTCATTTTTCATATATGTGAAATTATCCTTGCATTATATTTTATATACACAATCCAAATGATATGCATTTGATTTTATTTTTAATTATAATAAAAAATAATAATACTATAAAGATTGTTTTTTAATTAATGAAATTAAATTCTAACATCTTCTTATTATTAGGTTTTAGGCATGCAAAATTTTTAATTTTAATCCTTATCAAAAAGTATTATAAATTTATATATTATTGTAGTAAGATAGAAGATAAATAAAGGAAAAAGAAGAAGATAAAACTAAGAAATGTATTAAAGAAATAAAAAAGTCAACTTTATAATTTTGTAGTCCAATAATATTCTCCTTTGATGGAAATCATCTAAGTAAATTTTAATTTCTTCTGAAGTTATCATAAGTGCATAAATATGGTATAATGTTGATTGTTTCTCATCTTGAACTTAGACTTAAGAGTTGTGTGAAAGATCTCTGGTTAATGCTTTTTATTCCAAAGATTGTTTTCAATTTTCATTTTTCTATGTTAAGATAGAATGAGATGAATAGAGGGAGGAAAAAAGTGATACACAACCTAGAGAATAAGAGAGGAAATGTGCATTATTAACTCACAAAACTCAATGCACCAATTGAAACAATGCGTTAATGCTTATAAAGAGGAAGAATGAAAGCCACAAAAAATTGAGAAGGACAATTTTAATGGAAATGGTGAATTTGATTCGGATCAAAATGATCCATTTAGCATTACTCTTTAAGATGAGTAATGTTAATGGATCAAAATGACTAAGAACCCAAATTAATGTTAATATTATTACTATTTTATGTTCTCTCTCCATCTATAATAGCTTTTATTGTTATTGACAAAAAAATTCAGAGAAAAAATATTTTAAAGAATAAATTCATCAATTTTCATCAGTAATTATACAAATCAGAAAGCGAAATATGGATCAACGAGTGACTATCGACAAAATAATTTTTTTTATTAACTTTTAATTTAAAGAGGAAAATAAATTTTTTTTTATATTTTTAAAAGGAAAATATAAATTATTATTTGTGGAAAGGAGAGTGTTTCTTTTAAAAGCCTTTTTTTTCCTTTTGCCAAAAGCAAATTTGAAAGATACATATTTGAAAGACAAGTTAGAAAAGATTTTTGCTTGATGTGAAACCCTTGTCTTATACATTTTCCTATAATGGTATTTTAGTCATTTTTATGCATTAAGTGATTTTAATACTAATTTGGTTTAAGTGATTTCTTTATCAGAGCATTTTAGTGATTTTCGTACCTTTATAAATTAAGTCAATATTTACAGTGATTTTCGTAATTTTTATATGACATTAATCCAAGGTACAAAGAATCAATCTCATATGACATTAGGAGTGAGCATTCAGTTAGTTCCACCAATTCAAATCAAAATTTAATCAAGTCAAATTAACAGATTATTTTTATATTAAATCAAAATTTACCGTATTACATATTTAACCTAATTTAATCGAATCAAATTGTCCGAATTAATATCAGTATTAACCACATCAAAATAAAAAGAAATGGAAATTAAATTAATCATTTGATTTTGACCAAAATGTCTTATTAAAATTGATTTTACCTAAATTAAACTCTAATATTTTAACCAAGCTTAACTCTAGCATTTATTTTCTAAATTTTAAACACTATGATGACACATCTATTCTTTAGTTAATATGATTAATTCAATTAGAATTAGTTTTGATTGATTGTAGTTTACTACTGAATAAATCTAAATTTATTAACCTTGCTGAAGAAATCATTTGCTGATTCACTGAACTAAATTGGACGATTTATAAAATTGGCCAAATCATTTGTTCACGTCTATATAGCATTTAAATTTTCATAACTCTATTTAACTTAAGTATTAGAGTGTCCGCAGGTACATTCCTTTGCAACATCTTGACCTGTCTTTTTCATATCCAACTACCTCGATGATAGTCTTCACTCGTCCACATCTATAAATTTTGTATCTCACTATATACTAATTGGCGCTATAAGAAACTTAGTTGTCTTGATTTAATAGTTACTAATATGGAACAGAAAAAAACCAGTTGTTGATATAGTTTTATTTTACTGGATGGGTTTATAAATAACGTGGTAGGCTGAGTCTACTTAAAAATTTCTCTAATTGAAGAGAGGGGTAATAAGCTATGTTGTTCAACCTGTGAAGCATGCTAGAGTGTTTGAGTTGTTCGGTAAGTGAGGCCAGTGCTAGCATATATGAAAATGTTATTATGATAAAAAGTTGATGTTTGATATGTTTTGATGAATTGAATGTTATTATACAGTTTGAAAATTAGTTGGAGGCATTTTGAGTATAATTAGCATGAAATGGTCCTAAGGATATTTTGGGCATTTTCATGCAACTATGATTTTATGTTTATAATATTAGTGAAAATTCAATACACGAAATGATAACATGAGAGTTGAAGCTAATTTGAATGCATTATAAATTTGGCTTATATTGAGCATATTGGGATTTTGGTAATTTGAGATGAAATTTGGAAGTTAACGAGTAATTAAGTACAAATATTATCCTTGTCTTTGATTATAATTGACAAGATTTTTTTTTAGATAGTCTGCCATCTTCTTTGAAAAAAATATATTAGTTACTATTTTTTTTTTTTTTGACATTCGATATTATATATAATGAATATTTCTAACTCTGCACTATCGGTATTATATACTTCGAAACAAGTATATGAAGTTCGACACAAAATTCAAGGAATAAAGCAAAGTGAGATGACCATTAATCAGTATTATGCTAAACTGAATAGTTTGTGGCAAAAACTTGATTACTATAAAGATTATCATCCCAAATGTGAGGCTGATGTGGTAGGATATCAGAGGAAAGTCGAGAAGGGGCGTATATATGATTTTCTTACAGGTTTGAACACTGAATATGATCTGATACGGATTCAAATTTTAGGAAAAGACCCTATGCCTTTGTTGTAGCAGACATATTCCTATATTCAACAGGAAGAAAGTTACAAAATTGTCATGCCTACTACTGGTTTTGTTGAGAAATCCAGACTTCATGCTTCTCAACCTGCACAAAATACTCATATTTCTTCAAGTAAAGACCAGTTAGTGTGTGACTACAATGGAAAGCCAAGACATGCTAAAGAATCAAGTTAGGAATTGCATGGATGACCAACTAAGGGTGGTGGTGGTAAAAGGATGGGTTCCTCTAGACCTGTTGCACACCAAGCTGAAGTAGTAGCAATACCTGAAATATCATCTTTTGGGAGTTTCTCTCCTGAAGAGGTATAATCACTAAAGTGCCTTTTATCGAAATTCGAGTCTCCATCCACCTCCGCTTCTTCCAATTTTTTGCAATCAGGTATGTGCTAATTCTGTTGATAATGATTCATGGGTTATAGATTCGGGAGCAAACAAACATATGACAGGATCTTCTAATAACTTCATAACTTATTCATCTTGTACTGGCAAAGAAACTATTTGCATTGCAGATGGTTCTTTTGCACCTATTGCTAGCACAGGTTCTATTAAGTGCACACCCACCATTGATTTAACTTATGTCCTTCACATAACCAGTTTTCCTATAAACCTTTTATCTATTAACGCTATTACAAAAGCCATAAATTGTAAAATTTAACTTTTTCCTACTCATTGTGTTTTGCAGGATCTGAAAACAAGGAAAACGATTGGTTTTGGTAGATTGCATGATGGTTTATATCTTTTGGAAAAGAGCTGCAATTCTTTGGCTCCCTATATTACTCGAGCCCTATTAGGAAATCATAAATCCTAGTCAAGAAATAATTATGTGGCATAGGTGATTAGGGCATCCCTTTTTTCTGGTCCTAAGGAGAATATATCCTAGTCTTTTTTAGCATTGTCAGTTAGAATCCTTAGTTTGTGATGCATGTGAACTTGCTAAACATAAAGAAGTTCTTATATATCCTATAATAATAAAAGTTTCGTTCCTTTCCTGACTATTCATTTTGATGTATGGGGCCCTACTTCTACTGTTTCATTATCTAGTTATAAATGGTTTGTTATCTTTATTGATTGTTGTACTAGATTAACTTCAGTTTACTTGCTAAAAGGAAAAAGATGAAGTGTTTTCTTGCTTTAAATCTTTTTATAGCTTGATTAGTGTATAATTTAATGCAAAGGTTAAAATTTTGAGAACTGAAAATGGAACTAAGTATGTGAATAGCATGTTTCAAGCTTACTTAGACTCTCATGGAATCATAGATCAAACTAATTGTGTGAATACTAGTGCTCAAAATGAGGCATCTGAAAGGAAAAATAGGCATCTACTTGAGGTAGCTAGATCCCTTTTATTCACCATGAATTATTCCCAAGACTTATTGGGGAGATGCAGTGCTCTTTGCAGCTTATCTTATTAATAGGATGCCTCTTAGAACACTCAATTACAAAAGTCCTATAGTTGTTTTACAAGGTAGTACCTCATATATTGTTCCTCTAAAAGTATTTGCTTGTGTTTGTTTTGTTCATCACAGGCATGGAGGCAAGTTGGAACCTAGAGCTCTGAAATGTATGTTTGTTGGTTATTCTGCTACTCAATAGGGGTATAAATTTTATCATCCTCCTTCCTGCAAATACTTTATGAGTATGGATGTGACCTTTAAAGAGTTTGAGCCTTATTTATCCCCAACTCCTCTTTAGGGGGAGATTAGGTTAGAATATATCAGTATCTGGTCCTGAACAATTTATGAATATAAGCACAGTGATGAGTGAGAACCTAAAAAGGGTAGACTTGATAGGCCAAATTTAAAGAGATACAGTCGAAGATAGAAGGTTAATGCCATCGCGCATGATACACCTAATCAATCATTATCTATGCGATCAGCTCCTAAAAATCCATGTGGTGAGTCCTCTATAACTCCAAGTTTTAATATTGATGCAATTCCTTCTGTTAATATTCCTGACTCTAACCTTATAGTTGATGATGTTGATCTTCCCATTACTCTCAAAAAAGGGATTAAAACTTGCACCAAACATCCTATAACCCAATTTGTTTCTTACGACTCTTTATCATCTTCCTATAGAGCCTTTATGTTGCCTATTTCTTCTATTTCTATTCCACAGAATTGGCAGAAAGCATATCAAGATCCAAAATGGAAAGCAGCAATGATGGAGGAGATGAAAGCTTTGGTAAAAAATGGAACTTGGGAACTTGTTACCCCTTCATTAGGGAAGAAACCAGTGGGATGCAAATGGGTATTCACAGTAAAACACAGGGTAGATGACACAGTTGAAAGATAGAAAGCCAGATTGGTGGCAAAGGGAATTACTCAAACATATGGAGTGGACTATCAGGAGACTTTTGCTCCAGTTGCAAAGATGAACATCATTAGAGTCTTTTTGTCATGTGCAACCAACCTAGATTGGGGCCTACATCAATTTGATGTAAAAAATGACTTTTTGCATGGTGATATAGAAGAAGAAGTATACATAGATATTCCTCCAGGCTTTGATAATGAGAAAACCAAAGGTAAGATTTATAGATTGAAAAAAGCATTGTATGGGCTGAAACAATCACTTAGAGCATGGTTCGATAGATTCAATAAGGTGATGATTTCCGTCGGTTATTCTCAAAGTAATGCTGATCATACCTTATTTATCAGACACTGTAATGGTAAGATCACTTCACTAATTGTTTATATTGATGATATGGTTGTTACTGGAGATGATGATGAAGAGATTGCTCGCTTAAAGACGTTGTTGGCTCAGGAGTTTGAGATTAAGGGCTTACGGAGTATGGGCTGAAAACCAAAGGTAAGATTTATAGATTGAAAAAAGCATTGTATGTACTGAAACAATCACCTAAAGCATGGTTCGATAGATTCAATAAGGCGATGATTTCTATCGGTTATTCTCAAAGTAATGTTGATCATACCTTGTTTATCAGACATTATAATGGTAAGATCATTTTACTAATTGTTTATATTGATGATATGGTTGTTACTGGAGATGATGAAGAAGAGATTGCTCGCTTAAAGAAGTTGTTGGCTCAGGAGTTTGAGATTAAGGACTTAAGGAGTTTGAGATACTTTCTGGGTAATAGAAGTTGCTAGATCGGATAAAGGGATCTTTCTCTCTTAAAGGAAATATATCTTAGATCTCTTAAATGAAACTGGGATGTTGGGTTGTAAACCAGCTGATTCTCCCATTAAATTTAATCGTAAATTGCAAGCAAGAATAGGAGAACCGATTGACTTGAGTCACTATCAGAGATTGGTAGGCAGATTGATTTATCTCCACATACTAGGCCTGATATAGCATATGGTGTAAGTCTAGTTCGTCAATATATGCATGATCCACATAGTTCTCATCTTGAAGCTATCTTTCATATTTTAAGATATCTCAAGTCTGCTCTTGGGAGAGGTCTACTTTTTTCTAAGCATGGTCACCTAAAAATTGAAGCATTTTCTGATGCTGGTTAGGTTGGATCTCCTAGTGATAGGAGGTCAACTTCTGGTTATTGTGCCTTTGTTGGAGGAAACTTAGTTACTTAGAGAAGTAAAAAGCAGACTGTAATGGCTCGTTTGAGCGTAGAAGCGGAATATAAAGCTATGACTCAAGGGGTTTGTTAACTATTATGGCTAAGGAAGATAATAGAAGAATTGCAAATGTCGAAAGGAGAAGATTCGACTTTGTTTTGTGATAATAAGGCTGCCATTAGTATTTCTCAAAATCCAGTTCAGCATGATCGGACAAAGCAGATAGAAATTGATAATCATTTTATAAAAGAAAAAATTATTCAAGGTGTGTTGAAGCTTATTCATGTGCTTTAGAGAATCAAATTGTAGATGTTCTTGCTAAAGGGCTTAATAGCAAACAGTTCCATAAGCATGATCGGACAAAGCAGATAGGAAATTGATAATCATTTTATAAAAGAAAAAATTATTCAAGGTGTGTTGAAGGCAAATCCAGTTCAGCATGATCGGACAAAGCAGATAGAAATTGATAATCATTTTATAAAAGAAAAAATTATTCAAGGTGTGTTGAAGCTTATTCATGTGCTTTAGAGAATCAAATTGTAGATGTTCTTGCTAAAGGGCTTAATAGCAAACAGTTCCATAATTTGGTTTGCAAGTTGGGCATGTGCAATATCTATGCACCAACTTGAGGGAGAGTATTGACTTTTGTATAAACTAATTAGGAGAAATTTATTCTTGCCTTATTATTGCCTATTTAGAATTAGATTTATTTCCCTATTTAGAATTGTATAGTTGTATATAAATAGGATGTATTGATGATATTGAATATATAGAAATCAATAAACAATTTTTCCCATAATTTCTAAAAATCAACTACATATAGCAACAATTATAATAATAAATCAATAGCCTTAATACTACAGAATTATAATCACTTACAGTTTTACGAGCTTTGCATTAATAAATGTACCCATTCATGATGAACCTTTAATAATTGTATCTTTCTTTTAAACCATTCCAAAAAACAAATAGACATTTTAATTATCAAATATACAATAGAAGAAAATTATTGCTTGAAACTATTTCAATTAGATTCTTGATTTCTATCTTTAATTATATCTCCAAGACCCATAGCATCCAAATGTATCTCAGCATAAATATTCATGATAAATAGTTCTTGCCCGTGATATCAAGGGCCACAAATTCAAAATTTACAAGATTTAATATCATAAAAATTATTATAAAAAAATAAAATATTTATATAAGACAATAAAATCATAATAAAAGAATTTAAATATCCACTAAGATAATTATGGAAAGTACTATCACAATAAGACAATTATATTAGGTGATAAAGATTATAGAATAATTCAACAAAAATAGAACATCATAAATTAATTTGTTAGTATCATTATAAATTATAGACATTAAATCTAGATCTCAAATGTACATAATAAAAGAAGATTATTAAATATTATGTATTGTTATTAATAATTAATTATAAAAACATAGCAATAACAATTATAATATACAAACACTAGTGTGTATATTCGATCTTTTAAATATTAAGATAAATTGCTATACCGTTGATAAGAAAAAAAAAAAAAAAAAAGAAAAGAAAGAAATCAAGGTCTTCTGAATAATAAACATTATGTTATATAACAGTCAAAACAAAACAAGTAAATATATCTATATTTAAAAAAATGGGATATTTATAAAATAATCTCTTACAAAAAAGGGATAGTTTATACATTGATCGTCCCTTTTATATTAAATTCACTTAATATTTATTTTATTTTGTATATCACCAATTTTAACACTTGCCCAAGAAGATAAATTATCAAATTCCTAAGAACAAGATTAAGTTTATTTGGGGAAAGTGGCGCTGGTAATAGAAGAGCAATTGAAACCGGAAATTAGAATTTTGAAGAGTAAAAGCTATTCATAATCAAATCAAAAGACACCGAACCCCAACCCTAGTGATACCCACTTGGTTTGGGTCACCCACCCTCTTCTCCAAGGGTACAATTCAAAAGAAAAGAAAAAAGAAATGATTACGAATGGGTTAATAGACAAAGTCTATTGATTTATATTAAACTGATTTGACACTTGCTTGCCAATATGGACATTGGAAACTCCCTTTGTTCTTTATTTGTGGGACTACAAGGATAAATATTAGCTTTTGTGTCCCATGATTTTCATTTTTCTTAACTTTTTATTTTTGAAATCTTCTTTTTTGAGCATTCATGATCTGAGGAAAAAGATTTAGCCCCAATGCCAAGACAAAAGGATGACCAATATTTTTGAGGACTTAATGAGATTTGGTTGTAAAATGAGTTAGTGGGAAACATACTCCATTCAATTCATGAGGTGCCTAGGCTTTGTAGAAAATTGGAAATCAGATGGGACCAATTCTGAGCTACTACTTTTATTTTTAGGAAGTCAATTCTTTTCAAAAATATTAATGATTTTTTTATTAATTTTAAGTTATATGATATATACTTTTCAATACATGAAATAATACTTCATAAAAGGTTAAATAAATAAAATAATTAAATATCAAAACATTTTGTCAACAAATACTATTTTAAGCCAACCATACGTAGTTCTATTTTTTTTTTCTTATTTACGTTGAAAGACTTATCCATATTGTATAGTCCACGAGAGTAAATGGAAGAGTTATTCTTATTATATAGTCCATAATATTTTTTCGACCCGTTAAATTTCTTAATTAAAAAAAAATACTAAGATTATGTTTATCAAATGTAATGTGCTGGAATATAATTGTAATGGAATATAATGCAAAGTGTAATTAAAAAAATTATGAAATGTAATGTTGAATACAAACCTAAAATATCTAATTCGTTGATTCAAAGTAGAAAGCAAGGAAAAATTAAAGGTGGAGCTTTTAACCAACCATTTCAACTTTTACAGTTTACTCCAAACTTTCAAATCAAATTTACTAATTAACTTTCATCATTAACCCTGCTAAGAACTAGTAATTTTCTAATGAAACATCCCATCATATAGAAACAATAAAATATTTGAATATAGAAACTTAAAAAGAATATCTCATTCAAATATCGAAAATCAATTTTAATTAATTATAAAAAATCAAATATGGAAAAATAATTTTACTAAATTATTCAATTTTGAATTATTAGTTAAATATGCAAAGTCAAATTTTGAATTATTAATAAAACATGCAAAGTCATTTTTTGATTAATTCTCGAATTTCACATTAATTTTTTTAAAAAAAAATACACAGAAATCAAAATTGAAAAGCGCAACTTGAGTAGTTGTAAATCTACTCAAAAGCTATGCCGAGCGGAACTAGCCTCAAAAGCTAATTTAGGTTCACTCAAAACTTTTTTTCAAACTGTGGATTAATTGAGCTACTTATGTCGGCTTACGCCAGTAGTTGTAAATCTGCATTTAGTTAATTAAATTAGATCAAATTAAATTAACTCAGTTTATTCAAATATATTTTATGGTAATTAAATCTGAAATTAAAATAGTATAATAATGATCTAAAGTGAATTAAATGAATTTCATCTGAATTTGGCTACTTCAAATCAAATAAGTAATATATGGTAACCAACTAAAAATCTAAAACCAAATAATTTTATATACTCGAACAGATTGATAACGTTAATTTTTAAATATAACTATTTGAACTCTAAACCAAAATGAGTCAATTTAATTCGATTTCGGTTAGAAATCTAAAACTATCGCCCCTACCTCTAATATTGTAGAAAAGAGGATTGCAAAAGTGACATATGTAACTGTAAATAACAAGCAAAAAACATCATTAAAAAAAAAAAACCAACAAACCGCTTACCGTAGCAAAACTGAAACCTCCTTTATTATAATTGTTTATTTTTTTTAGTTTGTTATTTATTAGAAAAATAAAGCAGTTCTTAATTTTTGGTTACTTGTCTTTTTAAAACTGTTTTTTTTTTTTTGCTAAAATTATTTTTTTTTATGATATGAAAAATTCTTCTAATTATTAAATATCTCCCTATTAAAGATTTTAGTTAATAATAAAAATTCTAAAAACGCAAAATTTGAGACAATAATTAAAAATATTTTACAATTTAATTTTTAAATTTCAAAGTTATAATAACTATTGATTATTATATATACAATCAATTGAATAAAATATAATATCTGAATAAAATATAATATCCAAGTATTGTAATAAATAAATAATACCAAATGAAATTAAATAATAATAATAATAATAAAAATAATACTAAATAGAGAAGAGATAGAAAAAAAATATATAATTTTAATAGAAATAAAACTATCTGATTGTATATTTTGCATAAATGAATGACATTATATTTATACAAATAGAGAAAAAATAGTAATAATAATAATAACTTTATAAAATCTTATTAAAAATACAAAAAAGAATTAAAAACAAAAAATACAATTACATAAACCATTATTTGTGGCTTCAAAGAATAGTTTTCTAAAAGGTAAAGAAAAAAATTAAATTAAATTTAAACAAACAAATTTTATTGTTTTGAGAATTCGCTAAATTGGATCTAATCTTGAAAATTTTTCAATCTGATACCTAGAACGAAGCCCTATGGCTAAGCTCATTGACTCATATATGATTTTCCCCATATAATTTAGAGTGATTATAAATTTATCAGTTGGTAATTTTTGCCAAATTTATGAGTCCACCAATAATACTGAAATTATTTCTATTTTATTTGATTTCATCTGAAAGATATTCAACTCAATATGTCTCCTTTATTTATTTATTTATTTATTTGCATATTTATTTTGAAATACATAACCTCAAATACAAAAATTTAAAATGGGAAACTACTAAATAGAAATATCCTAAGTTTTATAAATAGTTTAGATGGAGGAGCTTTGGAGTTTTTTTTTTATGAGAATAAATTAAATTGAAAATTTTATTAAGAGAGAATCATATATAAATATGAAATACATATTAATATTATTTTAATTTTTATAAACAAAGTCTAGTAATAAATCACTTATATAAAGAATAAGTAAATAAATAAATATCAATTTAGCCCCTGAACTTATTTAGCGAAATCAAAAAGGTCAGTTTTGACCTCTTCTGCCAATTTAGCCTCTAAACTTGTTTAAAATAGTTAAAATGTCATCTTTAACTTTTTTAGCTAGTTTAATCCTGAACTTGTTTTAAAATTTTTATAAATTAATAAATTGATTAAATTCAACTGGATTGATTTTTCTCCCTTCTTGTTCTGTACCAAAAGCATCATATCAAACTTTTTCAATACTTCTAAACTGAAGTTTAAATTCATAAAATCATCATTTTTGTAACACAATAAATTTACAAAACATACAGTATAACTTTAATCTATTCAATATAAGAAATACATGGATTTCAAATCAATTTTAAAATGTTCAAATTCATATATATTTATGAACTCAAAATCACCTGTCAAGGATATTATATACTTCATATATGGTTTTCCTTTATTTCAGATTTAACTAATATTTTAAATAAATTATGCAGATCGATCCCAATTATAATCTTAAGTGTATGTAAATACAACAACGAATCAACGGCTAAATTAATTCAAAATATTAAATCCGATCTTTTAATCGTTTTAAACAAGTTCAGGGGATAAATTGATCTAAAATTTTAAGTGTGATATTTTTAATCATTTTAAACAAGTTCAGAAGTTAAATTGGTTGAAAATGTCAAACCTGACATTTTTTGTCCTGATAAACAAGTTTAATGGCTAAATTGACCATTATTCCAATAAAAAAATATAATTTTGATTTAAAATATCCGATCGAGTTGACAGAGTATAATACATGTGTCATAGACAATCGCTTGATCCACTTGATGGCTATTTATAGTCATTGTTCAACTCTATGGTCTTTTTACAAGTCCGATTTAATTACTTTCAAATTACTTCCTTCTATCAGAGATGATATTCATACTCCTTTCTGCATAATTGCGCAAATAAAAAATATTATAAACAAAATCACTATTATAATGACAATAATAATCCAAAATCTGTCAAAATAACTAATGACTAGATATCATAACTAAATTTGAAAATAAAATCTCAGGATTTAGGTAAAAATAATCTCAATATATAAGTATCAAAAGAATTAAACATAAGGATTATCAAAAAAAAAAAAAAAAAAAAAAAAAAAAAAAAAAAAAAAAAAAAAAAGAAGGACAAGAGTATCGAACTCACCTATATCGACCCATACAAAAAGAAAGAGGGCTTAGACCCAAATATGAGCTTCAGAGACTATTATAGATTTTTTAGGATAAAGTAACGTAAGATAACAGGTTAATATTTTTTTTTTTTTTTTAAGCTGAGAAAAAGATGTAAGAGAGCAGAAGATTTTTATTATTTATTATTAGAGAAAATTAAAAATTTATCCCTGTAATTTACCATAAATTACTAATTCATCCATGTATTTTAAAAAACATACTACAATATCCTCATATATTGATCCATTATAAATAATTGTCCCTCCGTTTATTTTGTTTCAATTCAGACGTTAATTACAATAAAAAGACATTAATGCCCCTCATTCTACTCTATCAATCTCACTTACTCCACTAGCATATTGTACTTGTTATCTCTTCCACGCCATTAACCAGGCTAAAGAAGATAACTAAAGGCATACCCAGATCTAGATTAAATAAAGGGAAATTTCTAATATGAATTCATCACCATCTAAAACGCATGCAAGTGTGCGTTTTAGCCCATTTTCTCATTTTGCTTTGAACCCACATGAAGAAAAAAGAGACGTAGAGATGAGTTAAGCTACCAATTTCACCATTTCTAAACCTTTAAACCATCTCAAATCATCAACAAAGTAGAAGATTAGTAGATTAGATTAATTTTAGAGAGAGAAAAGCTTGAAATCCATATCCATGGCTGTCATCTTTGTATTCCGGTCTTCGAAATCACTTCTAACCCTTGCTTAGACACTTGTAAACATCTTTCCTGGGTCCAATTCCTCCATTAGCTTAAGAAATCAACAAAAATAAAAAATTAGGGCATATATGTTATATAAAACTCAACAAATAGTGTGTATTTTAGACATAAATATTATATCTCTATTTTTTGACAGACTATTTTGCTTTGATTTGTACTAAAATTCAAATAAAATAAACGGAAGGATAATAATTTATAATGGAACCCAAATATGGAAATATTGTAAAAATACAAGAAAAAACTAATAATTTATGGCAAATTATAAGAATAAAATTATAATTTTTCTTTATTATTGTTACTTGAAAAGTTAGAATCCCTAAAAACCTCTCTGTTTTTGGGATTGGAGAAAGTTAAAAAATATTGGTTTTCATGTTTATTTTTTAAAAACCCGAAATTTTTCCAATCATATTTCACAATATGGACTCAATCTCTTTCTCACTTTTATGATGCATACATGTCAAGGCCCACGAAGCAAATTTATTTCCTTTAAGTTCAATACTTTCCAAATAAAATATAATAATTATAATAATAATTTATATTTAAGTAAATTTTATCACCAAATTTTAGAGATTATTTCGTTTAGTTGATCCATACAGTTTGTGACTGATTCGCGTCCAACATTTAGATTATAGGTATTTGGTAGGTTTTTTAATCGGCAGTTACTTACGTCAGTTATATTTAAAAATATTTTCGTATCAGTTGATAATTGATTTCTATTTATATTATATTCGAAATTTATTAATCTTATATAAATAATTATTAAGCTACTTCAAAAAAATTATTATTAATAAAATTATTTTTTCAAATTAATATTTTTTATAGTTATTTAAAAATAAATCAAATTTTTTTAATACATGGGAGGCCCAATGTACCGAAATAACATTATGGGTTACACAGCAGAAGGTAGCCACCTCTCCTACATCTTCTACGAAAGGTAGAAAGACCAATCAGACCACGTCTGATTGACTAATTAATTTTTATTATATAATAAATTAAAATAAAGAATAATATATTCACCTTAAATATTAAAAAAATATATACATTTACATAATAATATCTAAAAAATATTATGTCTTATGAATAAAAAATAATTATATCTTTAATGGACATTTTATATTTTAATAGGAACCGCCTATCATAGTTTTTTCAAAAAAATCAACATTTTATCAACTAACTACTATTAGCGATCAGTGACCAGCTATTAACAACCGTTATCAGCTATCAGTTGGTATGAACCGCTAAACAAAACCAACCATTAATTAGATTATAAAAGGGGTTTAGATTTAACCTGAAATCAAAATTCTCGGACAATTCGATGAACTAACCAGTCATCAAATCTAGTCCCCACCCTTCCATTCCTTTTTCCCTACATCTAATTAAGAAGGAAAATAAAAAAATTAAGGTCATAAAAATTCATGGGTAATAATTACTAATAAATTGCAAAATAAAAATTTATATACCCATAATTAAAGGTATAGGAAAAGTCAAGGATAACTTTCAGAATTATAAAGTAAAAATGCAATTTGAAATAATGGTGATACACGTATGGAATAATGTAGAGAGATTGCCCAATCTCAACTTGATGCTTAATTTGTTATTTTCTGGAAATTGTTAGTTTGATTCATCAATCATGATTAAGAAAACCTAAAAACGAAGTTTCCTTCCACTTTTATTTCTTTACTCCAACCCCAAATACATACATATTAGATAGTGTCTTACAAGCTACATATTAATCATCTTTTCCTTTTCAATAGAGATGGAAGCAGGCAATTAGTTAGTGGGGTGGGTTCATGTCGTTCCTAATTCATTAATTTTTGAGATTCATTTTCAATTATTCTGTATTTTCTTACTATTTTTCTATTTTTTTAATCATTTTTCAACTTTATGGTTCTTTATAATAATTATAATGTATAACTACACATCGAATTACTTGAATTGTTTGTATTACAACTAGGGTTGAGCATAGTTTGATAAACCGATCCAACCAAATTGGTTGGACTCATTTTGGTTCAATTTTTACCATGTTTGGTTTTGGTTTAACGTCAATAGAAGAATTTTTTTTTAATCAATTTGATTTTATTAAGTCAAAAAAGTAAGCCTAATTAGTCCAAAAAAATATAAAAACTGAACCAAATTAATCAAATCAGTTTCAGTTTGATTTATAGGTCAAAATAATACTGTGGGCAACATAATAAGGGATAACCCTTCTCTTGGATCACCAAATTAGTAAAAATAACTATGGTCATTAGAGACCGAACTCGAAATCTTTTACTCATCACATAAGTGAAAAAACCAATCAAACGACCACCTGATTGGCAGATTTGAATTGTATTGAATGAGTGGCCACTCCTAAATACAATAATCTTAATATAAGATTTCAAGCTCTTTTAATTTGTATTGAATGAATGAATTGTATCACGTTCTTTCTCTTTTAAATTTAACATTAAAGGATAAATAAAAATTGATAGAGGAATACATCTTTTAATGTAGTTTTTTTATTTAATGGTAAGAAAAGAAAACCTTAAGTGCATGCCTTATTTTTGGTTATGTATCAAAATTTTCTCAATATTTAAATAAAACTTGCATCGAAGCTATAATTTATAGTTGAAGACCCTTTAGTCTCTCAAACTAAGATTTATTGCTGTCATTATTTTACTATTTTATAATTAATTTATATTTATAATTATCGCTTTTTCTCTTAAAAAAATTAATATTTCAAGAAAAAAGTATTTATCATTCATATTTGCCATTCATTCAAACAAAAAGGAAATATTTCTCCGCTGCTTGCATAGGGAGAAAATGAAACTCTTTTACTCTTCTTTTTAATTTCTGGATTATACTAAACATTTAATTATCTTTTAGTACCTAAAATTCGGGCTAAGCAAAATGACCAACCGCTAAATCGATATTATTTAGTTCGGTTGGTTAAAATCAAATCGATTTTATAAAAAATTAAAAAAAAAAAACGAATCGAACTGATTCAATTAAATTTAAATCGGTTTCAGTAAATTCAATTAAAATTCCATTTGATTGTGAAAGTTTAATTTACCTTTTCAAACCTCAGTTTAGCTAGATCTGTGCCTAAAAAACTAAAGTTTTGTTCTTACTACAAAATAATTAAATAAAATGTTTTCGTTTATCCTAAAATTAGAGGCTAAATTAGAAAATAAAGTTTGGGGTAAAATAAAACTTTAAAATTTTTTGGAGGGTAAACCATAATTTTTAAATACTTTGAGGGGACAATATGTAATTTCTTTTGAGCAATATTTTTAGGGCGGTTGTCTCCATAAGCCTCCAGCTGAGTCCACCCTACCAGAAACTTCTGTTAGTTTATGAAAAATACTGTTTTGATTCTTAATAAAAATAATTTTTTTAAAATTGTGTGGACAATATTTTTCGAACGTGAAACAATGTATAATGGAATTCAACATCGTTAGGTTCATGAAATGAAGAAAGTTCAACTCTAATTTAGGTAAAAATTTATAATTGTGTGAAGGTTAGAAATAAAGAAGAAGATAAAATGTTATAAATGAGAAGGAACTTGTGAAAATATAACAAGAATAAAGGTTTAATCAATGTATTCGATAATGTCAATTTTAGGATGCCACAAAAATTTTTTTTTCCATCAAAGTTTAGAGATAAAAGTATGTATTCAGCTGTTACAAAATATAAATAAGAGAATTAATATTCTGAAAAAATATAATCATGTTCCTAAATTTATTGAAATTAATATTTAAATCTCTCTACTTTTTATAAAATTATTTTGATGTCCTTAATTTTTGCCTTCATTCTATTAAATAGTCATTTCATCTATAAAATGGTCATTTCACTATAAGTATTGCCTTTGTTTTTATATTAAACGTGTAGCATGCAGTATCTCTTTTTAGTCTTTTTTGGAAATCAATCTAAATTGATAAAATTTCTGGCCAAATACAAAAATAAATCCCTGTGTTTTATAAAAAAAAATCTCGTGATACTTTCAATTTTTATTTTAATTTATTGAACACTTAAACTTATAAAATTATAAAATTTGATTAATTAAATACTTATTGAATAATTGAAAAAATTAAAAATTATTGTTTTAAAAGTTACAATAACGACGTATGAAATCAATATTTTGTATATAAAACAAAAAATACCAATCAACAAATATTGCTAGTTTTTACTTTTCAAAACCTAAAAAATTTTGAATTGACTAAGAGAAATTATAAATCTTAAGAGGAAAAGAAAAGATCCTTGATTAGCTCTTGCGAGAATAATCTTGTTTGAATGGTATCGGAGCCAGAAGTTCAGTTTGAATAAAATTTCTAATTTTCTGAAAAAGTAAGAAAAGAATAGAGGGTGAAAGTCAAAATTAAGAAAATTTAGTAAAAGAAGAATAAATAAAAAAAATACAACGGAAATAATCAACAATGTGTTGGTTGAGGTGATGAGTGATCTCAACTTCCGTAAATATGAGAATACATATTTGATTTTTAAAAAATATATTTTACTGGAAGTGCGAAAAATTTTTACGCAATACAGAAATAAGAGATTACACCTCTTCCTCGTTATAAAAAATAAAAATACAACGAAAATAAGTATATTAGAAGGCGGGGTCTATTTGATTTGATACGCTTTATAGCCCATACCCTATGTGGCAGTTTTATTTATTGTTCAAAGTCAATTTTGCAAAATTTTCAAAGTTTATTTGAGGACCGACTCGTGTTGGAAAACTATGCAAGTAGGGACATAAATCACATCATTTACTTCCTCCTTGGGTGTATTCAAACTAAATAGATTTTCCATTGAACCATACATTTTCAATGCTTTGATTTTTCCTTTAGTTTGACTGTGGATTTATTTCTTTTATTATTATAATCGTTCAAAATAAGCATTATAGATTTTAGAATCATCGATTTTAGTTTGACAATTGTCAATTCCAATTATAAGAAAAATGAGGTGAAATCGAACTATTTTTAGACGGTTTCAGAGATGGTTTTGAAACCACTAAATCTGATTTTATTCCTATTTGAAATTGAAATTAGATAATTTATTTCAAACTTTTTAAAATTCGTTTTTAGTTTGAATTAATAATAATAATAAGTATTACTCTTGAAAAAAACTGTATTAATTTAATAAAAAATTTTAATAAAACAAAAAATAAGTTTGGAATTTCTTTAAAAACATGTTTTTCATAGTTTCAAACCAGAATCACTAGTTTTAAATCAAAACCGTCGGTTCCGATTTTAAAAAATAAGGAATTAAAATCCAATCGTTGACTACGGTTTAATATTGGTTTTTTATCGGTTTGGTTTTGATTTGATTATGATTTGAAACCAAACTGTGATCATTCTTAGTCTAAAATATAGAGAAATACTTATAATTTCACGTTTTTACACTATGTTGTGAGCAAAGTTTGGTTAAATTGAAAAAATCTAAACCGGATTAATTTGGTTTTTTTCAGTTTCAATTTAAAAATTTAGATAATTTGAATTGAATTATTGAAATTAGAAAATTATTGTTTGCTCAAACAAAATTGATCAAAATCAAATATCAATTAGTTCAATTTGATTCTGGACAAAGTTCGGTTGCAACTTTCATTTAAGAAAAATGAAAGTTCCTTTTGTCACTTTTACACTTTGATTCTATTCGGTTTTGAATTAAATCGCCTTATTGAATCAAACCAAAAATATTTTTTTATTATTGTTACACTTTATTTGATTTTTATTTTTAATTCGAACATTTAAAAACTTAAAATTTTCAATTCCCATATTCTGTTCTCCTTAGGACCCTAAATTAAATGAATTAAAAAAGAAGTTGGTCGCGCTAAACAGATAATTTATTTTCCATCTTATTCAATTAAAGAGAACAAAAGTTATATATTGGGTAAATTCAGATTATTCTTTTATTTTTGTTGATTAAACAAAAAAAAAATATTTAAATCAAACATAAAAATTAGAGACATGATAAATTCCTACCACAATTTTATAAAGGTACACTAACATATAATTTCACACATTTTTTACAATAAATGTAATATCAGCCACCTCTAAAGATGACTCACACGTATAGGGTGTATTCAACAACAACTTTTTAAATAGCTTTTAAAATGCTAAACACTATTTTTTATAGCGTTTGGTAATATGTAACGTTTAACTTTTAACATCTTATGAAACGCTGTTAAAATAAATAACAGTTAAATGCTACTAACAACTATCAAAACAGTTAATTTTACCGAATAAATTCATAATATAAATAAATATGACAAATAGATATATTAAGATGGACATTACATATTCCTTTATGAATTTTTTATAGAAACGTGATACCTCAATTAAGTTACCTGGAAGCTTTTGACATCAAATTATTATTCTAGAATTTAAAAAAGAAGTTAAAACTCAAAAAGAATGGTGGAACACAAAATTATCTTTTCTGCAAAAGTAATATGATTCCCTCAAATAGTTAAAATTGGACAATTTTAGTCAACATATTGTACCTTTTTATATTTTTATTTTGTTTTCTTACATATCTATTTGAAACCAATTCACTTTTGTAAAAGAAAAGAAAATGTAATTGAAAATTTGCTAATAAATTAGGCAGTGAAAGCAATATTTTAAGATAGCAAATGTAATGGTGCTTGTTAGGTCAGTGATGCACTAATAGTGGACATGCATTATATTTAGTGGTAGGAAGAAAAGCTTGTCATCTTACATATTTTTTTTTTTTTTTTTTTTTTTTTTTTTTTTTTTTTTTTTTTTTTTAAACAAGTTTAGACCTATAATACTTCACAAATAACAAAATTAAAAAGGAGATCTTCATTCTTACATCTTCATTTTTTTTTTTTGAAAAAAAAATTAAGAGTTTAAATTTTTTTTTTGTTTTTTTTTGAGAAATATAAATTTTCAAATAATATTAATCATCAAATTATTAAAGGATGTATGGAATATGGGTTTTTTTTTTTTTTTTTTTTTTTTTTTTTTTTTTTTTTTTTTTTTACTTTTAAAAGTTTAGACCTATAATACTTCACAAAGTCAAATTAAAGATGATTTCATTTTCTTTATCATCTTCATTTTTTTTTTTTGAAAAAAAATTAAGAGTTTAAATTTTTTTTTTTTTTTTGAGAATTAAATTTGTTAAATAATATTAATTCATCAAATATATTTAAGGATGTTGGAATATGGGTTGCGCTTACCATGACAGGTCCATCAAACCATCCCACTTATTATATATAAAAAGAAATACTCTATTTGAAGAAAATTTCCATTTAGGACGATTATTTTATATAGAAAAATTTTACCCTAAATGAAAATTTTGTGAAATATATCGAAAGAGAAAGTTTAAAATGTCCTTAAATAACCTATGTTACTACATTTATTTCGGCTCAATTAATGAGTATAGTGGCAGATAAAATGTGAGTTTGACAATTAATAATCTTATGTTTTTAAAGTATGAATAACTATTACGTTTATAAACGATTTGGTAGAAATGTGCTCAACTTTATAGATCTGAACACGAATAAAAATATGTACACTATTCTAATATGGCCACACATTTTAATTGTTGAAACAAATCCTATAATTAAAGTTTTACATTATGTAAAAATTAATCTTTCATGAATACTTATTTATTAATTTCAAAAATAAAATTTCATAAATTATGTTTTTAAATTTTATCTATAATTTTTTTTATAAGTATCAAGGAAGGAGGATTTGAACCTACATCTATTGCCAAGTCATAATGTACTTACCACTAGATTGGGCTTTAAGTATGCTTATTTGTAATTATTTTGATTAATAGGAGTATAAAGATTTTATCTACAATATATAATTGTAAAAAAAAAAAAAATCCATAATTTCACTTATTGGGATGTAATTAGCATTATTATTATTTATTACAATGTAATTAGAAGAAAAATAATTAAAAGAGAGGTTTTTTTTTTTTTTAAAAAAAAGATTAATTAGTGGTTGCTTCTTGCTCACTATAATCTCCCATTTGGTGTACACATCACGTATCCTATGAAATGTCTATCATATGGTGTTAGATTCTGTCAATTAAGTTTGAAATATATGACAAACTGGACGTATTCCAGCACCAATAAAAAAAGAAAAAAAAAGAGTACTTTTTCACTTTTTTTATAAATTATGAGATTAGTTTATTGTACAGTAATTAAATAATAATTTCATATTAATTAGATAAATTATATAATTATTTTATAAAAAGTTGTTAAAATGTCATGGAAAATAGATCGGTATATATTGTAAAAAGTTTATGTAAAATATACATTTCATAGGTTTAATTACATATTTAAAATTAATCAAACTGTAATCAAATATTTAATAGAATTACCTTGAAAAATTGAAAGTTAAGATTTTAATTTTGAATATTAAAATTTAATTAATAATTGGATAGATGATTATTATATTTGCTAATAGAGAACTATATTAAATAAAGATAAAATAATAAAATAAAAATATTATTATTTTTAAAAATGAAAATATTATAATAATTTAAATCGGATGATAAAGAAAAGTGGACAAGAATTATCTGACGGAGAGATTTTTTTTTTTTTTAATAAGCAATAAATAATTCTGGGATACATAATTCAATAAATAATTCTGGGATACATAATTTTCGAAAAAGGTTATAAAATAAAAATAAACGAGGGAATAATCAATAAATTTATATATATATATATAAAAAGAAATTGTGGAGACAAAAAAAAGAAAAATGTAATAATGAGCGGCTAGGGCGACGCTTTCGGTGGTATTGGCATAGCAATGATGTGTTTTACCGTGGGATATGATTACTGCGCACGTACGTCGATAAGAATCTATGACCCCTCAATTACTCATTTCCTGTCTCCTCTCCTGGTTAACTTTAATCCAATGCTTAAATCTTATCTGTTCATTTATGATAATGTCTATATTTACAAAATATTTTTTATAACCATCATATATTTTCCTTATTTAATTAGTTTTTTTTATATTCTAGAAGAGTCGATCAGTCGAAAAACTTTTATGAAATTGTGTATTACACAATCAAGATAATCCTCTCATTTATTTACAAAAATAATGAAATTTCTTATGCTTTAAATATGAGTAGATGTAAACTATCAGATGAAAATTTCTTGAGATTATCAAAATTTTTTATTTATATTGAATGAAATTATTCAATTTCAATTTCACGCTATTTTGAGAGGAATATAAATAATGTCATTTTAAACTTTTATTTTACTTTCTCTTTTTTCAAACATATCATTATAATTTAAAGTTCTCAAATTTGACGCCTCCCGTTCGCTTATTTGAATTATTTTGATTGTCTTCACGTGAGTTCAAATCAAATCATTTCGTTTTTCTCAAAACGAAAAAGTAAATCATTTCACAATGTCGTAACTCATGGGTAGGTTGGAAATTTCTATCTAATTAAATTACAAAAAGTATTCATATTATTTGAGTCAAATTATCAATTTCAAACAATTGATTTTTTTTTCTAAAAAAAATTTTAATTTATAATTTTAATGTTAATTTTACTTATTTCTTATTAGTTCTTTAAATATTAATTTCTCATTAATTTAAATCAAATCAAATTGGAATCATATTGAACCAAACCCAATGGATTAAGTGAAATGAAATATTAATTAAAGAATTGATTTTCAATTCGATTCTTAATTTTGAGGGCAATCCGAATCTAAATATTCAAGATTTGTTTAAAATTTCAGACTGTTTAAAATGAATAAATTTCTACTTATTTCAATTTGTCATTTCTATTCAAAATAAAATTTACACTTCACGATTAAATTATTATAGAAACAACATGAATAAAAAAGTAAAATTTATCTAAGAAAGATTTTTTTTAGAATAAAATTATTATTATCCCATGCAATTTACGTAGACATTAATCACTTGCTATTTTTAAAAATATATTATTTAGTCTCTAAAATTAAACAATTGAATAAATCTCGTTATTTTACTCACCTGTTATTAGGGGTGTGCATAGGGATGCTATTAGTATTTTATAGTATCCATCTGCTTCAATCTGATTAAAGATGATATTATTAATTATAAATGAGTTTGGAACAGGTATAAATAGTAAAATTATTATCTATAATGAATACAGACAGAGTACACTATTAATCGAATTATAATGGATGCAGGCAGAGTAAAATTATTATCGCTTAAAATTCTAGGGTACCCACCCACTTCCATCCCTCAGTACGCAAAACTATCGACTGAACAAAACCGACCAGTTTTAGTTCGATTCAATTAGTCTTCAAGAAAGGTTCAGTTAATCGATTCACTCAGCTTGAACCAAATTTCTTGTTCGATTTCAATCCATTGTATAGAAACTAGTCAATTAGGCTTAAAATCAAACCGAAATGATAAAAATGGACAAAAATAGAGCTAACTGACTGGTTTAATTCGAATTAATTCGTTACAAATACCAATTTCGGTTTGATTCGGTTTGCTATAAAAAAGTTCAATTTGTATTTTATGCCCTCAATTTGGTTCAGTTACCGTTTGCTCACCCCTGCCTATTATTAGGGATGAGCATTCAGTTGTGTTAATTAAGTTAAATTAATTAATTTTGTCAATCCGATTCAATGAATAAAACATGTTTAATGGTTTGGCTGAAAACATTTGATTTTCGGTAATTAATTAAATATTTGATTTATAATTAATCAAACTGCATTACTCAAATTAACCGACATAGAAAAAGTACTTTGTTTTATTAAAAAAACAATAGAAAAAAAAAGTTTAGTCTTAGATGTTGCTGAAACTAGTAATTTCAGTTAAATCCAATCCATCAATTAGGTCTGTATTTTTCCTTTTTTTGGTTAATAACCTAAATGAGTTCAATTAAAATGATACAGTGAAATTCGATTGAGTCAAAAAAAAAAAAAAAAATTTTATTAATTCAATTCGGTTATAAATTCTACTCAAATTGTCCGAATACTAGCAAAGAATTCACCAAATGGTCCGTTTTTGGATTCGATTCACTGATTCTTCGAATTCACCCGGTGGTCATGACCAGAGGGGACTAAGCTGGCCGTGGCCCCTCCTAGACGTGAAGTACTTTAATTTATGCTATATTAAAGTTTGAGTCCACTAACACTGTCTCTCTCAAATTTTTGACCTTCCACATTTTATTTTATTTTATTTTTTCACAAATCCAATTATAATTACACTTTTATCTCCTGGATATTATAATTTTATAACATGTGTAATTTAATAATGTATAAATAATAATTTATTTAATTACTTTCTGTAATTAGTCTAATACGAATATTCAAATATTTGGTTGATACTTCTTAAATGAGACAAATTAAATTATTTTATTATTATTTTTCTCTCTAATTTTTCTGCATTATACAAGGGTAAAATTAAATTTATCTGAGTTTTTACTTTTCTTTATTCATATTAGTCTAAGGAATAAATCTTGTTTATTTTATTTTTACATGATTTGATAATATATATGATTACAAAATCTTAGCAAGTTTTATTTTGAAAAAATGAATTACATATAAAGTATTTTTATTTATTATTTACAAAATTTTAATTTCTTATAAACCAATATTTTTAATTTTAGATTGATTACCATATGAACTAGACTATTAATTACAATTGATTTGAGATTTTAAAAAAAAAAAAAAAATACTTTCATGAATGAGAAAAAGTTTCAGAATGTATAATTGTATGATAAAGTTATTGTAAGATATTTTCGCTCCCTTAGATAAAATTTGTAAAAATTTTTAGTTTAAAATTTTTTATTAATAATATAAAATAATATTTAATGTATTTACTGTTGTAAATTAAAATTAAAATATGTTAATATGTAATAATTGTAAATTCAGGAGAACGAACGAAATTAATTAAGTTCAAAAGAGTGATCCTTCCACACAATCATTTTTCTTCTCGGTCTACTCAACGTACAAACGCTGCAAAACCTAACCTTTTGCGGGCCCACACAAATCCTTCATTTACTCGCTGGGCCCCCACCACCCCACGTTCCCCTCCTCATCATACGCATTTATTTCAGTAGACCCTACCTGCCCTCCTCCATCCGTGTACCTTCTCTCTTCTCATCTCCACTCAAGATTGAAAATCCTACTCATTTCGTAATCCAACGGTTAGGATTTGAGTAGTTACAGATCAAACTACGCACGCAAAAACATAGAAAGAGATTCCCCAACTAAACAAACAAACCTTCCTTTGACCAAAGACCAAAGCCAAACACGAATATTACTAAAAAAACATTAAAATCCTTGCAAGAAAGTAAAATGGTGACGTCATTATACCTTTGACTCTTTCTCTTTCCTCTTTAAACACACCCCACCTCTCTGTTCCTCCATCTCCATCCTCTCTCTCTCTGTCGCCTTTCCCTCTCTCCTTTCTCTACATTTCTTGCCAAATTTTCTTTCGCTTTCTCTCTTGCCAAACAAAACAATGTTGAGGGATGATTTGTACATAACGGTGCCTAGTTTCTTCCGATGTCCGATATCACTTGACGTGATGAAATCACCCGTTAGCCTGTGCACCGGAGTCACCTACGATCGTGCTAGTATCCAGAAGTGGCTTGACAATGGGAACAACACTTGCCCCGCCACCATGCAAGTGCTTCAGAGCAAAGAATTCGTCCCCAACCACACCTTACAACGCCTCATTCAGATCTGGTCTGACTCGGTACAGCAGCAGCACAGTCACCGAGTTGACTCATCAGCTAACTCACTTCCATCACAAGACGAAATCAAGAGCATAGTCAAAGACATTGAAACGAAAAAAGAACGGGATCGCTGTTGTTCCGATGCTTTTTCAAAAATTTTGTGTTTCGCTGAAGAATCAGAGGAGAATCGGGAATTTCTAGCCAAATTGGAAGGATTCGTGTCAATGCTTGTTGGTTTTCTTGGCGATATGAGAAATATTGACTTCATTGAGCAAATAGTTAGGCTTCTGGATTTGATCTTAATAAAAATCGTCAACCATCAACAGTTAATGACATTGCTCTTGAAGAACAACAATGTCGATTCCTTATCTTCGCTCCTTCTCGTTCTACAACGAGGAAGAAGCGCGCACTCGAGAATTGGATCGGTGAGAATTCTAGAATCAATCGCCATAGATGCAGAATCAAAGCTTTTAATTGCTGAAAAGGATGGTTTATTATCCGAATTAGTAAAATTGATCGGTTTAGAAACCGATCCAAGCCTGATCGAAGCGAGCTTGTCATGTCTAAACGCGATTTCAAAATCGAAACGCGTTAAAGTAAAGCTAGTCCATCTCAAAACAATTCCTGAACTGAGAAACATATTAACTGCAGAATCCAACACCGGAGTTTCAAACACAATCACCGAGAAGGCATTGAACCTGCTAGAAACGGTGTCGTCCTGCAAAGAAGGGAGAGAGGAGATGTGCAGTGACATGGCGTGCATAGAAGCAGTGGTACAGAAGGTGTTGAAAGTATCAGTCCAGGCAACAGAGCACGCGGTGACAATTCTATGGAGCGTGTGTTGTTTGTTCAGGGATGGGAAGGCAAGGGAGGCAGTGACTAAGAGCAACGGTCTGGCGAAGATTTTGCTGCTGATGCAGAGTAATTGCTCGCCGGCGGTGAGGCATATGTCGACGGACTTGTTGAAAATTTTTAGGGTGAACTCCAAATCTTGCCTTTCCAGTTATGATACTAAGACTACTCATATTATGCCTTTTTGATTCAAAGTTCGTGCAATACATATGTCATGAGATGGGATATATGCCGATTAACTTTTTCTTTTTCTTTTTGTTTCCCCCCCCCCCCCTATTTTATGCCTTGTTATTCAAAGTTGCTTGCAATACATATGTCATTGAGATGGGATATATGCCGATTAACTTTTTCTTTTTCTTGTTTGTTTCCCCCCCCCCCCCTTTCCTTTCACTCCCTTTTCTGCAAGAAATGAGAGAGAAACCCCCCCCCCCCTTTCTTTCACTCCTTTTTCTGCAAGAAATGGAGAGAGAAAAAAAGAGTGGACATAGAGACTGTAAATCTAAAGGAAAAATTTTGTAGGGAATATAAAGAGAATCAAATTCGTTTGATTTTGATTAGGGAAGTTTTTTCCTTTCTTTAATGTTCTTTGTTTATGTTATTGTCTTCCTTGTAAATCAAAAGTCAAAGTGAAGAAATAGAGAATTGGACAGAAATACAAATCATTCAAATCTTCATTATTTGCTTCCAAGATCTTAACTTTGTTTCAATCTGGCAGCCAGCCACAGTCTGTTTCTGAAATCGAACTCAAAATAATTACATAAAAAGGGAAATTTTGTTTCCTGATTTTAGTTGAGATGTCAAAGAAATGTGTGCTGTGGGTTCATTGCATTCTTCTTGTTCTTGGGATTCCTACTTGTTTTGTTTTGAAGCATAGTGGGCTCTGACTCTAAAACTCTCAACCAAAAGAATTTTATGTGCCAGGGGGAGATGCACTATTCTAATATGTGGTCACAAATTTCTGATTTTTCTCTTTTTGTGTAAATACCTAGCTTTACTCTCTCTTTTTGCCATTAAAATTACAAATGTCGATACATTATACACATTTCCATATTAATACAACAGTTTATAGGATTTTAAGTTTTTATATGAAAAATATTTTGGTGCATGGTTAGTATATCTTTTAAAATAATAAAAATATTATAAAATTAAAGTAATAAAGTCGAGAGCTGATGAAATAAATTCATAGTAAAATTCATATGTTGAATTATAAAGAATGGTTCTGAACTTCTGAAAGATTTAGTATATCTTAGATCTGATTTATATACAGTAAATTTGATTCATGAACATATAACAAATGGTTAGTGATTTTGCTTCTTATTTTATGAATTAAAATTTTGATAATATTATTATATTATAAAAGCATTTTGAAAAAGAAGTGATAATGGGGAAACGAGATTAGTATTAAAAAGGAAAGAGGTGAATCCTGAGCTGGCACTGCAATGGCATGAATTAGAAATGCATTTCTTTTATAGATTCCAAAATTCAGAGCTTATTAGAAAGTGCGACTGAGAGGGAAGATAGAAAGAAACATTGACTATAAAACCGACTTTGAGTGGGTTTGAATTTTTGATTAGATTAATTGGATAGGAAGCAACTGAACCAACAAAATTAAATAAAATAAATAAGAGTAAGACAGACAGACAGACAGACAAAGTGCCGCAATTGCTGAAATGGGTCTGCTTTTATTTGTTGTTCTATATTGTAAGCCTTTCTTTCTCCTTCATTCAATTAAATATTTCATAAATGTTTTTTTGATGGCAGAAAGGAGTGAAAGAGATTGGAATCACAATCCAAAAGAAATCTCTTAAAAGGAGAGTTATATAAACATAGGTTTGACTACTCCAATCTCTCAATCACAATGGAGACATTGGCCCTGTAAACTACATACCCTCTACGTATCTCCGACTCCTTGTATTAGTGGTGCATTATGTTGTAGAGACAATTTAAATAGTTCAACATAATTGTATCCGATACGGATGCATCTTAAACACTCTCGAATGCGTGTTGGATCTTTTAGAAAATGTGTCTTATAATTTATTTTATTTTATTAATTTCAGACATTTTAAAATATTTTGAGAACATTTCTTTTAAACCTATGAGGCAGAATTGAACAAGAAATTTTTGATGCTAGGCAAAGCCAATGATCATGATGTTAGAAAATGTCAAGATAATATTAACAAGAAGGAATTACTTCAACAAAAAAGAATTTCTGAAATGAAAAGATGGAATAGGGCCTGGAATAAGGAAAAGAATTGAAACAAATAAATTTGAAACTTCATCCTGTGTTCCACAGCCTTCTGATGGTAATAAGTTTTCGGTTACAATTAATGAAAAAGATTTTGTGGTGTCCCTGCAAGAGATGCATTGCCATATAGAACATGACAGTTGTCTGTTGTACCATGCAATCATGCCATTTCCTGTACATATTACATGAAGCATGATTCATTACAGTATCTAGATGAGCCCTTAATCATACAAATACGTTTATATGAAAATATACTAATATGGCCTAACACCCTTGAATGGTGAAGACACGTGGGTTGCAGTTAATGAGCTTCCAACCTTGCCACCAGAATTCAAGAAACTACCAAAAAGACCGACAATTACAAGAATCAGGGCAGATTATGAGGAACCAAAAAATTCCAGCAGTGGTAAAATGAGCAGAAGGGTATGCAAGTTGTTAGAATAAAATCCTAGGTGATCTTAGGATATTTGAATCTGATTATAATGTATGCTTTATGATCCCTTTTTTCTTTTTGTACATAACTTGTAAACCTATATAAAGGGTGTCTTATAATGTAAATCACACAGCAGTACAATATAAATTCCTTCTTATTATTATTTTTTTTTGAAAATATAAATTCCTTCTTATTTAACTTGGTATTAGAGCTTTCTAGGTAATTATTTTTCTTCCTTTTGCAAGGCTTTGGCTCTTCTACTGGAAGCCTTCACGCTTTCCACAGACTTCAGCTGTTCTCCTTTTTTTACAGTAAGTCTAATAATAAATCGCTTATATAAAAATAAAAAAAAATCTTAATTTTAAATATCCGATAGAGTTGACATAACATAATATTTGTACCATAGATAATCGCTCGCTCTACTTTGTGGTTATTTATGAGTATTGTTTGACTCTATGATTTTTCTATAAGTCCGATTTGATTACTTTCACATTTCTTCCTTTTATTAGAGAAGATATCTATACTTCTTTCTGCATAACTATCCAAATAACAAAATATGTTAGACAAAATCAGCATAATGGTTATAACAATAACTTATAACTAGATCTGATAACAAAATCACAAGATATGAGCAATAATAAATCCCAAGACATGAGCAAAAATAATTCAGACCTATATACAGATCTAAAAATCATTTGGACAAAAAAAAAAAAAAAAAAAAGGGATATACAGATCTAAAAAATCATTTGGACCAAAAAAAAAAAAAAAAAAAAAAAAAAAAAAAAAAAAAAAGGGTGACCACCGGTGAGAGCTCACTGGTGGCCGTGTATATTTGGCTTTTAGCATTTGAGGTTTTGGAGAAAGAGAGAGCTGCAAATAATGAAACAAAATCAAGGATTCTGGCAAAGATCCGTGTATATTTTTCCTCGGAAATTATACATTTATATAGCTAGATTTCATTTAATGAAAAATGGACTAGGTTTATCGAAATTTAATTATAACAATTTATTTGGTTTTTGAAAGGAATTCTCGTTATTTATATTTATTTATATATTATTTTTGTAAAATATATTCTTTCCATTTCATTTTAATAGCAACTTTTTCTCTTTTTACAAGGATTAAAAAAATGATTGAAATCCATTGATTTTCCAAAAAAAAAACATGGTACAATGTCCAAATTGTGCTTCTTAAATTTAAATATAAAAATAAATTACACATAATAAATATGGGTTAAAGTTGGAAAAAAATAATTAATAGTCTCAAAATCCTAAATGAGCTCTTAAAACGAAACAAATACATTTAATCTTTTAAAGTATTGATGTAAAGTGTTTATTATTTTGCTCCTTTTATCACTTAATAATAAAGGCTTAAGAATTCAAGCATCATAAAAAAAATAATAATAATGCATGAATAATAGCACTTAACCATCCCTAACTAGTTAGTACTATATTAAATCGAAACATTTCTATTTAGGCACAAATCAAATTATATTACTACCAAAAAGTTTGATTCAAAAAAAATTACCATTTTTAATAGTATGTCATAATATTAAATTTAGGACGAAAAATAAATAAAATTATCTTTAGAGATCTCCACAAAACTTACTTTAAGCTTTGCTAAAAGAATGGATTAAAAAATGTGAATGACAATAAATTAACTAGAGATTAAATATGTGCAGCAGAGCAGTGGGCTTTTTGTGTCCTGAAAAAGGGCAGAAGGGATTGGCTAATATGTGCATATAAAAAAAGTTAGGAAAGGATGGTTCTCTAATCACTTAACCGAGGGCTTCACTTTTCTTTTCATTTCTTTTTTTTTTTTTTTTTTTTTTTGGAAATTTCTTTTTTACGTTTGCCGCGGTTGGTTTCTGTATAAGGCATAAGATTGACGATAGTTTAAATATATTGCATATTGACACACCCAAATATGTAAAATTTTAAGAGAGAAAATATTCCAAAATAGAAAAATATATTATAGTTTTTTTTTTTTTTGAGTTTCTAAATACTATTTTGTTTCAAGTCAAAACAATTTTATAATATTAAGAAAAAAAATTTTTTTTTTTTTTTGAGTTTCCTAAATACTATTTTGTTTCAAGTCAAACATATTTATAATATAAGAAAAAAAAATATCAAGAAATCATCAAGAGTCTATTTATTGCAAAGGAGATATACATCTCTTACTAAATTAAAATGATAATAATTGCAAATTATTTAATAATGAAAAAGAAAAATAAAAATTATTATTATGAATAAAACTCTTTTCAGTACTCACTTAATAAAAAAGTTTGAATATAAATAGATATATAAATATATCAATAAAATATTATATATATTTTTAAAATTAAATTTTAAATTATTCACCAATTACACACATGTTCATTTTGTTTAAAATAAATATAGGGAAGTAAAAATTTAAAAATTTGAAAGGTTTAATAATTTGTATTCTATTTGATTTTGTTTTTATTTTTTAAAAAATATACTAAATCAAATCATATAAATATGACTGTAAAATCCTAGTCAGAGAGTTTACTTCATTATCCTTCTCTTTTGTTAAAAAATCAACAAATCATATAGCTCGATACTTAGCACGAGCTACTGGTTCTATGTGTGCTTTTGTGGAGTGGCTTAATATTCCTCTATCTATTATTTATGATGTACTGCTCTTTAATCTCAATAATAATTAAGCAATATTTCTTTTAAAAAAAATCATACAAACATAAAGAAAAAATATTAATAAAAATAACATATTTTTCTTTTTTTTTCCTCTCCTAAATAAATATTACGTATATTCTATTTGAAAAATTATTTTTTAAAAATATATCCAATCAAATATAAAAATATTAAGAAAAAAATATTAATTAAAAATATATATTTTTGTTTTTATTTCTCTCTGAATAAATATTTTATATTATAATAAAATAGAATCAAATATTTAAATTTCTCTCCTGAATAAAATATTTTATATTATAATAAAATAGAATCAATATTTAAAAAATAAAATATAAAATCTCAATGCTCTCCTTATTATATATTTTTATTTAAAAAAAAATATTAGAAAAAGGCATACACACTGAAAATTATTTGAGATCGCTAATTATTATATATGTATTTTATTTTTACCAAATAATTTTTATAAATATATCCATAACTAATAAATGTAATTTTTAATGCTATTTAAGTATTATTTAACATATTTTAAATTTCATTAAAAGCAACTGGTCAGAAATCCATTATTTTTCCTTATCTCCAAAATTTTCAAATGTCTCCTTATTATATATTTTTATTAAAAATAAATTTAGAAAGGATAAAACTGAAAATTTTGAGATGCTAATTATTTATATGTATTTATTTACAAATAATTTTTATAAATATATCCAATTAACTAATAAAATGTAATTTTTTAATTGGCTATTATTAAGTTTATTTTAACATATTTTAAATTTCATTAAAAGCAAGGTCAGAAATCCCATTATTTTTCCTATTCCCACATTTATATATAGTATTGATACAGAGAAGTTAAAAAAATAAAAATTATATCTACATTGGTGATAAAAGTCATTATTAAATTTGTTAATCAAATATAGTCTGATTAGTCTTTTCATTTATGTGAGGAGTGAGAGATTTCGAATTCAAATTCTTTCGACCATAAAAATTTTTACTAATTTAGTAAGTTTAAGTAATAATTATTTCTTATTGTGTAGCCCGTTAATTTTGAAACCTTTGAGTCCTGGGTAATTATTATTTAAAAAATTTAGAAACTAGTACATGATTTTAGACTTGCAAATTGTTGGTTGTTTTTAGTGGACGTGTCATTATTCTTCATGTTGGGTCAAAATGGACTTCTCATGTGACCTTTTTTAATTTGATTGATGCTGAGAGCTCCTTGTATTGTTTTTGTACCTTGAACCAAAAAGCCAATGGGTATTGGATTTTCTAAGTGGGACATTTCGTCGTCATCTCCATGGAAATATTTAAATTTTAAAAAATTACCATTAATAATGTCCACTCATATTTTTTTAAAGAAAAATACATTAGTGATTAGTAATTAGTGTTAAAATATATTATATTAATTATATTCAAATCACTAAATAAAGTAAATATAGTTAATTATTGAATACTTAAATTTGAATCCTCTTTCTCGTACTCATGTGTAATATCATAAGCGATTTGCCATTAAATCAGATGCGAAGTATATTTAAATTTGCAAATGATTTATCATGCTTCTTTAGTTATGAATTTATGAAATACCTAAGGAAATAAACTATTTTCATAAAACATATCTAATTGGTATTCATATCACATTAGATTTATTTTTAAACTTAGTAAAAAATAAATTACTTGCATAAATATATCTAATTTCTTTTATAATTTAAATTTAAAATTAAAATTAATCAATATAAAAAAAAATTGGGTCAAAGTTTCTTAAGTAAATATAATAGTATTGAGGTTGATGGAATAGACTTCACTTACAAGCTTAACAGCTCCAAGGAAGAAGGAAAGTGATGGTTCTCAGATCACATGCTCTAACATAATCAGCTTTAGCTCTTTGTTTTGTTGTACTTTTTAGAAATGTCTACTTCTCACATAGAACTAAGGAAACAGTGATGTTAAATCACTCAATAATTTTGGTTGTTTGTTTTTGTTTGTTCTTTTGCCTTGTCTTTACATTTGGATGAAGAAAATTAAAATTGATTGAATATTAATTAAACTCATAAATGATTAAGGCTAAAATGTATTTGAGTCCTTAAATTACGTTCAATGAATACTTAAATCCTTCTGTATTTGAGAAGTAACTATGGTATTCCTAATTTACATTTGTTATCATGTCTCGAGCTCTTTACTGTTAGGGGTGAGCAAGCGGTTGGTTCAATTCAAACCGGATCAAATCAAGATGAAAAATGCAAATCGAAATTTTTGGACAATAGGCACAAGTCGACCCAAACAGAATCAGCCGGTTTAACCAGTTTTGATTAATTTTTTTCATTTCATTTCGATTTGAAGTCCAACCTATTAATTTCTATGAAATTGACCTGAATCAAATAATAAATTTGGTTCAAATCGAATAACCGACAAACTAAACCTCCCTTGAATGGCAGATCTAATCGAAATGAATCGGTTTAATTTTTGATTTGGATTGGTCGGTGTTTTTGCACACCCCTATTTACCATTAGCCAAATACACTTTTTCGACCAAATATATCCCTTTTGGATGGGATATATGCTCATTTTTTTTGTTGAAGGATCCAATAGAGAGAGAAAACATAAATAGAGATGCCATGGTTATTTCTCAAATATAAAAAGATTTAAGTATTTATTTATATATAATTTAGGGAACCAGTTATATTTTACCCAATACTTAATTAATTTATATACATGCAATATTTTTTAGAATGGTTTTAGTAATTATAATTTTTTTTATATAAATCTAATGGTTCTCTAAATATTTACTCAATAATTTATAAATACGATTTATAAAAATAGTTATTTAGTAAATATTTAAGGTATTAATTTCAAGAGCCATTTATAAATACCGAAATTTTTATTTTTTTTAAATTTAACATAAATTGTCTTCCAAAAACTTTCGCATGCTTAATACATCTAAAAACTTTAATTATTTTAAATTTTTTTTTCATGAACCAAAAAATTTTTATTTTATTTTTAAATTGAATGGATATTTATGTTTTTCAAATGTTGAGAAAAAAAAAATCAAATAGAATGACATATTCTATTTAATTATTGGCAAATAAAAATATCAAATTTAAATCTTTAGTTAAGTTGCATATACAATTTATTGCTAACCGAAACATATTCTATTAGTTGGATTGAAGCCTTTTGGATTCTTAAGCCAAAAGGATCTAACAAAAGCAAATTCGATTCTCTTGAAGATGAATGAATTGTCAAATCTATAAGGGGAAAGAGTTTCAATTCTGTGTTTTCTTCTGTAGATATAAAGAATGAAAATAAAATACTAAGGAAAGTCAAATAATTCCATTATGCAAAATTGGATAACATGAAAGAAAGCAAAGATTTTTTATGAATCCAAATTAGCTATCAAATGAATCCAACTCTTCCAATACATATGATCCATTTAAAATTTTCTATCTCTGTATCAGTATTATTAAACTCGGCCCAGATATTGACCAGGTTAAAGAACTGAGTTGATGGGTCATTGATTTAACCGATAGGTTAATGGTTCAATTAATGGGTCATAAAAATATTAATAATATATATTAATTAAATAATTATAATATAATAAAAATAATAAAATATTAATAAATGGGTACAAGTCAATCGGGTGAGTGCGGGTTGACTGATTCAACCACGGGTCAGTCGGTTCAATCTAGTTCTTTTCTTTAAATTGTTCAAAAGTAAAATCGAACTCAGTTTTGAGGCCGGTTCTCCGGGTTGACCCGCCGGGTCAGCCCCAAACCATATGCTTTAATATCCTCATTTCCATTAGCTATTCAATCAACAAGCACAACTCATTAACATATGACATTAACGCGAGAAATGAGAATGAAAGAAAGTGGTATTAGCCCATTTAAAACCAAAGGATAGAGCAGCCCAATCAAAAGAGAGCCCGGCCCACATTGTTCAATCCAACGTGAAGTACGGGTGAGAAGAAAAAATTGTCCTCGAAAATAAAAGAAACATTTTTTTTATCTTTCAAATATCAATTTTCTCCAATTTTGATATTTATGCATTTGCCAGTTACCCAAAGCATCACGAATCACGCCTCCTCCAAAACCAGGACCATCAGGGGAAGGCACAAATCCATCAGTATTTAATTTAAACTGTCCACTAGCCGGAGGTTTCCAGAGAAACCACCCCCCTACCCTCTCATGGTGAACCTAAACCTTCTCCATAGTCAAGACATATTGTTGGGCAAAAATATACGTCTGATGAACCAAATTGTTACCTTGCATGGACTGATCACCAAAGACAGCTGCATTTCATCTTTTCCATATAAACCAGTATAAGGTTGCGACAAAAGAAACCCAGGGAATGTCCTTAAAGAAATACTTGCTTGGAGCAAGGTTAATAGCCACCCAATCAAAGGTCGATAATGTAGGATTGTAAAAAGAACCCTGAAGCTCAGAAGGAACTGTTAGTAGCCACAAACCAATAATCAAAGCGCAGTCACGCATGGAATGAAGACATGTTTCAGTAGTAGCCAGGCAAAGAGGACAGGCGATTTACTGAGTTCTCCAGCGTTCCGTATTAATGAGCAACCTATTATATATGATGGAGCAACCACAGAAAACTTCGAACGAGAAAGGGAGGTTCTCTATGGGTCTTTTGTACTTCAATATAAAACGCTCCGTTTCACTTGACCAAGAGATGGTTAGGTGAACCCAATAAATTCAAATGGATCCTATGTATAATAATATTTTAACGTCTAATTTTGACGAAAATCAAATTGGGGTACAATTTTGATAAAAAATCGCAATTAGAGTGTCTAAGAGGTTAAGTTGCTTTTAAAGTGTAATTGTGACAAACCACAAAGTTGAAGGTATATTTAATGGTTTACCACTTTTATAAATTCATTCAATTATGACATACAAAAAATTTCAACATTTCAGTTACATTTTTTATATTTTCACATATATATTTTATAAATTCATTCAATTATGACATACAAAAAATTTCAACATTTCAAGTTACATTTTTTATATTTTCACATATATATATATATATATATATATATATAATATTATAGAGAGAGAGAGAGAGAGAGAGAGAGAGAGAGAAGAGAGAGAGAGAGAGAGAGGAGCAAAGAGAGAGAAACAGAGGAAAAGAGACGAGAGAGAGAGTAGAGAGATTTTCATAGTTTTAAAATAAAACCAAATAATTATAATTTTTTTGTCTATAATCAAATATACCATGACAGTTGACAAAAAAAAAAAAAAAAAAAAAAACTTTTACTAACAAAAAAAAAAAAAAAAAAATACTAACATCTAAATTTTTAAATTTCTATAATTACAAATATAAAAATTTCTATTTTTATGTAGTCTAAACTTCAAATAATATAGTATTTTAAAATTTTTATAATTTAAAAAATGTTAAAAAAACCATATATTTCAAAAAATACATCTTCATATGGCTCTCTATTTAACGGCCATTTAATGAATGAAAATTTAATTCATTTAAAATAGTCTTTTTTTTTAAAGGAAAATGACTGGAAATTTTATTGGCTATCAATCCTAAGAAGATTGCAAATATAACTAGGTGATGAAGCTAACCACTCCACCATGTTTGACACAGAATGGGCACCCTTGGCTGAAGTATGAGCCACACCATTAGCATACGTACAAATAAACACAATGTTTAAATTAATAGCCTCATTAACAAGAGACTTAGAATCAAGAACAACAGAACTAAAAAATGAATAATCAATATAATTGGGATCAATAATAGCCCGAACACAAAGTTGAACATCTGACTCCACAATAACATCAGACCACCCCTTCCTTTCGATCCAGCTTAAGACTTCACGAATGACTAGGACCTCTGCAGTTTTGGCACCAAAGTTCCCATGAAAGTAGCGTTGCATATCAAAACAAAACCACCTATAACATCAAGAGCCACACAATTGAACCCAATATGGGAGTCCACAAAGGTAGCAACGTCTAAAACGGTATGAGTGGGAATGATTTTCTATTAATTCACAAACCAATAAATACAGCAGTTCCCTATAACAACATAACAACTATAGCTATACAAGATAACTACAACTTCAAATAGTTACAAGGATAAGAGATAAAATCTATTTGCTAGCTGTTAGCTCAATACTCCCCCGCAAGATTGTTTATCGAAGGAACTACAATTGAAGAGGATAAGTGATATATCTATTTTTATTGATGCTAGGCTAGACATCTAATAGCATGTCTCTAAAAATTCATCCGTCAATGGTAACCTTTCTCGCATGATGATTTGTGTACCTTTGTGCGTACAATCGGCAATTCAGTTTGATATTCCGTAGTGTGCAAACGAATAGTTTTTATTGGATCCGTCGGAAAATCGGGTTTTGGTTAAACATTACTGAGTCTGTTGCAGTGTTGATCTTTGGTTGATATTAACTATACACTCTTGGTATCTCTGATAAGACTTGCCTATTATTGAAATCAAATTCAGCGCATAGCAAGTCAATAAGGATTCTAATTGTCCAAATTGTGTTTCAAAACGTGAATGAGTACAAACACGGATATCTGGCTACGCATTAAGTGATGACGAGCATTTATCACACAATAATATGACAGCATTAGACGTAAGCTCATGTTATCCTTGAAGGATAATCAAGTTCAGCCTACCACGTCAAAAAGATTAACCTTACCTACCCATAGAAGAACTCAGAAGGCTGTCGGGTGCGTCGATCAGCCTGTACTTCAGCGCCCTCTGTGGAGGCTTATCTCGGCGCTAACGGATTATCCTTGCGTATGTCGAGTGAGTGCCAAGAAACTAGAAGTTGTTTGCCTCTAGAAATACAAGAAGACGATAATCTGACCCGGTCTTCAAAGTTCTGTCGAGTGGGGGTACATCGCTCGTCCCATACTCTTCCGCGTTTTTGTAATCAAAGTCTGCATAGAAGAATCCTAAGTGCCAAGTCCGTGCAAGCCTGTATGAGGTATCCCATGAATCCAACTGTACATTGGAGCAAACCGAAGTAAACACGATTAAAGCATCCCAATGAGTAGTTGTCGGCACTTGCAGTATTAAACACTGCAGATAGTTTATTTATAGAAAAGCAATATATCCCGGTCAGCGTTCCAAGTGAGATATGTAATCACCAATAAACAAGCTGCGATCACTCTTGCACACTCAAACTTTCCAACTCTGGTTCGTATTTTTACCAAGAGACAGTACCTTTGTCAATGCAAATTGGTGAGGAACACAGGCTTTGCGCCTTCTGCATATTCGCAGCAAGTAGCAGTTGTTGGACTTTGCATAAACTGAGATAGTTTATTTACTGTAAAACAAATATCCGGTCGCGTCCAAGTGAGATATTGTAATCCACCAACAAGCTTGCGATCACTCTTGACATCAACTTCCAACTCTGGTTTCGTATTTTTTACAAGAGAAGTACTTGTAGCAAATGGTGTAGACACAGGCTTTGCGCCTTCCATATTCGCAGCAAGTAGCAACTTTCGGATATAGTGATGTTGCGTTAAAAATATACCAGCAGCTGTTTTTTGGATATCAATCCCAAGAAATAAGTTTAACGCTTGTGGATCCTTAAGAAAAAATTTATTTCTGAGGACACCAATAAATTGCCGAATAATAGAGGTAGAATTCCCTGTCAATAACAGATCATCAACATAAACAAGGAAATAACACACAAATTGATCCTGTTTAAGAATAAACAAAGAATGATCACTTTTGGACTGCTGAAAACCAAACTCAACCGCACAGGCATGAAGTGCTTGATACCACGCTCTCGGTGCTTGACGAAGACCATACAAGGCCTTAACCAATTTGCAAACATAATTTGGCTTGTCTGGACTTACAAAACCAGGAGGTTGCTGCATATATACGTCCTCCTGCAAAAGACCATGTAAAAACGCATTATTCACATCTAGTTGACAAATTTCCCATTTATTAGTCACTACAAGGGTGAGTATAATCCGAATTGTTGCTGGTTTCAGAACCGGGCTAAAAGTTTCTTCAAAGTTGACACCAGGACGTTGATTGTACCCCTTAGCGACTAAGCGCGCTTTGTACTTAGCCACAGAGCCATCCACATTTCACTTGACGCTGAAAATCCACTTACAACCAACCAGATTATAATTAGAATTTGGTGGAACAAGAACCCAAGTGCCATTAGCCATTAAAGCATTGAACTCAACAGACATAGCTTCACGCAACTCAACAGACATAGCTTCACGCCACTCTGGTTTTTGTAGCGCTTGTGAAACTCGAGTTGGATCTACAGATTCGGGTAAAGGATGCTTACTAACTGTATGAACAATTTTTGGCTAAAGATATTATTTTGAGATCGTGTAACCATAGGGTGAGTGCGAACAGGAACTGCAGAAGACGAATCAGAAGACTCAGACTCAATCGAAGACGCAACATAAGAATTTAGAGACTCACCAGACATAGACGACGACAAAGAAGACGGAACAGAAGACTCTTCCATGGATGACGCAGAACTAGAAGTTGGACTTGCAGAAACCGTTTGAGAAGAAGCGAAACTAGTAACAGACGAATCGGAATTTAACGATGAAGTAGACATGGAACTAGTTAGAGGAACAGATGATGCAATCGGTAGAGTAGAACTAGGATCCCTAGAATCATGAATACCCATACCCGACAATGACCCAATATCAGATTGTGAATGATGTTTATTATTGGACAAAAACGGCACCGTTTCAGATAAAGGCGCAGAATGAATATTATACCAAGCACCAGTAACTTCACAAAGATCACGAAAATAATGTTGCCCAGGAAACTTATTCTGAACAAAATAAACATGCCGAGATACTTAAACTCGACTTGTGGTGGGTTCCATACATAAATAAGCACTCTGGTTTAATGAGTATCCTATAAAAATACAAGGCTTTGACTTTTGTTCGAATTTATTTTTATTATAAGGCTTAAGAAAGGGATAGCAGAGGCATCCAAATACTTTTAACTTAGTATAATTTGGATCTTTAAAAAGTTTAAAAAAGGAGGAGGTCATTTGTAAAATAGGTGTAGGCAACGTTAATCAAATACTGTTGCTGCTAAAAACGCATACGACCAAATTTAAGGTGTAGAGAAGCAGATTAAGAAAGAGTTAGGGACCTGGTTTCTACCCAAATTGACGATGCGACGCTCTGCACACCATTGTTGCTTGTGGCGTATGAGGAGGTGTTGGTAAGTGTGAATTCATTTGTCTCGGAAAAATTGCTTTTGAGAGCAAAGGAATTCACCACACCATCAGTATACACAGAACCTATTGGTTTGAAACATATTTTTCCAACTAATTTCTGAAACGCTGGAAAAAATTTCAACTAATTTCTGAAACGCTGGAAAAATCAGAGCAACATCAGATTTAGTACGAGTAGGATAGAACCAAACATACTTAGTATAATGATCAACAATTATCAAATAGTACTTGAAACCATCAATAGATTCAACTGGGGCAGGTCCCCACAAATCCGAATATAATAGTTCCAAAGAACGAGAACTAGAAAGAGTAGAAGTTCTAAATGCGAGTCTATGACTCTTATTACACCGACATGAATTGCAATCAATAGAAACAGCAGAAAATTTAGACAAATGAAATGAAGACAGAATTTGACGACACACTTTAGCAGCAGGATGGCCTAATTGCTGATGCCAGAGCAACGGCGAATCACGAACACAAACATTGGCAGCAATTGAAGACGAACGATCACTTGATAACGAAGACAAACGATACAAGGAATTCTTAATTTGCCCCCTTGTGATGATCTCCCCCGTGTTGAGATCCTTGACAATTTGACAATAAAACAATCAAAGAAAAACTCAATAGAGACATTGTTAGATAAACAGAATTCAGAAACAGAAATAAGGTTTTCCTTAGGCCTAGGAACGCAATAAACATTCTGTAAAGAACAACTTTTTGAGGGAAAGGAAAGAACCCGAGAGCCAACATGAGTTATGCGTAAACCTGAACCATCGGTAAGGTGAAGCTCATCTAAACCGTCATATGGAACATGCAAAGATAAATTCTATAAATCATGAGTAACATGATTCGTAGCTCCAGTGTCCAACACCCAGCTCGAAGAATCAGAAGCTGCTACATGATTAGCTCGTGGTGGTGGTCTAGGAAAATTATTTTTGAAGAAGTCCTTGGCACCGTAACACTGCTTGGCATTGTGACCCGGCTTATCACAAATCTGACATTGAATTTTAGACCCTCCATTACTTCTGCGCATTGGCTGAGACCGAGAGCTTGAGTTTCCTGAATACCCAGTATCTGCACGAGAGGCAGATGATGATTGCGGCCGAGAAGAATAAGAGTTCTTTCGAACATTGTTGGCTACAACAAGTGCTGGATCATAAGCCGAATTAATTTTTGTAACATATACCTCATGAGCAAGAAGCCGATCCTGAAGCTCCTCAAAAGAAATAACAGTATCACGTGCGCGAATTGCAGCAGCAATATCACGAAATTCAGGGCCAATTCCATTTAACGTATGAATTACAAGATCAACGTCAGAGATTGGACTTCCAGACAAGGCTAGATCTTCTGAAATTACTTTAATAGACTGTAAGCACTCTAAAACTGGTTTAGAGTCTCGTTTGATATTAGCAAGTTTTTCTCGAAGAGATAGAAGACGTGTGGCAGATCAATTTGCACATGCAGTTTGTATCTTCGTCCACGCATCTGCTGAAGTTTGTATCTTCGTCCACGCATCTGCTGAAGTTAGAGCAGTGGAAACAATATGCATAGAGGACACACTCATGGAAGCAATCAATGCTGCCAACACTAGCTGATCCTGATAGACCCAATGATCATAGTCAGAGTTTGGAATTTCTTTATCATCCTTCCTCAAAACTGGTGGAGGACAGGGGTATGATCCATCAACATACCCTAGGAGATTATGTCCACGTAGGACAGGAACAATCTGAGATCTCCAAGTCAAAAAATTCTTTCTAGTCAGTTTCAGAGGAAACTGAGAACCATTAATCGAAATCAAAGCCTTACCAGACATGTGTGTAAGGTTGGAGATGTTTGAGGTAGAAGCCATTGGAGAAGACGAATAAATTGAGAAAAGGACCGAAAAAAAAAAAACCAGTAGGTTTTTGGGCTCTGATACCATAAAACGGTATGAGTGGGAATGATTTTCTATTAATTCACAAACCAATAAATACAGCAGTTCCCTATAACAACTTCCCTATTAACAACATACACAACTACAAGTCATATACAGAATAACTAAAAATTCAAACTTAGTTACAAGGATAAGTAGATTACAAATCTGTTTGCTAGCTGTTAGCTCAACTAACGATCGACCATTTATTTTAAGGAACCATGCTGAAGCTTCCAACCACAAGAAACCTGAGTGGCTCGATCTCCTTGTTAGTTTCAATCCTCCCTTACGTGATACCATAAAACGGTATGAGTGGGAATGATTTTCTATTAATTCACAAACCAATAAATACAGCAGTTCCCTATAACAACATAACAACTACAGCTATACAAGATAACTAAAAATTCAAATAGTTACAAGGATAAGAGATAAAATCTGTTTGCTAGCTGTTAGCTCAATAACGTCGACATTTATTTTTAAGAAACCTGCTGAAGGCTTCAACCACAGAACTGAGTTGGCTGATCCTTGTTAGTTTTCATCCTCCCTACGCATCGCTAACCAATCGTTAAGAAAATTGTCCTTTTTAATGTAACTTCCCTTTAAGGAATCATAATTTGATTCTATGAAGCCAATGTTGCATAATTATTCACCTATTTTCAATGTGATTTCATACATTTTACAATAAATATGTAGAATGAAGCCTTTAGAGAATTTTAAAATTCAAATTCATAATTACAATTCCTCACCTTTCTACCTTCCTTAGACATTTCAAGTTTAATATCCTGATTTTAATAATCATCATTTCAATTTAAAGCCTATATTTCTATTGTTTTTAAATTCTTTCCCTTTCTAACCCACATGAGAATTTCTTCCAATGAGATGGTAAAGTTTCCATCTCTTAGCAAATTCAAGATTAATCTCATATAGTTTGGAAAACCAAAAGATAAGATGGTGAATAGTCTTCTTCTTCTTCTTCTTAATTTCGCTTTGGGTTTGTTTGGTAAGAATTTTTAGTGTTTGAGTAAATTATTAGGTATAAATTTTATTTTCCTTCTTGCGATAAGTAACCGATCAACGTTCAAGAATAGTTCCATATAATTTAAAAACGAGAAGATAAGATGATGAATAGTATTATTCCTTTGTTTTTTTCTCTTTTGATTTGTTTGATAAGGATAAAAGTTTAATTTTTCTTCTCATGGTAAATTGAACATTTTCAAGCTGATAATAATTTGAGATTTTTAAATTCAATTTATGGTTTGTATGACTACATTGAATTTATCATGAAAGATGCTACATATGTGATTTTTCTGATTTTGATTTAAAATTTAAAGAATTGAGTCAATGTTAAATTAGAGGTTTTAGATTTTAAAATTTTTTTATATATTTTTTTTTCTGTTGAGAGTTCAAATATTTATTAAAGTTCCAGATTCTCTCTTTGTTCACTATTTTATTTTTTTATAAATTTTTGAAAATTTTTTTTATGGTTGAAAGTTTAACTTAGTTCTTTATTTTGATTTCTTCAGTTTATTACTTATTGAAGAAGAATATTGTGACATTTTATTGCTTTGTTCGAATTGTTTGCTTGATTTTATTTTTTTATTTTCATCTTCATTTTCATTTTGTATTTTGATTATCTTGGTTTTGTTTTGTTTATTTTAGCAGAGATTTAAGTGTGCAATTCAAAAGGATTTAAATATGTTTTATACAATGATGAATTAATTATTATGTTTTGATATGTTTTTAAATTATAAACTCCATAAATCTCTAAAAGAAATTGTGCATTTAAAGAATTTTAAATCGCCTATAAGACTTTATATTAATAATAATTTCAGTCACTTTTGTTCTAAAAAATGAATTTTTATAATTTACTCAACATTTATATCTTACGTTTGAAATGAAAAATATAAATATTACATAGTCATACGAAGAACAGAGGACCGCATAGTATAAAATAAAATTAGTGAAAATCATAAAAAGTTTAAAATAAATTTTAAAATTCAAAAATATCAAAAATGGATTGAGATGTGAAGGACTCATGCTAAAATCACTGCTTCCATCATTAAATAAACTTAAGGGTAAATTATAAATTTAGTGCCTGAATTTCCAAAAATTTTCTATTTTAATGTTTCATCGAAAAACGTTTGCAATTAAGTGTCGGAATCGATTAATTTTTTTCAATTTGGTCGCTGTCCTATGTTGCTTGTCGAAAACATGAATAGGACGTATGAGACCCATTAATTGTTAGAAATGAAGCGAAGTAGGATGCCAAATGACAATGACACGTCGGATTTGACGTGTTAAGCAGTGCAGTCTAAACATTAAAGGACAAAATTGGCCTTAATAAAAACCCTACTCATAACCCAACTCTCTCTCTTTCTTAGCCTCCTCAATGGATCACCACCTCTCAACCAATTCCTCCATAGCAACAGCGGCAGCGGCAGCAGAAAACTAAGGAATAACAAAATCCCCACCAAAAATCTAAAAAACAATAGTAAAGCAAAAGCCATTCCTTTATTCCCTTAATCAGAAAACTACTTTGCTTCAGTGGTGCAAGGCCCCAAGTCGATTCAACATCTGCAATCACAGTTGCTAGAGAACAATTAAGTTGCAAATACACTAAAGTCAATACCAAAACAATTGAAACAATTGCAGATAACCAAATAAAATAAGGAGAAGAAAGAGAGTGGAAAATGAAGAGAGAAACTTGAAACCTACCTGTGTAGGAGACTTGAAGGATGAGCCATCAATGATATTGTTTTATGACAAACCTGCTCCTCCTCTAGCAGTAGCAGTAGTCGCAGCCGCTGCTGCAGACAATGTTCCTCCTCCTCCACCGCCGCTGATCTGGTGTTATCTAAGCTTAGAAGCCAAAAAGTAGCACTAGTCGCAGCCGCTGCTGCAAGACAATGTTCCTCCTCCTCCTCACCCCGCTTATCTCGGTGTATATCTAAAGCTTAGAAGCCAAAGTCTCAAATAACCTCATCAAAGTTAATTATGGGAAGCAAATCCATTTTTGTATATCGCCGCCATTTCATCAGATAAAGTTCTAAATTTCACAGCAGCGGTGGTTTGAAGTTAGTAACTACGCATGAGGTTATCTAGGGTTTAAGGTCCCAATGAGACTTGAGTTAGCCAAGAACAAGAAGTGATAGTTAAGACCATTATGTTGAGAAACTCATCATTAAAGCAGAAGCAAGATCGGAAGATGAGTTTTGGATCTTACAATTTTGAACGGCTTTAAGAACGGATTAGAGAAGATGAGTTTACTAATGAGGTTATCCTTGCATTTCTCTGCCTATTAAGGCTGCCATACCCTTCTGGAGTTGAAATTAGACGAAAAAAAGCTTGATTCTTATCATGAGGTTAGTTGTAGGGTTAAGGTCCCAATGAGACTTGAGGTTAGCCCAAGAACAAGAAGGGATAGTAGAGAGCATTTGTTTGAGAAAATCATCATTAAAAGCAGAAGAAGGATCGAAATGAGGGTTTTGGATCTACAGATTTTGAAGGTCTTGAAGAGGGATTAGAGAAGATGAGTTTAGTAATGAGTTTATTCCTTGCATTTCTCTGCTATAAGGCTGCATATCCCTTTTGGGGTTGAAATTAGAGAAAAAAAGCTTGATTCTTATGGGTTTTGGTTTTGAGGTTTGAGAGTTTTATCTATGGAGGTAAGAGAAGTAAAGGCATTTGGGATTTTTTGCAGGTTTTAAAATGCTTGCTTATTAGTTGTAGAAGGAGAAGGAGGAGAAGGATATAGATAGGTATTAATATTATTATATTTTTATTTGGGTTTTGGATTGATCAATGATGGCTATTGCTGTTGCCATGGAGGAATTGATTGAGAGGTTGTGATCGATTGAGGAGGCTAAGAAAGAAGAGTTGGGTTCTGAGTGGGGTTTTTGTTAGAGGCAATTTTGTTCTTTGATGTTTACGCTTCACTGCTAGACACATCAACGTGTCATGTTATTTGCATCATACTCGGCTTCATTTTTAATAATAAATAGGTCCCATGCGTCATATTCATATTTTCAGCCAGCCCCATAGGACGGCGACACTAAATTGAAAAAAATTAATCGGCTCCGATACTTGATTGCAAACATTTTCCGTTGAAATAAAATAATAGAATATTTTTTGAAGTTCAAGCACTAAATTTATAATTAACCCCTAAAATTAATATGCACTTAAACTTTCACTTGAAATATTTATTATATAAATATTTTTAAATTATATAATGGGTTCCGATGGGGAGCGAGTGTATGCAGCTATAAATATACATGAGCTAAACCTGTTATGGGTAGTTAATTTAATAACCATATCCGTCCTAAATCCATTTACTTATATTCAAAGATACTTTTAAATGAGTTTTTACAGATATAGTACCTATGAAATCGTTTTGGTGAATTTATTAATTATTATTTTTAAACTAATTAATTTAAATTATAATACCCTTTGTTGGGCATTATTGTTCAATTAATTATTTTTAAATTTATTGGGATACAGTGCAGAGAATTACCGTCTATACTGTTTGTTAAATTTTAAATTTTTTTATTAAAATATTAAAAGAAAAGTGTTAACCAAGCAAGCAGATAATGAGTACAAAGGTGAGAAAAAAAAAACTCACATAAAACCTCCTTGATTTTCCTTGAAGGCCTCATAGCAAGTCCATCTAAGAAAGCAAAAGTGACTTTTTTTTAAATGCTTAGCATTATTATATTTTTAATAAGCGAAATTAATTTATTTTTTAATAGTAAAATATACCAGGAAAAACTTATCCAAGTAATTTAATTTGAGGCTGGCTTCCCAATATTTCAAAATGTCTATTAGATATAAGAGCAAATTTCAAAAATAAGTCAGGATGGCCGAGTGGTCTAAGGCGCCAGACTCAAGTTCTGGTCTTCGAAAGAGGGCGTGGGTTCAAATCCCACTTCTGACAATTTATTTCTACTTGTGACTATTAAATTATATTGATTTACTTTGTGCAATTAAGATAATTGAAAAGTCATTTTTTTATTTATTTACTAAATGAATATTGATTTGATTATATTATCAATTCAAAAAATTTCTAAAATTATGATTTTTTTATTCAAAATATATTTTATTAATTTAATTCGTATGCCATGTTTAAGGATTTCTTTAAAATAACAAAAATTCATGTTATTAAATTATTACATTTATTTTAAAAATTAAATTTAACCTATGTAAAATCAGTGGATTAGATTGATGGATTTTCTTTTCAATTTTTTTTCAAATTTTATTAAAGTTACTTGATGATTTAAAAATGATAGAAATTTCTATGGTATATGGCCGTGTCGACTTGAGGTATTCGCGAGCAATCATGTTGCATATGGGTTTTTCAAAAAGGTCGGTGCAGCTTATCATGATGTGTATTGACTTAGTCACATATTATGTTGCTTTTAATGGGTCTTCTATAGGGCCTACAATTCTGCATCGTCGTCTTCGGCAGGGGTGTCGACTCTCTCCTTACCTGTTCATTCTATGTGCTGAGGGTTTGTCAGTTCTGTTTAGTCATGCGATGGGTAGTGGTCACATCCTTGGGTGTACGGTGGCTCGAGGTGCTCCCACTATTACTCATTTATTATTTGCTGATGACAACTTTTTCTTTTTTTTCAGGCTACTGAACAGGAAGTTATGGTTATCAAGAGGATCTTATAGTGTTATGAAGCGGCTTCGGGACAACCTGCAAATTTGCAAAAAATCTAGGATATTCTTCAGTCGAAATGTTAGTGCGGATAAATATGTTGGTAGTTTAAATTAGTCTGGTAGTTTTGAATTAGTCAACAAGTGTCCAATTCTACAGGAGTTATTTGCTGCTATTTAGAATATTTTCGCTACTGCTATATTTAGATTATTTTGCAGATCTTTAGTTGTTTTTTGTTTTGAAATAATGGCTATATAAAGCCCAGCAGTTGCTCAAATAAAATATCACTTTTAAATCCAATTGTTCTGGTTGTCGACTTGTTTCTTGATCTAACAATTGGTATCAGAGCCCCACTGGCCCTGAGAAATAGAAAATAAACTGTTGAGTGATCAAACACTGCAAGGATGAGTGATGATAAAACCCTGACCAAGATTCCTCACTTTGATGGTCACTATGATCACTGGAGTGAGTTGATGGAGAATCTCCTTAGAGCCAAAGGACTTTGGAACTTGGTAGAGAATGGTTTTGAAGAACCACAGATGGAAACAAAATTGACAGATGCCCAGCAAGCTCAGCTTGATGATGCGAGAACCAAGGATCATCAAGTGAAACATTATCTGTTTCAAGCAATCGACAGAATAGTCTTCGAACAAATTCTGGACCGTCGCACAGCAAAAATAGTCTGGGACTCCATGAAGAAGAAGTTTGGTGGAAATATGAAGGTAAAGAAATCTCTTCTTAACGCATTAAGAAGGGATTCTAAAATTCTTGAAATGAAAAGAGATGAAACTGTCAATGAATATTTCACAAGAGTGATGGTGGTAGCAAACAAAATGAGGAGTAATAGAGAAGAGATGACGAATACCAAAATTGTTGAGAAAACTTTGCGTACCCTCACAGAGAAGTTCACATATTTCTGTGTATCCATTGAAGAGTCTAAAGACATTGAAACCATGTCTGTTACTACAGAGTACCTTGGTGGTTCATGAACAAAAGTTTCGTCGAGTGCACAAAGAAGACGACGACCAGGTGCTGAAAATTGAAGGACGATCAAACTCGACCAGTAGAGGAAGAGGCTCTTGTAGAGGAAGGGGACGAGGTGGAGGAAGAGCTGTATTCAACAATGCTACCATTGAATGTTACAAGTGCCATGATTTAGGGCATTTTCAATATGAATGCCCAAAATCAAACAAGGAAGCTAATTATGCCGAATTGGAGGAAGAAGATGAGCTACTACTGATGGCATATGTCGAACTTCATGAGACAAATAGAAGAGATGCTTGGTTCGTAGACTCGGGTTGTTCGAATGATATGTGCGGTAACCAAGAGATGTTTACAAGCTTAGACACTAATTTCACCCATTCAGTCAAGCTTGGAAACAACACAAGGATGAAGGTTACTGGAAAAGGAGTGATAAAACTGTTTCTACAAGGAGTGTGTTATACTATAAGTGATGTGTACTGCGTACCGGAACTGAGAAATAATTTGCTAAGTGTTGGACAGCTTCAAGAAAAAGGGGTAGCAATTTTGTTTAAAGATGGAGTGTGTAGCCTCTACCATCCACTAAAAGGAAAGATGGCAGAATCAGTGATGAGTGCAAATCGCATGTTTATTCTGCTTGGAGAATCACCTACTACTGTGGTTAATGAAGAATGTTTTCAAGTGGGCAGTACAGATGAATCAATTTTGTGGCACCACCGATATGGGCACCTCAGCTACAAGGGCTTACACACATTGAATGACAAGAATATGGTGATCGGCTTACCTCAAATCTTAACACCAAAGTCCACTTGTGAGGCATGTGTGAAGGGTAAACAGCACCGAAATCCAATTCCAAAAAAAGGCAAATGGAGAGCAACTGAGCAGCTGGGTCTTGTTCATGCTGATATATGCGGACCGATCACTCCAGCTTCAAACAGTCATAAGAGGTACTTGTTATGTTTTATTGATGATTTCTCAAGAAAGGCCTGGTGTTATTTCCTTGTTGAAAAATCAGAAGCATTTTACCACTTTAAATGTTTTAAAGTGCTGGTGGAAAAAGAAATTGGGTTGCCAATTAAATGTTTGAGAACAGACAGAGGTGGAGAGTTCAATTCAGCAAAGTTCAATGATTTCTGCAAGCAGCAAGGAGTAAAACGGCAACTAACCATGGCCTATACTCCTCAACAAAACGGAGTAGCTGAACGCAAAAATCAAACCGTGATGAATCTAGTAAGAGCAACGCTGATTGAAAAGAATATACCTAAAGTTTTTTGGCCAAAGGCGGTACAATGGACAGGCAAATGGAGAGCAACTGAGCAGCTGGGTCTTGTTCATGCTGATATATGCGGACCGATCACTCCAGCTTCAAACAGTCATAAGAGGTACTTGTTATGTTTTATTGATGATTTCTCAAGAAAAGCCTGGTGTTATTTCCTTGTTGAAAAATCAGAAGCATTTTACCACTTTAAATGTTTTAAAGTGCTGGTGGAAAAAGAAATTGGGTTGCCAATTAAATGTTTGAGAACATACAGAGGTGGAGAGTTCAATTCATCAAAGTTCAATAATTTCTGCAAGCAGCAAGGAGTAAAACGGCAACTAACCATGGCCTATACTCCTCAACAAAACGAAGTAGCTGAACGCAAAAATCAAACCGTGATGAATCTAGTAAGAGCAACGCTGATTGAAAAGAATATACCTAAAGTTTTTTGGCCAGAGGCGGTACAATGGACGTTTCATATTTTGAATAGATCACCCACACTTGCTGTAAAAGACAAAACGCCCGAGGAAGCCTGGAGTGGAGAAAAACCTACAGTGGAATATTTCAAGGTTTTCGGCTGTATTGGTCATGTACACATACCAGACGCAAAAAGAACAAAGCTAGAAGTGAAGAGTGTGAGCTGCGTATTTTTTGGGTTTAGCCAAGAATCCAAAGGATACAGGATGTTTGATCCAATTGCCAAAAAAATAATTCATAGCCGTGATGTGGTGTTTGAAGAAGATCGAGCTTGGCATTGGAATTCAGATTATCAAGAGAAACAAATACTTGAATTAGAGTGGGGGCGACATTAGTACTGAAAGTGAAAAAGAACACACAGCCGGGCAAAGCGAGGCTGGAAACGATACTGATGTTGTCTCACCAGCTGAAACATCTGGCAGTCCTACACCAACAGAGCGAACTTCTGATCTCGGAAGAAATTTGGTACCAAGGGAGGGTAGAACTCGACGTCCCCCAATACATCTAACAGATTTTGTTTCAGGTGAAGGCCTGCCCGATGAAGATGAAACAAATATGATGGCCTATCTTGTAATCTCTAATCCCACTGATTATGAGGAAGCAGTAAAGAGTGAAAAATGGAGGATGGCTTTGGATGAAGAAATAAAATACATTGAGAAGAATCACACCTGGTACTTGATAGACCTACCAACTGGAGCAACAAAGGTTGGCATAAAGTGGATTTATAAAACAAAACTGAATGAGCATGGAGAGGTTGACAAATACAAAGCGAGGCTAGTCGTAAAAGGGTACACCCAGCAGTATGGAATAGATTAAACAGGTTTTCGCACCCGTGGCTCGAATGGATACTGTTTGTATGATCATTGCCTTTGCTGCTTAAAGAGGCTGGAAATTATATCAATTGGATGTCAAGTCAGCCTTCTTGCATGGAGAACTGGAGGAAGATGTGTATGTGGAGCAACCGAAAGATTATAAAAAGGCAGGAAGTGAACAAATGGTGTACAAGTTGCCAAAAGCCCTCTGCGGATTAAAACAGGCACCCAGGGCCTGGTTCAGTCGGATTGAGTCTTATTTTATCAAAGAAGGTTTCACAAGTTGCTCCAATGAATAAACCTTGTTTGTCAAAAAGAAGGGAGGAAAAATCTTAGTTGTGAGTATATATGGAGATCATTTGTTATATACTGGTGATGATGATAAATTGCTTGCAGATTTTAAACATTCCATGGAAAATGAATTTGAGATGACAGACTTGGGGCCAATGAAGTTCTTTCTTGGCATTGAGATAGTCCAAAAGGATGTTGGTATTTTTATTTGTCAAAAGAAATATGCCAGCGAAGTCCTACAACGTTTTGGTATGGAGAATCATAATCCAGTATGTAATCCGATTGTTCCTGGCCAAAAGATTAGAAGAGATGTGGGAGGCGAGGTAGTTGATGCAACTCAGTTTAAACAAATGGTGGGAAGTCTAATGCATCTCATAGCTACGTGACCTGACCTCATGTTTGTTGTGAGCTTCATCATAGCTACGTGACCTGACCTCATGTTTGTTGTGAGCTTCATTAGTCGTTTCATGGCTAGTCCTACAAAGATCCACTTTGCTGCAATCAAAAGGGTGCTAAGGTATTTAAAGGGGACTGTTAATTATGGTATTTTTTACAGAAGAGGTGGAGAAAGCAGGCTGGTCGGATTTACAGACAGTGACTATGCTGGTGACATGGATGATAGCAAAAGCACTTCCAGTTATGCGTTTCTGCTAAGTGGAGGAGCTGTGGCATGGTCTTCTCGTAAGCAACCCATTGTTACCTTGTCAACCACAAAAGCTGAGTTTATAGCTGCAGCTGCCTATGCTTGTCAAGCCATTTGGATGAGAAGAATACTGAAAGAAATTGGCCATTCACAGGAAGCAGAGACTGTTTTGATGTGTGATAATGCTTCAACAATCAAGTTGTCTAGAAATCCTATTTTACATGGGCGTTCCAAACACATAAGAGTAAGGTTCCACTTTCTCAGAGATTTAGTTAAAGAAGGTGTTGGTGAGTTACAGTTTTGTGGCACCAAAGACCAACTTATAGATTTGATGACCAAACCACTCAAGTTAGAAGCATTATAGAAGCTACGTCAAGAACTTGGTGTTTGCACAGACTCAGATTTGAACTAATTCTTTTACAAGAGGAATAAGTTCAAAGGAGGGTTTGTTGGTAGTTTAAATTAGTCTGGTAGTTTTGAATTAGTCAATAAGTGTCCAATTCTACTGGAGTTATTTTCTACTATTTAGAATATTTTCGCTACTGCTATATTTAGATTATTTTGCAAATCTTTAGTTGTTTTCTGTTTTGAAGTAATGGCTATATAAAGCCCAGCAGTTGCTCAAATAAAATATCACTTTTAAATCCAATTGTTCTGGTTGTCGACTTGTTTCTTGATCTAACAAGATATGCTTGAATTTCTCATATTTTGGATATTGTGCATCCGCTGTATCATGGCCGATACTTGGGGTTACTGTCGTTGGTTGGTAGAGATAAGAGAGTTGTGTTCTTCTTCATCGGGGATTGTATGCGCTCTCGTATTTGCGGTGGGCGGCAAAAATTATTGTCTGGGGGGGGGGGGGGGGGGGGGGGGGGGGCGGGTAAAATGGTTCTTTCTAAAGCCATTGCATAAGCACTACCTACTTATGCTATGAGCGTAATTTTACTTCTTCTTTCCACAGCTGATGGGTTCTTCGATGCTATTGAAGGCTCAAATCCCAGTTTCATTTGGAAGGGTACTTGAAACCTATTGAGGTTCTAAAGTATGGAAATCGATGGCAAGCAGGTTTTGACTCCTTGATTAATATTTGGAAATGTCCATGGTTGGCTGATGATACATCCTTTATGATTACTTCCCTAATGGTTCCGAGTTTTGAAGAGTTAACAATGTTAGATCTCAAAGATGTTACTTGGCATTGGAATGAAATGTTAATACGAGGTCTATTTCTTCCCCATGATATTCTTAAAGTTCTTTCATTACCTGTTTTTCATAATTTGACAGAGGACAAAGTGGTTTGGCATTGGACCAGTCATGGTCGGTACACAGTGAAGTCTGGATATCACTGTGTTATCAATGGGTTCACAGAGGGGACCTATGTGGAAACGGTTATAGGGTTTGAAGTTCCCTGTTAAGGTAGTAATCTTCATTTGGCATACTCTCAGGAATATTGACCCATTTAATTCCCGATTGGTGGATAAAGGGGTAAATATGCTTCCGACTTGTAGCTTGTGTGAAGGAATTGAATCCTTGTGCCATGCATTGTTTTATTGTCCATATGCAAATCTTATTAGGTCCTAAATAGTAATATACCAGTGCCATTGAATGCTGATTCTTTCTACGATGTTTTTGAGTCCCTACTTTATTTGGATAATGTTGCATTGGAAAGTTTTTGTCTCCTTGCATGGAATATCTAGAGCGCAAGGAATAATTTTGTGTGCAACAGAAGCAGCGTTCACCTTATGTTATTTCACTTTTGCACGATGCTACCTCAAGGAGTGGAAGGCAATGGCATCGAAATTGATGGCAACTATGTAGCAAGGGCCTATGACGCAACAAGAGGTTTGTGTTTGGTCTCGCCCTCCAGTTGGGGTAACCAGGGGTAATATGATGCTGCTCTGTTTTTGCAGCAAAACAGGTACTCCTTTGCAGCTGTTTTCAGGGAACATAATGGGTATTTCTCACTGCGATTTATGGACACTTCCTTAGGAACGTAACTTCAGTTGTAGCTGAGTCCATTGCTTTGCGTAATACAGTTAGATGGATGTAGGGGTGGCCACGGTTCCGGAACCAGCGGTTCTAGTTCCGGAACCGACGGTTATTGGAACCGGAACCGAACCGAAAATTTTTGGTTCCAGTTCCGATTTGGAACCGAACGGTTCCGGTTCCGGTACGTTTTCAAAACCGACGGTTCCGATCGATTTTCCGACTGATTTTCCGACAAATTGCATAATTTTAAATTTTAAATTTTGAAGACCGGTTTTCAAAATTTAATAAATTTGTGAAAGTTATTTCTAAAAAAAAAACACCTAAAAAATAAAAAAATGCTTCAATTAAATTTATTTTTTTAAAGACTTGAACAACAACAAAGAAATGCAAACCCAACCAACCCATTAGGGAAAAAGGAATTAACAAGAAAATAAAAAGATGATCCAAACCATTAGCACTTGATACAATTGATAAAAATAAAAAAATAAAGAAGAAAAAGAGACTTTACCCTCATCGTTTGTCGGTGGTGGGTTTGAAGGGGAAACCTACTGCATCGTTGATTTTCTAATCACAACAAAATCAAAAAAAAAAAAAAATCGACAGTTTCTAACGGCTAAAACCGCCGGTTCGAACCGGTTCTAACCAGAGGTTCCAATCCAGTTCCGACCGGTTTTATGGAACCGCCGGTTTGCGGTTCCACAAATCTAGAACCGAAACCGAACCGAAAATCTCCAGTTCGGATCGATTTCGATTCCCACTGATTCCGGTTACGGTTCGGGACCGGTTCGAACCGATGGTTCCTGTTCCCAAAACTGACGGTTCCGGTTCCCAAAACCATTATATGGCTACCCTTAGATGGATGGCTTTACAAGGAACGGGGGCCTATGTATTTGGAAGTTCATAGTATTCAAGTGGCAAGTGCTGATAACAATAATGTGGATAATATTGGGATGGGGAATGGATTCTCTTAGATGCTAAGATTTTTATGAGTCTAAATGAAAATGTTAAAGTTTCTTGGGTCAGGAGATCAGCAAACGTGTCTGCCTATTTGCTGGCTATGGAGGCATGTAATTATGCTTGCTTAAACATCTGGAATGATACTCCTCCGTTCTTAGAGGAAGTTGTAGTAAATGATTTGACTTATTAATATATTTAGCCTTTTCATATAAAAAAAAATGATGGAAATACATTTTTATTTGCGATTTCATCCCTAATTGCAATTAAGGATGTATCTATTGTAAAGGATTGAAATAGACTTAAAATCGATAAAAAAAAAAAAGCCAAAATAAAGTGAAATTGCAAAACCAATAAAGTTCTGGATATTTTGATATATTAAGTCATTTAAATTTAAATAAAAACTAATATAACCAATCAAATTAAATTATCTTTATTCAACTAATAAAATTATTATATTTAAAATATATTTAAAGAAATTTTTGTCACTGAATTTAGTAGGATATTTTTTACAATTCCAATATTCTCACTTTCCATTTTCACTTTTATTTACACTAATTTTTTCAAAGCTTGTATTACTCATTGTTTGTATTCATTGATTTTCACTAGTTGCAAGTAAATATATAATTATATAATTATATATATATATATTATATATATATTATATATATTATAATTATACTTTATATTATTTTTGTTGTAAATTAAAATATTATGAACAGTAATGTATGCGTAAAATTTGTTCTTGAAAATTAAGAAACAAAAATACAGATTTTATTTATAATAAACAAGTGGATACAATCTTTACGTGTGGAATCTCCTGTTACAAAAAAAATTATCCTCTAATTCTTCTCTTTATTGTTGCGAACACTATTCAAGTATCAAAACGACTTAATCTTGAATACGATTCAACGATAAAAAAGAATTGATGTAAAACGAACTTTGTGCACAATTCAAGGGTGAATAGACTTGTTTTTGAATTGAAGTTGAAAAAACTTTGATTCTTTAGACTTAGGAGAGACCTTTTGTAGTCTTGAGTTTGATAGAGCTTTGAGATTTGTTTTTTGTCTATGTGTGTGTCCTATATGTGAAGAGAGGCTATTTATAGAGATTTTAGGAAGTCCCCTTGCAAAGTATGTAATTTGATTAGCCTACTTGGCGAACTCTTATCGGCTGGTGCAGTGTCAATTATCTTATGCAGACGCTTGACTTATTCGTTAAGTATTTAATTTAATAGGTCTACTTACCAAATTTTTATTGAAATTTACTACATTATTTATTTATGCAGTAAATAATATTTATCCAATAATTTGATTTTAATAACCATTTAAATATTTTGATTGATTATCAAAATAAGTTATTTAATTTAACTAATAATAATTTAATTAGCAATTAAATAATTAAATTAATTTAAATAAAATTTTGGTGTCCCGAAATAATTTAAAAGCATTTACAAAATAGAAAACAAATATTTTATGAAATAATAAATAATAAATTTTTATGAACACTAATAAAATAATAATTAAATATTTAAATAGATTGTTTAATCGAAAAACATATATTTTATATAAATAAAATAAAGTTTTTTAAATGAATTAATAATTAATATATTATTAATTATTTTAATAACACATATTATATATTAATTATTATTTTATAACATCATATTATAATTTTGATTTTTTTTTTTAACTTTTTTATAACGTCTATGAGCATATAAATAATTTTATAGTTGCTTTTTTGAGCAAAAAATTTTCATTCAATATGTTAAATGATTTGCTAATATAACGTCTTATATTATAATTTTATATTTTATATATATTCGCAGTGGATTTTATTTTTTATTAGATATTACATAATAAATCTTATAATATATCTCTTAATAAATAATAATAAATGACATTTATTCCTTTTAGAATAAGTTACTTAATTGTAGGAAATAATTAAAATCAAACAAATTAAAATTTTTGTTCAAAATAGTAATTAAATATATTATATTTTTACCATATTTAATATGTACCCTATATATTATAATATAACCAATTAAAATTAGATTACTTTTATTTTTTCAACCAATAAAATTAAAATCCTTAAAGATATTATATTCTTACCATATTTAATATATACCTTATTTATTATATACTATAATTTTTTAGTTTATCCAATAAAATTTGGATTTAGATAGGAAATTGACATCACCAAATTAAAATTAAATTATCTTTATTTTTTAACCAATAAAATTAAAATTTTTAATAATAGTTTTGCCCATCTATAAATATAGTAAGAACGTTTTTGACAATCCTAATGTTCCCTTCCCATTGTCACTTATATATATATTAGTCTTTTTATGACGTGTGTTACACGTTAATTATATTCGTAATTTATACTCATTCAATTTTTTATATCATTACTCACTTTACTTATTATTTGTACTCATTATTATTTTTAAAAATTAAATACTGATTATAATTTTTGTCTTATATAATTTAGATTTTTATAATATTAAAAAAAAATTTCATATGAAATTAATGTGAATATAAATAAAGCTTTTAAAAATATATCCAATCAAATTATACAAACACGAAAAAAAGAATATTATAAAAAAATATATTTTTTCTTTTTTTATTCCTTCCTAAATAAAATATTTTAAAAACAGATATTTTGAAAATAAAATACAAATTAGTTCCACGTAGTATATAAATGGAAGAAGAAAAACTATATAAATGGAAATTTTAATTCTGAAAATAGCCCTCAAACTTACTTCCACTTAGTATCCATTTTTATTGGTAAAAACTATTTAAGGATAAAGACTGTTATGCGGTGATTCTCTCATCATTTCCTTTGTTTTAGGAATTTATAATAAAGAAAAAACTTTCCCAAAATGAAAAGACAATTATTTGTTTCTTCAACACAGAAAGAAAATTAATTAGCTATGGGAAACTTATTGGTTAAGAATTATTAGTTTTTAGTGTTTTAAATATAATTTCCTTTGTTTTAGGAATTTTATAATAAAGAAAAACTTTCTCCAAAATGAAAAGACAATTATTTGTTTCTTCAGACACAGAAAAGAAATTAATTACTATGGGAAACTTTATTGGTTAAAAGAATTATTAGTTTTAAGTGTTTAAAATATAGATAATTATATTATATATATATTATATATATATTATATTATATATATTTTTTGAAAAAAATTAACTAATTCATTAATATGAATATAAATTGGTACATCATTAATATTCTTAGAAGTAAAAATACAAATAAAATTATAAAAATGAAATCTTCTGTTTGTAATATGTTCTTATCTTGCAGAAGAGGTTATATTTGTTGAATAAAAATTGGTGCCCATTTTTTAAATATGGTATGTAAAAAGAAACATTCCACAATATTGTCTCCGAATATTTGAGTGTTCAAACATATATATTTTGAAAAACTTAACAATTCATTAATAATGAATATAAATTGAGTACATCATAATATTCTTAGGAATAAAAATACAAATATATAAAATTGAAATCTTCTGTTTGAATATGTTCTTAATCTTGACAGAAGAGGTTAATTTGTTGAATAAAAATTGGTCCATTTTTAAATAGGATGTAAAAGAAACATTCCACAATATTGTCCCGAATATTGAGTGTTCAAAAATTTTTTACAACTGACACCCGTAGAAGAGTTCAATATACCAAACTTTAATGAAGGAACAGGCCGCACTATCAGGCTCTGTTGGTATAAAAAATTTACCTGAACTTGAAGATTTGAAGTCTCCAATCACAAGCAATCAACAATCCATCTTGTCTTCCGAACTGCAGAGAAATAAAAGATCCACGTAAAAACTCATCAATAAAAAAAAATCTTCATGAAAGGAGAAATTAATAACTCTATTAGAGTGTTGGAACGAGAGAAATAATAATTTGGTAAAAGGGTACCAAGAACATTCAAGATCTATCATTTAAAAGACTAAATTCAAATTTTGTTTCAAATAATCATAGGTAAGAAAAGAAACCACTGCCGATCACCTTTTATCATCGCGGTCGTTTAAATACAAAATCTAGAAAAACAAAAAAAAGAGAGGTAAAGAAGAAAGGCAGCTAGGGTTTTGAATGCTTTAAACTATATATAATTTGAGTACTCTATGAGTTCTGATATTTTGTATCAATTGATATTTACATTTTGCTATCATTATAATATTACTTGAAAATATTATTTATAAAATGAAATATTTATATTTTCAAAAAAATAAATTATAAATAATTGTTGACAAAGGCCTAAAATGTGCTGATATTGGGCTTGGATCTCTTGAGGCCCAATGCATTAGTTACTTTAGGGCTTAGTGAATATCAAGTCTTATATTTTAGGGAAAATTTTAGAATATTTTTTTACCGCATACCAAGAATCTAGAATAGTCTTTACTCGCTATTTAGGGAATAATTTCCTAGGATAAATGGTAAATGATCCACTTGTAAAATAATAATTTCCTAGTATAAATAGTACATGATCCACTTGTAAAAGAACAAGGCAAATTGAGTTAAAATACATTTGGTCCTTAAATTGTAAGGCTTTCATTTTCCTATTTTTGAAAAATTATTATGACATTTAAAACTTTCACTTAAACTCGTTAATAGATTCTTTCGTCTAAAAATATTAGCATTTTATTATTAGTTAAACACACTTATGTTATGAAATATGCTTACTTTTAGATGAAAAGTGCTGAATTTTTTAGATGGAATGACTCGATAATAAATTTAAGTAAAAATTAAGAAGATTATAATAATTTTTCAAATATAAAATGACGAAAATATTAATTTCTACAAAAAAAATATGTAGCTTTCTTAGCATTTACAAAAATAACTTTGACAAGAAAACACAAAGGACAAAACAACCTAGTTTAGGTCTTAGGTACAACAAACAATATAATTTAGTTTAACTAGATTTAAACTCTACTTCCTTTTGTTTTTTTTTTCCCCCTAAACTAACACATCAATTGATGTAATATATTACCTTTTTTTGCTTGGTATATATACGAGGTGATAAACTGAATTTAGGTAAATTTTTCCAATTCTACCATAAAACTTCAATGACCAAATTTTAGGCTTACATCGAGTATCAACTTGGTTGATGAGCTATTTAACTCCATATAAATTAATAAAAATAGCATTTTTCTTATAATTTTAAATTACTAATATTTGATTTCCAAAATTACTACAATTAACAAGCCAAATTTATGACGCATTTCAAATTAAAATATAAAGGATGGTGAATATGGTATGAGTTCGAATTTATATGGAAATGAAATTGTTAGGTATTAAATTTAAAATTGATATTTTTGACTTACTCTAATGTAATTTTAAATCTAATACCAAACAAATCCATTCTCATATAAAAATCGAATTTATAAAAGCAAAACTCAAATCCTAAAAAAATGCTAAATGCGCAAACTCAAATCGTAAAAAATTGTTAAATGCTAATTATTAAATTCACTTGTAGCCTTTATTATAATTAGAGTAGTCGACAAATTAAGTTACAATCTATCGTCTAATTCCAATCTGTATGTATTTTGATAACACTTTTGACAAAAAGGAATTGAAAAGTAAATTTCTAGTGTAAATATCATTTTTGATAAGACTTGTGATGCTCACCTAAAAATAAACTTCATTAGGAACCCATAGATGAACCTCCTACATCCAAACAATTTCTTCCACAGAGTGAGAAACAAGAAAAAAAAAATTTTTAGCATTTTCCTATCAACACTTTGTTAGATATTGAAGTGAAGTTGTGAACCACAATGTTAGAATTTTCTACTTGTGAACTCTCACAATCTTTTCCACCTTCATGCATACCTTCAAATCTTTAATGTATCCACATGGACCATCTCCATCATCATCCTTCTTACCATCATCATCATTATTAAACTTGAATTATATCAATCGAGAAAATCAGCCAAATGTAATCACATAAACATTTATTATTGAATAGTTGAAAATTATTGTCAAAAGTTGTACTAACCACACATCAAATTAATATTTTACGTATAAAAATAAAAAATACCGTCAATACTAGTATAGAGAAGTGTACAATATTTATGAAATTCATAATTTTCAGAGTATAATTGATCATCTACAAAGTATAAGGTCAATAAGATTTTTTTTTTTTTTTTGATAAAGTACATAGGTAGAATTTAATATTTATACTTTTAGCCTAGAAAATCCAATAAAAGCAGTGTAAACTTCTCTCTGATTTCTATCTATCCTTACCTATCACATGAAAGCAACATGTTTTTCTCTAAGATATAAAATTGCTGAATATTTTTTCAAAATTAAGGAAATTTCATCATATTGAAATTTAGTACATGTTAGTAATGAAATGATGACACTTGACATTCAATGATAAAGAATTGCATGGAAGAATGCAAGACAAGGCCTTTCCAAAACATATGCACTTTTAGGTCTAAAAAAACCTAAAAATCCAATAACATTAGAAGGTATTTATATACACTGAAGAAGGTTTAGTTTGTGTTCCAAATAGAGTGACATATAAAGAAAGGGAACAATCCATTTATAACCGCTAACTTCTTGTGGCAATTGAGCAATGAGAGAAATATGAACCAACAAGTGCCACGCCCCCTTCACATGAAACCCTTTTAATTATTACAACCACATCAAAATTTGTGCAATTTTTCAAGATTGCCTTGTATCTTTCATGTAGGGTCCCTTTTGTTGTACATTTCTGGCTTTTTCTTATTATGCCATCTTCTATTTATGTACATTGTTGGGGTAATTATTCGCATTGCCTCTAAAGTTTTACATAGTGTATATTATTTACATTCTATTTTCTGAAAATTAGATTATCTAATTCTTTAAATTTTATTATCTTGAATTATTTAGTTCTTCAATTTAAATGAAAGTGATTTTTCAACATCAAATGTAAAATGAAAATGTCTTAAACATCATCATATATAAATAAACTTTCAATTCTTGTCGTCAAATTGTCAAATACGAAAAGGAAAATTATATGACATCTCGACTCAGCTAAGCGGTTTGAAGATGGCAGATAAAATAAAACTCCTAGCAAGTTTTTAAAATGAGGAGGCTGGTTAGGGTGGTGAAATGCGGAATACGAGAATGAATCGAATCATATATTGAAACGAGAAAAATAATTATCAGATGCGTCTTTTGATAAAATGGCCAAGAAAGTTGAAAGATTTTCAGGATTAAACGTTTTTGTTTAAAGGAAATCTTAGTATGAGAGAATTCAAAAAATTTTAAAAATTTTTGATGATATACGAAAGCATTTTCCTGTTTTACTATATTTAATATATATTTAATAGTCAAAATCACTTTAATTTAGGCAAAAAGATTAATTATATAATATAATGCAATAAAATTTTAGAAACTAAATAATTTTTTTTTTCTTTTTGTTTTGGTTGGGACCCAAGAGAACATTTGTGTAGGGGATAGCATGTTGATTGTCGGAAAATATGTACGTAGTGACATTTATCTTTTGGCATCCAATTAAGTATCTTCTGACTTTATCTTAGAATTGATGACATGTTTGAAAATCGTGGCTGGACAAAGACTAGTTAGTTAAGCAAAGAAAATGAGTTCATGCCATATAAATTTTCATGCCAATTAGGTCTACTCTTTCTTGTTCACTGCCCACTAAAAAGTCAATATGCCTTTACTGGGTATACAATACATACCCTCATGCTTTATCTTTACCTTAACAGTTGGGGAGAATATATATATATAATTCGACATTCAGAAATTTTTCTTTTCAGGTCAACCTTAAAATATTAAAATATTTTTATATTTTAATATATCGACATGCAGAATTTTTTCTGTTTCAGTCAACCTTAAAATATTAAAATATTTTTATATTTAATAATATTATATATATATAATATTATAATATATATATATATATATATATATATAAAGGGAGTCGATAATAAAAATTAAAGAGTCGATCGAATAACTAGATCACTTATCACTAAAAGGCAGGTCGTGTCTTCAATTAGAAGTCTTATTTTATCACAGTCAACAGTTATCACATCACTTTTTCTTTATTGTCTAAGAATTCAATAGAAACTGCTTCCGATTTCAAAGTATATTTTAAAATAGTTTTACTAAACAAATAAACATTTATTTATAATAAGTTAAAAAATACATTTTAAATCAAAAAATAAATGTAACTAGGTAGCAAAACCAAACATCCTTTTAAGCCTTGTTAGGCAATAGCTTATATTATAGTATTTAGTGTTTTGACTAAATTAAAACTATTTCTATTATAAATACTACCTTCGTTTTATAATACTTGTCACATTTGAGAAAATAGTTTGTTCCAAAATACTTATCACATTTGTGGTTTCAAGGAATAATAAATATCTTTTTTCATGTTTACCCTTTGTATATGACCAATAATTATTACTTCAATCCTTTGTATATGACCAATAATTATTACTTCAATTAAATGGTTCTTAGAAAATTAATTAAATTTAAGGGGTTCCAAAATACTTATCACATTTGTGGTTTCAAGGAATAATAAATATCTTTTTTCATGTTTACCCTTTGTATATGACCAATAATTATTACTTCAATTAAATGGTTTTCTTAGAAAATTAATATTAAATTAAGGGGAATACAGTCAATTTACTCAATAATTTATTATAACTTAGATGAATTTAATGCTTTTATTAAGAAAAGTGAAATTCCAAATGTGACAAGTATTATGGAACAGAGGTAGTAGCATTCAATGGTGCAACTTTTATTTTAATGTTTAGAGGTTAAGAAAGTGGATTATGATACGTTATTCTCTTTAACGTTTGATAAAATGTTAGTTAAACAATTGATAGCTGCTATGACAACTAAAAGCTACTAAAACAACTACTTTTATTTAATAGTCCCATGATTTTTCAACAGCGACAATAAAATTTTAAAAAGTAAAAAATATGGACAAATTATTATAAAGTCCCTGAAATTTCACCAAAATCACTATTTTATTCCTATCATTTAGAGAAATTACTGCATAATTCTTATGGTTTGTCTTGTTAAACTATTTAATCTTTATATCCAAAAAATTTCATTTTTCCCATTCTATTTTTTCTTATTGTATAATTAATGTAAATAAATACATATATTTTTATTTTTATAATTTAATATCTTATTGTTTTATACAATTATAAGAAAACAAAGTATAAGTATAATTTTATATATAACTATCAACATCGTATTTCAATTATTCTTCTTGTGAGTTTGAGATAGTTAATTTATATTTTACTAAGTGAATGAATATAAATATTGAAAAATTCAAAATATAAAAAAGATTTATATTTTTTGAAATTATTAACAAGCTCTAATTTTTAGTATGCTATTGTAGTATACTTTCTTTATCATTTTTCCTCTGCGACTTTTTCGAAATCCTAACCTATTTTTCTTTCTTTCTATTTCTCGTTGTTTCTATCTCTCCGTGATCAGAGATTAGGAGGTTTGTCTCTTGATGAGGAGGAAGAAGCGTCTTTACAAGTAGCAAACATTCCCTAAACATCCTACCCAAAAATGAGTTTTGTCTCATAGGCATGTTTCTCACTTTAAACCCTATAAACTTTACTTATACGAGATCTACCTTTGCAGATCTGTGGCATCCCTTAGGAGGTGTTGGTATTTCTGAGTTGGGGATAAAAAGATTTTTATTAGTTTTACAATAAAGTGGATTTGGAGAGGGTTATGTTGGATCATGGCACGTTAATAAACATCTCCTTGTATGATATAGACTGAAAGATGAAGAGAAGCCTTTATTAGTTTCATTATTGAGTGCCAAGTTTTGGGTGCAATTTCATGATTTACTCAAAGGTTTATGTTAGAATCAATAGCTCAAAGTTTAGGGAATGTTGTAGGAGAATTTTTTGAATATGATGCGAAAGTTCTCACGTCTCATGCTCCTACTTTTATGAGACTTAGGGTTTGTTTGGATATTAGACAACCCCTATAGAGGAAGAAAAAAATTAATAGTTCCAAGTGAGAAGCTTTCTTTGTTCTGTTTCAATATGAATGTTTAACCACCTTCTGTTTCTTATGTGGGAGATTAGGCCACAGATAGTTTTTGTGAGCTGAGATCACAACAGAAGAAGGAGGAGCTCGACCTTGAATGGGATGATAAGCTTAGGGTTCCGTCGCGCCATCTAAACCCATGATCAAGTTTGTGGTTATATGAGGAAGGTGGAGATTCTGTTTCCTTATCTAATAAGATAGTCATACAAGGGCAACATCAAAGTTTTTGAAATTTGAAAGTTTATGAATTTCGAGATTCTTTTATGGGACAACTATCACAAAGGAATCAGGGGCAACAAATTGTCGGGTTATATGGACCTAGATGGTAACGCATCAGATCAAAATAATGATCTATTTAGCCAGTTTGAGGATGAAGCAATAGCCCAAGTCTCATGATAGTAAAAAACATCCCAGGAAATAAAATAAACAACTTTCATCATTTCTAACGTCAAGGATCCAACATTAGTGTCTTCTCAATCTACATCGGCTAATCTTATTAAATAGGATAGTCGAAATCCATGAAAAGCATATATTGGAACTGTCCGGGTCTCGGGAAACCTCATACAGTTCATGCAGTCTCACCTTGAGTTATAGGTAGGAACTAGGTTTTTAATCAAAAAGTTGGCTAATAAAGATAATGTACTACAAGTTTGTCGTATGATTGGTTTTGAAAATAGATTTGTTGTGGATCATATAGGTAGAGGTGGGAATTAGCGATTCTTTGGGGGGAATCTTTGGATATTCAGGTTACACGTTTTTCTAATAATTTTATTAATTATTTTCATGCCCGACTCCAATTACCAGAGCAATTGGTTACTTGTTTTTTCTAATAATTTTATTAATTATTGTCATGTCTGACTCCAATAACCAGAGAAATTGTTCGCTTTGGATCAAGCCAATTCCATCCCATACTGGATTGACAAGACCTGCACGGTTTTGTCCCGCAATTAAAATGGGGAACTCTCTAGGAGGTCACCTATCATAGAATTTCCTTTAAGCGAGCATGTTTAACTTTAGAGTTCTTCCAACTCTCCAAGCCATTCCACCAAAAGGCGCCTTTGATGATAAGTTTTCTCCTTTTCGATATATGATCTGATTCATTCTTATGTCTATTCCACTATCCATAGCTAGCATGCCATCCTATATGCTAGCCAAGAGCTTTGCTCTACCCACCCTCTTAGAATTACTTTGCCGGGTCGAGATGTCACAATTATGTTGTTAACATGGATTGGCAATATGTAGGATTTACTTATTTTTATGGATTTTTGGAATGAAATAAGGGGCGACAGTCTTAAAACGTATTGAGAGCTTTAGCTTGAAGGAATCTAAAGTCGTGCCTTTGTTTTGGGGACTACAATGATATTTTAAGGAATGATGAGAAAGTTGGAGGAGATGCACATCCTCATTACTTTGAAGAGAGTAATTTTGTTTAGGTTCCTTCAAATTGGTCAAAGTTTACTTGGTTTCAATGTAGAAACAATCAGATTATGATTCAAGAAAAACTTGACCGCTTTCTTGCTAATAGCAACTGGCTGGACCTTTTTCCATTCTCGAACTCTCAAGCTTTAGCGGTTCCTATTTTAGATGATAGTCCTATTTAATTTCAAACTTCCCAATATGGAGATGTAGTTGCTTCAAAACGGTTCAAATTTGATTACTCGTAGCTTTTGAAAACTGATATTAAAGATATTGTTTATTGACAATGGATTAATTGGCAAGTAGATTCGGTATTGGAGAAGAATTGTAACTGTGCACATGTGCTTAGCGAATGGGCTTGTGGAAGGAATAGAGATCAAAAGCAACGTAAATGGATGATTCTACTTTTATTTAGATGAGGAGGAGGGGGTCTCTTTATAGCGAAGATTACTCTAATCTTTGAAACGAATGGAACCTAATTTTATAGCAACAGTATATGAAAAGAAGACAATATGCTAAAGTCTACTGGTTGCAATATGGGGACTAAAACACATATAGTTCTTTCTTTAATGAGTGTAAGAGGACATATTAAAGTTTATACTTGCATGCAAACAATAGGACATGGAGCTATGACAAAGATTTCAGGCATAAAATTATAATCTATTACTTTAATCAATTGTATGCTAGTAATGAAGTAAGTACTGATAGAATCACTCGATTGTTGTAGAAAAAAGTGACAAATGAGGATACTGATTTTTTTGCTGTGACCCTTTTCACATGAGAAATTTAAAGAGACCATCTTTCAAATTCACCCGAATAAATCACCTGGGCCTGAATAATTAATCCTGGCTTTTTACCAAAAATTTTGGCACATGTTGGGTAAAGATATTGCGAAGGATGTAGACAATGGTAGGCTAGATGTACTTTTCCTGCTTCCCTCTCTGATACTCTGTTGGTACTTATTCCTAAAAATAATAATCCTAATTCTTTGAGAGATTATAGACCTATACTCTTATGTAACATTATTTATAGAATCTCGTCCAAAGTCTCGACTAACAGGCTTAAGATAGTTTTACCCCAAGTTATTTTGGATAGTCAACTGACTTTTATTCCAGGTAAATTCATTCAAGATAATATTTTATTGGCTTTGAGCTTTTACATAATATGAAACATAGGACTAGAGGAGGAGTGGTGGTGTGTGCTCTAAAAGTCGATATTACTAAAGCCTATGATAGAGTTTATTCAAATTTTTTTGAGGGATGTGATGCCAAGTTTGTGTTTTAATGAGAAATGGGTTAAGTGGATGATGTTTTGTGTGCTGGATGTTAAGTGCTATATTCTTTATAATGTAGAGTTTGTGGGGCCTATTGTTCTTGAAATAGGGCTTAGCCAAAGAGACCCCTTCTCTCCTAACTTGTTTCGCATGTGTGATGAAGGTCTTTCTTTATTTTTTAGTTAGGTGGAGAGGAAAATATGGATTCATGGAGTTCGAGCAGGGGTTCGGTGTTCGAGAATTTCTTATTTGCTTTTTCCTAATGATTCTTCCTTCTTTTTTAGTGCTCCTAATAAAGTGAGTTAGAGAGTAAAAAATATTTTGAGCGAGTATGAAAAAGCATCAAGACAAGCTGTTAATTTTCAAAAGTCAGGAATTGCGTAAGTCCTAACATATCTAGTGAGGTTAAAGTGTATATTTCCAGTTTGTTAGAGGTCCACGATCCTTTAAAGGGAAGTAAGTTTTTATGCCTTCCTTCATTAGTAGGGCATAATAAAAAAAAGACTTTTAATTATCTAAAAGACAGACTTTGGGATAAAATTAATTCATGGAATAATACACAATTATTTAGGGGTGGTAAAGAGATTCTTTGTAAGTCTATAGATCAAGCAATTCCATCTTATTATATGAGTATTTTCTTGCTTCCTATATCTCTTTGTGATGAGCTACAAAAATTATGAATTCTTATTGGTGGAGTTTTAAGAGGGGGCAAGAGTGTCCATTGGTACTATTGGGGTAAAATGTGTCAAAGTAAAGGAGATGAGGGTTTTAGAGATCTTCATTATTTTAATATAGCCATGCTAGGTAAATAAGGCTGAAGGTTAATTACCAAACCCAACACTCTTCTATCACGAACTTTTAAAGCTAAATATTATCCTAATAGGGACATTTTGTCCACTTCTTTAGATAGAAAATCTAGTTTTATTTGAACGAATGTCTTGTTGTCAAGAGATGTTTTAAAAGATGGAGCTAGATGGAGAGTGTGGGATGGTGAGTGCATTGTGATATGTTCTGATCCGTGGGTACCCAAAGAGAATTCTTTTATGGTAGAGGATGGTTTCACTTCATAAATCCTCATTTGAGGTTTAGGGATACAATGAGTGAAGACAAGAAGAGATGAGATTTTTATAAAATTGTAGAATTATTTAGTGCTAAGGATATCCAAGCTATTCTTAATATTCCTTTAGGTTTAGGGAATAGAAAAGATAAACTTATTTGGCACTTTGATAGGAAGAGTATTTATTGTGTGAGGTCGGAAAATTATTTGCTCTTAGAGTTTTAGGGAAATGAGGGGAGCGATTGGAACAGTGTTTTTGGAAGAAGATTTAAATATTCCCCCCAAAATGAGGGAGTTCTTTTGGAGACTTTTTTTGAGGGATAGTACCTACAAAAAATCAAGCTAAATGAGAGAGGAGTGAATATTAAGAGAGAGTGTAGTTTTTGTAATTTAAAAGATATTGATAATTTTTTATTAGGCTGTTATAAGGCGGTTGAGGTTTGGAATGAGAGTGGTATTGTTATTCTTAATAATAGTGCTCCTTTTATTAATTTTTTTGAAGTAGGTTTTTGAATTCAACATTGATAACTACGTCTAGAAGGTGATTTTTATAGCTTGGTCTTTATTGTGTGCAAGGAACAACTTTGTTTAGAATCAAAAGTGAATCATGATGTTGTTTCCACGTTACTTGCTTCTTCAAAATTGTTACACCAGTGAAACGATGCCACTAGTTCTTTAGTCATTCAAAGTCAATCAGTTATGCATATTCCACACAAAATTCCAATGTGATGCATTGTGAATACTTCAAGTTGGCAAAGTTTCATTAATAGAGCTGTTTTTATGGACCTCCTCTTGGCTGGATTTAGATGTATTTTTTAGTTATCTTATGAAACTGTCCTCAACACTATTTCGAGCTTTTTGGACTCACACGAAGGTCCTCTTCTTGTGAAAGTTTTGGCTCGTCATAGCTGTTTGTCTTGGGTACAGGAAGATTTTGCACATAGATTGCTAATCTATTCTTTTTGCTTTGAATTTTACTACGTTAGATTTTTCGAAGTTTGGTTTATTATTAAATTATTATAAGAATTTGTTGGCCTCTAGGCCTAATTTGGCAATTGGATGGAGCATAAGATAAGCTAACATAGGAGTTCATTCACTTGCTCAAACTTTCTATTGTTATGCTCATTCCAAAATGTGGGATACTACTCCACATTATTTATTAACTTATAATGATCAAGATACAAGTTGTGTTTGTTTGCTTTCAAAAAAAAAGTATCAATTTTTAAATTTTAAATTCAATATTACTTTAATCCTATTTAAAAATACTAGTTATTCTAGTTGACAATGATTTTCGCAAGTGTACGAAAATCGCAACAAGTAATATAGAATGAGTAGAGTATCGTTTCCACAGGGATTGTATACCAAGTACCAAAATTACGTTAACATATTATTATTTAAACGGCAATAAGGGGAATTATTTTAAGAAATTAAATTAAACAAATAAAAAAAAAGAACAAAAAGAAATCAAGCAACAATTTTTTCGCAGTGACGAAAAAATCGCAAACAAGTAATATAGAATGAGTAGAGTATCGTTTCCACAGGGATTGTATACCAGTACCGAAAATTACGTTAACATATTATTTATTTTAAACGGCAATAAGGGGAAATTATTTTAGAATTAAAGAATTAAACAAATAAAAAAAAGAAACAAAAGAAATCAAGCAATCATATTTGAACGAAAAGAAATCAAGGATTTAAAAACTAACTTAGGGATATTGATTTACTTAATTCTATCCCAAATTTATTCTATTAGTTTGTTAATCAATTTTAATTGTTCAAGTAGGGGAAACAACCCTAAAATCACTAACAAGCTCTCTCGATGTATTGTTAGCTATTCGAATCCGGTCTAATTGCCTATCTTCCAATAGCACAATCAACATAAATTAAATCATTAAGTTTTATCGTTTGTTTTGTGAATTCATAACCTAAGGTCATTAACTTATGAAAACCCCACGAGTCAAACCATATAGCTTCCGCATCAAGTTATTATTCTCATGTAATTTATTACCTTTTTCGTATCAAAAACCCTTCTTCCGATAGTGATTAAGACCCTTCTTCCGATAGTGATTAATGAAATTAAATCAATCATATGAGAAACATGCCTAGAAGCTTTAAGTTGAATAATAAATTAATAGCAAACAAGGAAAAGCAAATTCTAATATTATAAATTGGAATAATATTATAAATTGGAATCGAATTAAGTTACATCAAATTCCTAGTATGAGAGTTTAGTTCGACATAGTAATAAAATAAAACTCAGTAATACTTGAATAAAACTTCATAGTTAATAATGAATAAGGAAAAGAAAGACAAGATTAAGAGTTTAGAAGTAAAAACTAGACAACAGCTATGTGGATGGCTTCCTTGAATCTATGCACAAATCTTGGACACTTGAAATCTTTGAGAGAGAGAGAACTATGTAGAAAAAATACTAGAACTCGAGATGCTTTTACAATGAAAGGTTCCTCTATTTATATAGGCCTCCTGGGAGAAAATTTGACTCCGTTTAGGAAATAGAATCCTTATTAAGTACGAAATCTTCTTTGGAGATCATAAACTGATTAGGCTTTGGATTTCTTCCTTGGATTTTTTCTCAATTAGGACTCTTCCATCTTCTTAAATAGGTTTAGATCTTGATTTGCAAGTTAGGAAAATATCTGAGGTGGGCCCATGTAAGTTATAGAGACTGGCTTGCATTTTTAATTCAAGACAGCATTATATTCGTAGCACGGGCACGGGCGTGCCATCTAGCACGGCTTGGGCGTGCTAGAGTCTGGATCTATGAATGATTTAGCACGGGCTGTGCTATGCAACACGCTCAGAGGAGTCTTTGTGGCACGGGCATGCGCCCTAGCACAGCTAGGGCGTGCTAGGCTCTGACCTTCCAAGACAACTGCTTCACGGGCGTGCTAGGCAGGCACGCCTTGAGGTCCTTTTAAGGCACGGGCGTGCCATGCTAAAGCCTGAGTCTCCACTTGAATTCCTCTAGTTTAGCACGAGCGTGCTCAAGCCTTAGTATTTTGCTTTGTAATGCTCTTTTTTGTGCTAAAGCCCTGCAAATTTTTTTAAAATCAAGTGGATTATCATTCAAGGAAGCTTTGAACAAAATTATAATTAAAAGGAAGTAAAAATTAATTAAAGTGATAAAATTTACTAAAATTCTAAATAAAAACTATACTAAAAATACTGTAAATACTGTAAAATGACACCTATCACTAGTTATGAGCTATTCTACTAATTATTAATTTTACGTAATTAATTATTTATATAATGATTTAAAAGAGTACAATCTAATCAAAATAATTGTTAGATTAGTTGTTAAATGTAAAATGATAAAAAGTAATTCATTCACTAAAATTAGGGATCATAATATTTTATGATCTACTTTTATACTCTATCAAATTTTAAAAACTATATATTAACATTATATACCTAAACAATATAAATAATAAAGATAATATTTTAATTTTAATTAAAATACTACATATTATGTATCCTAAAAATTATTGTGCAACATGGCCATTTGACTCTAAAATTTGATTTTTTTTTTTTTTCAATTGTGAAGTTGAAAAAGTTAGAGATTAAAAATACAAAATTAGCGTTTCCTTTTGCTCTATTAAATGATGAAAGTAACTTTTGATAATTTCATTAAATGATTAAAATAATTTCTCATTTAAAAAATGATGCATACCACAACAAAACCATGCTAGAGATTGCCTAGTAGGTGCTATGCTATTTTCTAGCTGAACTGGCCCATTAATCATCATTACTGAACAAAATATGGGGATGTTATCTTAATACTAATTTAGCTTAGCCTCTATGTATATTTTAGCTTAGCCTCTATGTATTATATATATATATATATATAATATATATGCTAATTTAATAAATTTGTAAAGAAATATTTATAGGAAAATGGTATATATATAATGCTAATTTAATAAATTTGTAAAGAAATATTTTAGGAAAATGATATAGTAGGTAGGGCAAATATATTGTCACATGGACTCCCTGATACTCACTAATATAAATTACTTAACACTATAATTTAACCAATGTGCAGTAAGGAAAGGATTATGATCAAATCTTGAGGACAGTTTCTCTAATGATGTTCTAATAATCAGAAATTATTAATTAATCTCTTAATTAATATACAATAATATGAAAAGGGCTGTCAATGGGCCAAGCAATGAAGATGAGATAAACAAATAGACAAGTGAAGGGTTAGCACTTAGGAGAATGTGCATTTTCCAAGTCAAAATTCTGAAGAAAGTCAGGTGAAGTGAGGCTATAAAGAAACTAGCAAGATAGCATGTGGGTGGGGTCTCTTTTCTTTATTTTGTTTTTTTAAAATAAAAAAATATTAAAAAATATTTGCATAATCCCTAGATTTTGATAACCAATGAGGATCCATGCTTAACTGTTTGATAATATAAGAATCAAATTGCTTTTGATTTCATAGGTGTCCTAATGTTTTGTTTTTTAGCTGCTTGCCATATTTGGCTATTTTGCTTGAATATTTTATGCTTAACCTCTTATCAATTGGTAAACCCAAATGATATTTGGAATGATCAACTTTTTTTCTTTTGGTATTTATGCTTTTCATGTAATTTGATTACCGTAATGTTTCTGATAAATCATACTTTGATCTTTGCATGCATTTTATCATTCTTCTTCTTCTTCTTGAAAAAAAAATGTTTATTTTATGTATACCTAATGGTAAAACCAAAATAGTCTATCTCAAGTTTGAGAAATATACAATTAGTTGACTGTAATTCTTTAATATTAAAATAAATAATTAAAAAAATTAAATTGTACTAATAAGTTTTAATTTAGTGATATTAAAATTATATCTAAAACTAAAAGTGTTCAATTTGAATTTTAAGTCTAATCGAAAATTGAAATGATTTTTGAATGTATTAGTCTTCTATGAACAATCATTTTTATTTTCGAATGAGAAATTAATTGTACATAACTATTGTACCAATTGTTTTTTTTTTTCTGAGAAGAACTATTATATCAAAGTAAAGGTAATTGCTCTTCAAAACACACACATATATTTGCATGCAGAGATTATTATTTATTTGCTATTAATCATGTAATCTATTTTCATAAATGAGAATTATCTCTTCTCTCTTAAAAAAAAAAAATATCAGCTGACTACTCATGGCAAATTGTATGGTAGATGCTCTGTCTAGTGAAGCTATTAACCATTTTAGAGGCGTCCACGAGTTGGAGTTTCTTTCAAAGAAAACAAAGCGAAAATTTTATTAAGAGAAAAATATATAAATATATAGAATATAAATAGATATATTTCTATATTGTCATATAAAAATCTAATTATGAATTATTTATATAAAAAAAATATAATCTTGATTTGAAATATTAATCGAGTTGGCAAAACATAATATTTGTGTGATAAGCAATTGTTCGCTCAACTTGATGACTATTCATGACAACTGTTTGACTCCATGATCTTTTTACAAGTTTAATCTAATTACCTTCAAATTTTTTCTTTCTAAAAGATATTTTCACTTCTTTCTGCATAATTACTCAAATAACAAAATATTATAGATAAAATTACCATAATTGTGACATTTAAAATCAGAAACTGCCAAAACCATTGGATCTGATAATAAAATTTCAAGATATGAACAATAATAGTCCCCATATTTGGACAAAAATAACTCAGATTTGTATTAAAAAAAAACACAAGTTTAATGATTATTAAAAAAAAATAACACAAAAAAGAAAAAAGGTTAACACCAATGAGAGGGGCTTTCAGATTTTTGCACAAGTTGAACTTCCCTTTCTCTATGGTGCATAAATTTTTAATAAAAAATTCATGGGCTTTTAGAATAAGTGGGGTTTAATAAAAAAATTCATGTCAAGTTCAAAAAAGAAAAACAAAATCATATTCTAATACCAAAATTCGAATAATAAAAAGCAGCGAGAGAGACATTAATTTTCAGAACAAATTAATAAATAATTTAATTTGGGGTTTGGAGCCAACAATAAGAAATCAAAGTGAACCTTTTGGCTTTGAATGGCAAGATATGATTAGAAGATATATTCTTAATAATAACAAAACAGGAATTGATTCTAGCGTGGCAAATATGCTACGTTCCAATTTCCAATTCCACATTACATACATATAGGCAAGTGAAGTGACGTCTTGCTCCAAATTTCACCCCTCTCTCCTAATTTCTAATTTAATCTCCTAAATGGAGTGATTAGTGTTTTATCTATTTATTTATTTTTAATTTACATCATATCACGTCTTTAGAGGTAATACTTAGTTAAAATTTTTCTATTAGTAGCGGCTCGTGAGCCGTGGATTTTGAATCTTTAATTTAATCTTGCAAGTAAAGTTTAGTATTAATTTATTTATTATTACTTTTATTCTGATAAGTTGAGAATTTTTTAACCTTTTTTATACCATTTTATTTGTCACTTTTTCAATTTGCTTATAATGATTATTGTTGTAGGCAATTCAAATTTAAGCCTATGATTATTTCGGATTGTTATCATTATTAATATTATTTCTTAGCGGTATAACTAAGTTTTAATGTGATAAATCTATTTAAGTTTTTTTAACCTTTATATCAAAATATTAATAGAGTCTATCAAAAAAGAAAAAAAAATAATAGTCTCTTTTTTGGCGCATTAAAAAATTTTCAAAATTACTAGATGGGGAAAAATAACTTTTTATAATGTAAGATCAAATATATTTCTTCTTTTTTGATTTATACTTTTCTTAGATCAAATATTAAGAGCATCTTCAATGTTAATGTAAATTGAGCATCTCCAATGCTAACGTAGATTGCGGCTGATGTGTCATATGAAATAAAAAGTATGAATAGTGATATGTCTGAATATCTATTTATATGTACTACTTTCATATCCTCTTTCTTTCTTTTTTTTTTTTTTTCTAGGGCCACAATTTAATATAAAGTGAATCATTATAGAGCAATAAATGTTCAAACTGTCTGAGAACACCTCTAAAAATAAAAAGGTGTGATTAACAATATCTATTTTTTTATTTTATACGTCAACTTTATATAACAGATGGACATTATTGTTGGATAGCGTTTTTCAAAAAATATTTCTGTTTTTAATGTGAAAATTGAATAAAATCTATCCATCTTAGTAACGGAGATGCTGTAACATTGTAGAAATTCAAACATTGTAGCTCATTAGCTAGATCGATTAGCGTTAGTCCATAGTAAGTCCGATAGTGAGTCCGAATGGGTATGGGTTGAGGAGTGCCCATCTGCTTTTAGTCATTTGATCACTGCGACTTTGGTTTTTAATTTTCGAAATTTCAATTTTTATCCTAAAAGAAAGTGTCCCTACTCGAATATTGGAGCGCTATCCTTATATAAGATTTATCTTATAATTATTTGATTACATTGATTTGAAGATGAAAAAATTAATTTATAGTATCATATAGCTATCAAGCGAAGCGTGCATACTGGATTAATTTCTCTATCATCATAATCATAATTAGATTCATATTTATGATTTATAGGATTTTATATTATTTGTTTTAGCATATAATTAATTTTTCATGAATAAGAGTATAGTCATGAAAAAGAAGTTATTTATTTATTTATTAGGAAATTCAATAGGTTAAAATAAAATTATACGCTTTATAATACAGATAGTTTTCCTTTTATATATCTCATTAAATTCAGGAAAATTACTCTTACAAAAACTCTATATTAAAAATAAAATATCTTTACGACAGTGAATTAATGAAATCTGATTGTATTTGTGGCATATCATAAAATTGTGGTGTACACTTAACCAATAGAATAGATAATTATTAAACAAAAAGCAGAGAGATTTGGCATGCGAAATCCTCATAAAATATTTAATTAATTACTTCCCCCCATAATTAAGCAAAAGAGATGATTAGTTAATTATAAATTAGGCATGCAACTTTTGGATTTAAATGAGAGAAAATCGAGACAAGATAGAGTTGAGATATGGCCCTAACATCACCAACTAGGGACCAGTTTGGTGCTTTATAATTAGATGGCCAATTGCCTTACGTGGCTTAAAAAGTTCCATATACAGTTTTTTTTGTATGTTAATGAAACATATACCATAATAATTCAAATACCAAACACGCCTTTATTATTGCTTTTTCTTCTTCTTCTCCTCTCACATACACACACTCTCTCTCAACACATATATATTTATACGCCAAGCACAATAGCACTTTGTAGTTTCTTGCTCTGTTATTACATAGGCAGCTATATACTCTTCTCTTCAAAGAAGAAATCTGCCAATTGGTGTGAGCTTTTTGAGGTTAGTGCTCTTTCACTATTTCTTTTTAATCGCGTTATACTTTTCTTTTGATTTGTATGCAATATATAAACAAATTGAGTTTTTTTCCGAAAATCTTGTGGAAGTAATTATTTTATTTGCCCTTATATAAGGAGAAAGTTTAGATTGATAATTTATGTGCTGCAACGGTATTTAAATGATGATGAATGTTATAAATTTACTATACAACTAGTTATAAATTTATTCAGAAAACGGTCTGTTTGTATATGCCTTTTACAAATGCCATTCAATTGAGTTTGGATAATTTAGATATAAATAAAGTTGATTGTCCAAGAAACTACTTTTGTAATATACAAGCATATATTGACTTGTTTTATGAGTGCATATATATATATATATATATATATGTATTTCTGTTGTTTGTTTGGTGAGAAACGTAGGGAAATGGAGGGAAAATAGAGTTCACTGTATTTTTTTTTCCTTAGATTGTGAAGTCTTACCCCCATGGGAGAGAAGCAAACGCCATATACTCTCTCTCTCTTTCTCTGTGAAAGGGAAGGGAAAAGAAACAAGGGAGATGAATCTTTTCTAGGGGTTAACACAACAAATAATTGGAGAGATAATGTCCAAAATAGGACCAAAAAAGCCTTGACGGTCTTCAGTTGAGGGTGAATGTGCATCCCACTTATTTGACTAGTGGCCTTATTTACTTATTTTTATTTTTTATTATTTTTTTGCTTATTCTTTTTTAACCAAGAAAATTAAATATTCAATTATTCACAATCTATTCTAACATGTCAGCATTACTAGGTTTGAATTGGATAAAATTTATGTTTAATAAATAAATAAAAATTGAGATATTTCAAGATGTAGCTATTTTTTATATAAGAAAAATATGAGAGAAAAGAAAATAATTAAAAAATATTTTTTTATTTGGAAACAAAAAAGGAAGACGAGGAGGAATATGCTTATTTTCCTTTCCAAAATTCTCTCAAAATAAAGAGAAAATAAAAAACATATAATAACGAAAAAAGTTAATTTTATTTATATCCAAATAAAGGGAAGGAAAATAACTCTTTTCTTTAAAATTTTCCTTTTTCCCTTAGATTCTCCTTTTATTTTCATCCTCTTTTTTTTTTTTTTTTTTTTTTTTTTTTTTTTTTTTTTTTTTAAAATTTTTCCTTTTTTTCCCTTAAGAATTCTCCTTTTATTTTCATCCTCTTTTTTTTTTTTTTTTTTTTTTTTTTTTTTTTTTTTTTTTTTTTTTTTTTTGTCTAATCCAAAAACAGTTAGAATAGAAGATTATTATTTCGGATTTAATTAAGAGTTATTTTTCAAATTTGATTTTTACATTTTTTTTATTTTTAAATTATTTTATAGAAATTATGGTTTGATGAAAATTCAAGTATTTAACTCTTATAAAAAATATGGTTTTTAAAAATTTCATATAATACTTTTAGAAATTCAAAGAATATTGTAATATTGTGGTCTTATCATTATATTCCAAAGTCTTTAGAACATTAATTCTAATTATTTGTATGTATTAATTGAATTCAATAATTAATAACTTTATAAAAAATTTATTATAATAATAAAATAACTCTTTTTGATATCTTTAGTATTTAGTAATCCGAAAATAAATTTATTGCATATATAACATCATATAAATTTAAATTTAAAATTTCATTGTTTTTCTTCTATTCATATTCACTTTACAAATTTGTAATGGTATAAGAAAAATTATTTTAAATTTTTTATTAATAAATTATTTATAATATTATTAATTTCATTGTTATTAACAAAGAAATAGGAATGTTTAATCTTTTGAAATAATATTAATTATGATATTATCAACTATTTAGTTAGTTATTGAAAAATTTGAAAAATGTACAATATTAGTACTGATATTAATATTAATATTAATATTAACTCAATTAATATTTAAATTGAAAATAACAAAAATAATTTTCTTTACCAACTAATTTCTATTCATATTCACTTTATAAATTTTTAATAATATAAGAAAAATAACTTTGAAAATTTTATTAATGATAATATTATTCAATAATACTATTAATTTTATTAATAATTTTTGGAATGATAATTTTATTAATCTTTAGAAAAAAAATAAATTTAAAATTTTTATTATTTGAAATAGATATTATTAATTATTTAACTTAATTACTGAAAAAATTGAAAAAAAGTTTAATATCATTAATAATATTAATATTAATGGTAGCTCAATTAATTTTTAAATTAAAAAATAACATAAAAATTATTTCCCTTGTTAACTTAAAGCATCTCCAATATTAATATGAATGACTATTATTTAATTGCTACATCAGAAAATGGAAAGATTTTTTAAAAAATATTTTCTAACGACAGTGTCTATTTGCTATGTTGAGCTGATATGAAAAAATTAAAATAGATATTATCAATCACATCTTCTATTTTTAGAATGCGAACATTTATTGCTTTACAGTGATTAGAAAAATAGGATATGAAAGCAGTGCATTGAAGAGAGATTTTTAAAATTCAATGTTTATAAATAAACATTCAGTCACATCACTACTTACATTTTCTATTCTATATGAATCATCAGCTACAATTCACACCTTAAAAATTATATTTTTTGGCTTTAATGTTTTGATATTATGATACACTAAAAAAAAAAAAGTGAAGAACATTTAATATTTTAATTTCAAACTAATTCGGTACATTATTATTCATAATTAAATCCATATTAATACCAAAATACAGTAAATCTTTTGAAATAATTTCCGTACATGTGGTCTTAGATATACAATTTAATAATAATAATATAAAATAAATCAAATTCAACTACATTTTCTCTTCTTTTCCAATGTTTTTATTAAAATTAAAAAAATTATTATATTAGTGACAATCTATTCTTTCGTGAAGTGCTTATATGTACTTAATTATATAAAAATAAACCACAATTATTAAGTATAAATAAATAAATTAGTGCTCGTGTGAGTGGCAATCTTTCTTGGTCGCTGAAAACAGATGCCTTTGCCAGGTAGAGATTACAAAGCACAGCACACCATTTCTTTTTTCTTTTTTCATCTTTTGGGTCTCAAAAGGTTTTTCTCTTACATTTAAATAATAATAATAATAATAATAAATTAGAAATCACCATCAAAAGAGATATGCCACACAAAAATCAGCACATTCATGGTCGTTATCCTCAGGGTCTTGTCTTGCAATTTGACACCAAGCCATCTCTCTTTCTTAGTGGACGCATATGATGCTTGTCACTGTAGATTTAGATTATTACGTGGGTTATTTTTTAATTATTTGGTTGGCTAACGGACATCTTGGACTATATCATTCGGAGTAATCTAAAACTATCCTGCATTATATAATATAGGATCACATTTTTTCTTTATTCATCTAACTAATAAAAATTTTTATTATTGAGAAGTCTCGAATCTAAAACTTTTCACTCCCACAAAAGCTAAACCTGATTATATTATATTTGCCACATGAAAATTTATTTTATTTCTAAGTTAACTAAGAAAATCCTAACAACTTTGTACTTGAAGATATATATATATATATATATATATTTGTACTTGAAGAATATATATAATATTATATATATATATTATTGTTATAATTGTATTGTACTAATTCAATAGCAACAATATATTATATCCTTCACATTCATACAATTATGAATTTAAATAAGCAAATTGCTATTTAAATATCCGATTTATTTACATATATTTATAGAGTTCCTATATTTAGAATTAATTAATTATGCATTATCTTAGTTTTATTTTCGTTACATTAATTAATTAATTAATTTATTTATTTGTTAATTGCTTGTGAGATGTGGTTGATATTATCTTAATGAATGCACGTGCTAATCATCCATTGATTTTGCCAAATACACTAAACAAGACATTATATTTTTAAAATTTAATTGCGAAGTCCTTTCATTTTATTTCCATTTCACTAGTTTAATCTTTTCTCTAACAATGAATCTAACAGAAGAATTAAAATCTGAAAATGGAAATTCTGACTACCGTATTTGAATATAATCGAGAAAGTAAATAGTAATTTTCTCATAGCAAATTCAGAATATCTTTAAGGAGGTAATGTAATTTGAAAATTATTGGTAAATTGTCAAGTAGAAAATTAAAATCACCACATAGCAAATGTAATTCATGCATTCATTAGGGTCCCCCATAACACACAAACATCACCATTTTTCTTCCACATCAAACGGTGAAGAAAGAAGGAAGAAAATTTGTGGACCTTAGGGATTGTGACAGCAGTAAATTGTCTAAATAGGTTTCGAAATCTTCCCCAAAAGAAAAAAAAAAAAATGAAAAAATATCATAGAGTAGCCCATCACCTTTAATATATATATATATATATAAAAATGATACTATATGATACATTACCCCCACATTTTGAAAGACACTAGACCATGATCTATCTTATCATATCTCTTCTCTTTTCATTTCATAGCCACTCCACACATCCCATGTCCTGTCCGTACATCAGTACACTTCTTCTTCTCCTTCTTCTTCTTCATGGTCTCCTTTCATTTCAGCGAACAATGTGAGTATCTATATATATTATATATACGGGGTCTTATTTCAAAATATCAGTTTTTGTTATTTTTTTAATAAAAAAAAGCAGTTTTGTCTTTGATGATTGAAGTAATCACGTGAGTTGATCTTCTGGCTTAGTTACTGAGCAATTTCAGTTTCATAGCTAAGAAAAGACAAAACCCAATTTAGTAAAAAACCTGAGAGCCAAAGGATTTTCTTTGCTCATTTTCAATATAAAGAAAGCTCTTTTACATGTAAGAAGTTGAAATTGGGATTTCAGACTTGCTTTTGGTTGGATTGGCTTCTGTAGAATCTCAGATTTTAAAACAAAAAACAAATTCAGACCTTTACATTATATATATATATATATACAGTAAATAGAAGCAAACAAAAAACAAAAAAACAAAAGAAAGGCACTTTCTTTACTAATCAGTGAAATAAATCAAAAACTGATCAGTTCAAGTAATGAAATACTCAAGAAAATCACTTTCTTGAAACTGATATTGAAATGCAAGCGGATGCTGTAATTCTTGTGGATAATGTTATTTGTAATCTCTCTTTTTTTTTTTTTTTTTTTTTTTTTTTTTTTTTTTTTTTTTTTTTTTTTTTGTGAATTATTATTGTTACACACCAACAAGGACCTGAAAAGCAGGAAACGTGTTGTCTAAATTCACTAGAAGCGAAACAAAAACAGAAAAACCAGAGAAACCCAGAAACAGAAACAGGTGGCCTAGTAGCTTCTTAGCTTCTTTACACAGTCTTTTCTCTTTTTCTTTCTTTCTCCCTGAGTGTGTTTATGTGTGCAAGCCAATCTTTAATTTAATGCTAAAATAAAAACATAAGACTGCAAAGAAACACGAAATCCGAGGATATTATTGTATGCCTTATAGTAAAGTGAGTACAGCTGAGTAATCGCTTTCTTTCTCTTTTTAATTTATTTTTTTCTTTTGTTTCTGCCATGGATGATAGATAGAAGGTATTGTAGCTGTTGTTGTAGTTGTGCCTATTACTATCACTACAATAGTCTACTACTAGTAGTATCAATCAGGCTGTTTGGTTGGTTGGTTGGTTGGATGTTTCATTTTCTACTTTACCTTGCAGTTGTAAATGTCACCATTAATAACTTTCTAGAAACTCTCAACAGGAAGCCTAAAATCTCAAACTCAACCACTGCATATATATGTATTATGTATATATATAATTAAAGGGCTAAATTAAATCCTATTGTTTAATTTCTTTCCTTCTTCTTTATAGTTTCAAGTTGAAGTTTAGCTAATGTTTTTGAATTTCCTCAAGCGGGTTGGAGATTTTTTTAATCATTTTAGTCCATTTTCATTTTGCTGAATTTGGTTTTCTTTTTCTTTCTTTCTTTTTTTTTTTTTTACTTTTTTTGCAATTTAGTAATTATCAGCTTGAATTTCTTGAATTTTGGTTTGCACTGTGTAACATTTTATGCATAAATATTATATATATTTTTCATTGGTTTAACCAATTTCGGGTTTCTATAATCCTTATGAGACTTTGCCTAATTTAGTTAGCAAAATCAATAACTTTGCCTTTTCCTTTATTTTTTTTGTTTTAACAGATAGAGAGAGATACTGTTGGTTGCTGCTGTATTATCATGGCACACAAAAGAGAGCAATACATGCAGTAACAGTTGGCTGCCTGAACCACAAACACTATCTTTCTTCTTGAACCCTGGGCCTCTCTAAGCCAAGCCGCTCGGTTTTGTCGCTCGTGCGCTTAGCAAAAGAAAAAAGAAAGAAAATTCTTGACTCTCTTCTTTGTTTCCTCTCCTTTCCCTACTCTTCTTCTTCTCCTCCTTCAACAGCCCAGATCTCGAGAACCCTTTTCACCATTGGTGATTTGACATTTGTTACATTCATTTATTGGTTGATTAGTTATATATGCAACTTTCCTTTCTCCACAATTTTCTCCCTCTTATAAAAGTTGGCAATTGGGTTCATTGCACAGCACTTGATAAAAGGAAGTCTTATTCTTATATGTGCTTGTAAAGAAGTGAGTTGTTAGGGAAGGCACAATTACAGGAGAGTCGGTGATAGAAAGAAAGTGTCTTTCCTTTGCATGGAAACCAAGGTACTAGAAGCTTTGGTCTCTGTTTCCTTCATTTGATTATTGTTTTTAGGTGGGTTTATTAAAACAAATAATTATTTAAATATAATATATATTTGTGTTGGGATCTATATTATATTTGATGGTTCAGAACTTGCTTAACCATATCTTGTCAATTTGTCATTGGGGGTGGTTGAGTTTAGAGTTGGTTCCTCGTACTTGCCCTTGTTTTTGAATTCCTAGTATATTCATCCGAGTTTATATCTGCTAATTGTATTATTTTACATACACCATACAGAGCAAAACTCGGTCCGTCAATTGTGGCGCTGTTGGGTTTATATAGAGAGAGGGTGGTTGGTCTCTTGATTTTGTTAACTAAAGAGAGTGTTTTAGGACAATGGTTTGTTGTTTTGAATATTGGTCTTAAGTAGTTCAAGACATGCTGAATTCTGATAAAGGAGAGGATGAATTGTTCTTTGATTCTGCTGATTGCTTGCCGCTTGAAGAATCCATTGTTACAAAAGAAGAAAACTTAAGGTTTGATAATTTAGAGTATCAAATTTGGTTGAATGAGCCTCAAAGTGTTAAAGAGAGACGCAAAAATTTCTTCTGTGAAATGGGTATGGCTGATTTAGCTTCTAAGAGTAATGATAATGAGATTATTGGCTTGGAGAGGATTAGCAAATCTAGTGGGGCAGTATCAAGTTCTCCAGTTTTGTGTACATATGCGGAAGAGAGGAATTTGGTTTTTTGTGGCAGAGAAACCAATTGTGAAGCCAATTCTATGATTGATGAAATGGAGGAAAACCTGTTTGATAAACCAAATTTAACTTTTGAAAATGAGAATTCTGGATTTTTGCCTTCTGCAATCAAATGCGAGGATAGTGATGCAGAGGAATGTAAAAGTTTTGATGGGGGAAAGGAAAAAATGAAGAGGTGGTGGAAATTTTTTGTACATAAGAGAAGGCAAAGAGAAGTTACATGTTTATCGACTGGATCGAAGTCAAATCCTGAGGCAACCAAAACTAATAGAGTAATAGTGAAGCAGAACAAGAAAAGATGTATGGAACTTACAGGAGTCTTTATGGGACAAAAGATTCAAGCTCATAAAGGATTTATTTGGGCAATGAAGTTTAGTCCAGATGGTCAATATCTAGCAACCGGTGGTGAAGATGGGATTGTGCGCATTTGGCGTGTTACAACAGTAGATGCCTCTTGCAAGTCATTTGCTTATGAACGAAATATTGGTTGCAATTTAAAAGAAGGAAAGCCCAGTTTCAGTAGTAAAAAGGTCAGTCATGCATCAGTTGTCATCCCTGAGAAGATTTTTCAGATTGAAGACTCACCAGTGCATGAATTTTATGGACATGCCAGAGATGTTTTAGATTTGGCATGGTCTAGTTCCAATGTGAGTCACTCCTTCAGAAACCTTTTCACATATTTGTCATATTAATGGAACTGTGGGTTATTTATAAAGTTAAAGTGAAAATTTTTGTTGCAGTGTCTTCTTTCTTCTTCCAAGGATAAAACTGTTCGTCTATGGCAAGTGGGTTCCAATCACTGTCTGAATGTTTTTCACCATACTAATTATGGTAAATATGAGAAGGCATTCTTTACTTTATTTCAATTGAGCAAATTATCCCATATGTTTTTGTTCATTTCTCTTGTCTTTTTATTATGTGACTTATAGGCTGAAATTTCTGTTTCTTCAAATTGCAACAGTGACATGCATTCAATTCAATCCAACTGATGAAACCCATTTCATCAGTGGCTCAATCGATGGAAAAGTTCGAATATGGGGAGTGTTCGAGGGGCGAGTTGTAAATTGGGTTGATGCACGAGATGTAACATCTGCTATATGTTACCAGCCAGATGGAAAAGTATGATTCTGTCTCATGAAACCTTTCACACGAAGTTATTCTTATTCTGAAGTGAACCAATAGTTTTCCATTTTGTTATGCTGACTGCATTGTACTCTTCCATCCTTGCAGGGGTTTGTAGTTGGTTCCATTACAGGCACTTGCCGCTTTTATGAAGCATCAGGTACATACTTCTTGTACTTTGTTAATGAAATTTATTGAATTCTTTTTCCACGGAGAGGAGTACCTAATGGTATATGTTTTGGTACAGACAATGACATCCAGCTTGAAGCGCAGATACATGTTCAAGGTAGAAAGAAAATGTTAGGCAACCGAATTACTGGGATACAGGTTTACACTTGCTCTTCGTTATTAAGAAAGTTGAACTTAGCATAACTTGTTGATCATTAACATTTGGTGTCAACCTGTTTTTGCAGTTTTCCAAGGAAAGATCTCAAAGAGTTATGATCTCTTCTGAAGATTCCAGACTTCGTATATTCGATGGAGTTGATATCGTCCATAAATATAAAGGTAAAATTTATACTCTTATATAATATTTAGATCAGTTCATAATCTAAAAATTATATGGATAGGTTTAATGAAGGAGGATTTTACCAATAGATTTGAAAGCATCAATTGAACTTATTTGTGTGCTTTTATTCTACATATGCATTATAGCATCACGACTTTTCACCGGAAAATTTTTTTAATCCCATACCATCTTTTCTCGAGTTATTTTACTTTCAAGAAACTGCAATTTTTCTGTTTTTGCATTGGCAATAACTTTGTCCTCCATACATGGAGTACTTTTTCATGCTACATCTTTCTGAATCGGAATTGAATTTGTTTGTTTCTATTGTACTTTAAGTACTACTTTCCACTTTCTGTCATCTAATTTGTAAAACTGAGGTGCCCATTCTATGACAATTCTTAACAACCTACCCTCCATTTTTGTGCCTTGTTTAAGGAATATAATCCTGATTGCTCTGACGGCGTGATTTGTTCATATTGAATAAGTGGTTTAAGTCATCTGTTTGTACAGAACAGAATTGGTATGTTTTATCCTAAAGTCCAGACCGTTTAGTCGGTGGCTTTTCTTTCATATTTTTCTATTTTTTCCCTGTGTTTTTTTTGATCTAGCTTGCTATGTGATGATTGTGGAATCTCATAGCTGGTTTGATGCTTGTCTCTTGGTACTTCGAATTGGAACCGTTGACAGACCATAATCTTTGATCAAATATGTCCTTGTCTTTTTATATTAAATCTTTAGAAAGCCTTCCAAAGTATATTTTGATGAGACTCACTTTATATTGCAATTTTAAAATATGAATAATATCATTAGAATCAATCTTTGAATTTCTTGGAAGCTACTAGTTTTTGGTTTCAATTACATTCTCATTTTTCTTTTGCTCCTCTTTCTCTCTGGCATACAAACTCACTTTCCTTTCTCTTTCCCCTTGTCCTGTCTCGGCTGTAGAAGCTGTATCTTCCCCATAAATCAAGTCACTTTCTTCTCTGGGATTGTTTTTTCTTGGTCTTTCACTATTATCCATATCCATACTTACGCAGTTACTTAACTCATTTTTTAGCACATTTTTTATTGTAATACTCACATGTCTATCACCTTTAGCTGGTACAGCTGTATTTACATTATTTAAATTTTATACGTACATTGCATCTAACTACCATAACTATATCAACATTTGTTTACTCTCTTTCTTTTCCAATACCTTCTCCAGCTATATCCATGGATGAATTCTTATTTACTGTTATGAAAGGATCTCTTATTTTTGATAATCTGATTTATATTCTTTATGCCATGCACTTGACCAGTACAATGAATCTAAACTCTTTTGCATAACTTGTGAAGTCTTTTCTTAAAATTATCGCATTCCCACACATCTAACTGATTCCATATAGAATTATTATTGATTATTTAATCATGTGATGCAATTATACGAAAGAGCTATTTAATTATGTTGTAGGTCTACCAAAGTCAGGAAGTCAAATGTCGGCTTCATTTACTTCAACTGGGAGACATATAATATCAGTCGGAGAAGACTGTCGCGTTTATGTCTGGAATTATGATGCATTTTGCACCCCATCATCTAAACACACAAAATCAGTAACATCATGTGAGCATTTCTTCTCCGAAGGTGTGTCCATTGCCGTGCCTTGGTCAGGCATGCAGACAGAACTAAAAGGCTTCAATAGTGGTAATATTGCGACTGGGGTGCAGCAAGAGGTGGAAGGTGCTTCCCGGAGGAGAGATTCAGATCGGTTTTCTCTTGGAAATTGGTTGTTTATGGATGGTGGATGTAGAGGCAGCTCTGCAACATGGCCTGAAGAGAAACTTCCTCGTTGGGATGTAACAACAATTTCAGATGAGAACTATCAGCAAAAGCTAAGAAACAGTAATGACCATATGGCCTTATCGGACGCGTGGGGACTCGTGATGGTTGGAGCAGGATGGGATGGAACTATTAGGACTTTCCACAACTATGGATTGCCTGTAAGGATCTAGCTAAGTAAATAGTAGTAAAACTTAACCAAGCCAATCATGGTGGCCTTGCTAATGAAGGGGACTTGACTTGAAGATAAATCTCATGTCAACAGAAATTGCAATGCCCATCGATTTCGAGTTGCCTTATGAATTATACATGGTCATCTTCTTTGCATACAGACTCATTGGAAGCATAAGAAGGTAGCTTGACATTAATTTAGCAGTATCTCTGATAAACTGCCATATTTAGCTTTTCTCTTCATTGTTCTGTCACATTTGCTTAAAAATGTGTAGTAGAAAGAGTCTTTTGACATGTTCTGTAAGTTGGTATATCATGTTTTAACTTCTTTCCATGTCATTAGACTTTATGAAAGTCATGCTTGTGAGCCTGGCGCACAAATTTTCTTTTGCCTTCTGTGAATAATATATTTTACATATAGTATAATATAATGCCTCAAATGGTGAGTTCTTGCAATATAGTGTACCTTTTCTTCCCCCTTTTCATTCCTTATGAGGGTATGTTATTTTAATTATATTTATATATTTTTTAATTAATTTATGTTAATAATGGTTAATATAAAAGAAATGATGCATAAAAACAAGGTTTTGAGACTAGGACCAATAATCAATTTAGTGAATGCAGAAGGTCAAAGGTTAATAGGTAAATTGGGTTTGAATCGTAATTTGACTAAATAAGAATTAAACATTATATAGAATAACTTAAATTAATGTTTTATTAAAATCATAAATGTGAATGTAAAATTTATTAAATAAAAAATATTATAGTAATTACATTTCACTATTAATAATTTTAGCAAATAATTGAAAATGAATATTATATTATAATATTTTGAATAAAATAGACAACCAAAAATTTTAAATATTATTTAGTACTGATTTTTAATAGATCTCACTGTAGACACCTAAATTTTATTTAAATTAATTTAATTATTTAATTAGCTAATTAAATTATTAATTAGTTAAATTAAATAATATATTTTGATGACCAATCAAATATTTAAGTGGTTATTAAAATAAAATTATTGGATAGATGCTACATTTTATAAATAATATAGTAAAATCCAATATAAATTCTTCAAGTGGACCAATTAAATTAAATACCTAGCGAATAAATCAAGCTTTTGCATAGGATAAGTCACACCGCAGCGGCCAGTGAAAGCATGCTAAGTGAACTAATCAAATTACATACTTGAAAGTGAGACTTCCTCAAATCTTTATAAATAGGCGGCCTCTCTTCACATATAGGGAGACATTTATAAGAGAAAAAAACAGAAAAGAAGCCTCGAAGCTCTATCGAACTCAAGACTACAAAATGTCTCTTTCGAGTCCAAAGAATTAAAGTTCTTTCAACTTCAATTCAAGATCAAGTGTATTCAACCCTTCAAATTTTCAAAGTTTATTCTACATCAAGTCTTTTCGACCATTGAATCTTATTCACAAATCTCGTTCTACATTGATCTAAGATCAAGTCGTTTCAATTCTTGAATTGTGTTCGCAACAACAAAGAGAAGAATTAGAGGATAATCTTTTTTGTAATAGGAGATTCCACGCATAAAGATTGTATCCACTTTTTTCTTTCTAAATACAATTTGTATTTTTATCGTATTATTATTTCTTAATTTTCAGGAATAAATTTTATACATATCGATTTCTGGCACTCCCAATGGGACATTCTCTCTCTCTCTCTCTCTCATCTATTCACTTTGCAAATTTCGAAGTTTCGATAAATCATCTAAAAGAGTCAATGGCACCAAAGAAGATCATTGTCACCTCAAAGGCGGTATAAAGTGATGCTTTGAATCCGCTCAATTTGAGATCTACTACTGATTCAAGTCCTGATGCAGATATCAAGAAGAAATTCGTTATTGAAATTTAGGCGAAGACGACTGTAACATCCTTTCCCGGTCCACCCATTAACCCAAATGAACCGAGCCGAGACGCTACAATCTGGTTGAACCTATGTCCTGTCATGCTGATTTCATCCTGTATGCTAAATATTATGTCATGTTACATAAAACTACTAGGCAAACATTCACTCCCCAATTTTAAATCCGAACTGTCCAACATCTCCAATATCATCAGAACACAATATAACACTTTCTCAACATTGGATGGCTAGGATTGAGTCGATCTAATCTAACGGCTATAAATATTCTCCCAATTAAATTCCTTCAAAATATTATTTAACACAATAAAATCCTCAAATTTACTCCATAAAAATAATTCCTCTAATTTCTTTAATTAATATAACACCATTTCAAATTTACTCCATACAAATATTGCCTCTAATTCCTTAATTAATATCACACCTTAATTAACTATTCACTAATTTTCTAAATTCTCCAAAAATATTCATTACTTACTTTCTACCGATAAAAATCATGTATATATACTCCAAAAATATTAAATAAAATATAACACATAGATAGTAATTTTTCTGGACCAAAATAATATTTATTCCCGGACCGATGATACTATTCACAAACCGGTAACTTACTATTTCTGGTGGTACTATTCACACACTGGTAAACTTACTATTTCAGACACAGAAAAATTGGGCGTGACAACGACTCATCTACTTCAACAAGTTGTTGCTTCATCAATTCTGGTGGAGTTTGTTGATAAAAGCGCTTCCCAAAAGGGTTCAACGACTTCAATAACAAAATCTTCTGACATCGTGTTTGTTATGATGATTGAAACTACATCAATAAAAGAAGAATTAGATGCTTTGAAACTGCAACTGGAATCATGCTCTTCATGAGAAGATAGTCAAATTGCATTCCTCATGAACAAGTTAGAAAGCATGACTGGAAAAAGTCAGATGATTGATAAGGATGAATCTGCATCAGGTGGGTTTACACCATTAAAAGTGACGCCATCAAAGTGACCCCAGAAAAAGCTGTCAAGCTTACTGCCAATGGCTCGATCTCAACTATTCAACTAAAGGAGCTGATTAAAGAAGCTCTTAAAGATCATTTGGAGATGACGATGCGACCTTCTTTTACCTATTCAAAGTCATACACTTTGAGGATTGACATGATGAAGATGCCATCAAATTATCAATCTCCCAAGTTTCAACAATTTGATGGAAGGGCAATCCAAGACCGCATGTAGCTCACTTTGTGGAAACTTGCAATAATGCTAGCGTGGATGGCTATCTTCCCATCAAATAATTTATTCGGTTCTTGAAAGGGAACACCTTTGATTGGTACGCTGATCTCAATCATGGTTCTATAGATAGTTGGAAACAACTCAATGGAGAATTCCTCAATCACTTCTACAGCACCAAACCTATAGTTATTATCATTGAACTCACTGTTATTCGTTAATGGAATGAAGAATCTATTATTGACTACATCGAAAATTGGAGAAGTCTTAGTTTGAATTGAGAGGATCGACTTTCAGAATTCTCAGCAATTAATATGTGCATTAATGGCAAGCATTGGGGCTTGCGCTACATCCTGCAAAGGGATCAACCCTCATACTTTTGAAGAATTGGCATCTCGAGCTCATGACATGTAGCTTAGTAGTTTTTGATCATGGAAATCAAAACATCCCTAGTCAAGAGCTAAAAAGGGAAAAGATAAGCTAGATGTGCGAAAATTTGCTAAAATATCCACCAAGTCAAAAGGTGAGTAGTCCATGGCTGTAACGAATATGCCAATCAAGTTACAACCTAGGACTGAGAAAAAGCAGCATGTGAATGCCACTCCTTCAGTGAATAGAGAGGGAAAAGACTACCTTGAAGGAGATGCAAGATAAGAGCTACCATTTTTCTGATTTTGAAGTTTCAAGCATGTTGGATGAACTGTTTAAAGCTAAACTCATTCAATTGTCGGAAATGAAGCGTCCAAAGGAAGCAAAGTTTTTTCTTAGTCTAGATGAACTTATTTGGATTTAAGAGGTTTCGCCTCCTGGTTATCATCTTGTTTTCGATGACATTTTTTGTATTCTTAATGAATTCCATTTCATTTCTCAAAAATATCAATTGTATAAACGTATTTGTTAATTATGTCAATAATAACAAAATGCACCATACACTAAAAATCGAAAGGTACAAGTCATAAAATTAAATTAATATAGAGATTGGGCAAATAATGAACTCATGTACATTATCAAATGATAACAATAATAGGGCACGTGATATTCGTGCAATTTTAAATATCTCATTGAGCATTCATGAGATGGAGGATAGGATTATATGACATTATGACACGAAAAGGAGGTATTCGGTAAAATCGGGGTACTATGTTTGCTAGCTCTGAAAAGGGGAGGAGAAAGGTTAGAGGGTGACATTTGGAGGAGAGTTTGGGGTTTAGGAGTTCCACTGAAAAATGCAAGAGTTTAAGGGGTATCCTACCAACTAGGGTGAAGCTTTAAAGGGGTGCGAATTGATACTAGGTGTTGTTTATGCAGTGGTGGCGAGGACATTTTGCATCTTTTCCTCAAGTGTAATAAGGTTGGAGAAGTATGTGCTAGTGGGTTAGGGATACAACTTACACGAAGTCTTTTAATCTATTCTTTATGCAAATGGTGCAACAAATGGAGCTATGGGATGCAGTTTTATGGTGCATATGGGCTGCAAGGAATGCTTGCATTTGGCGAGGAACAGAATGAAGATCAAAAGATATCATATTCAAAGCTTGCCAGATGGTCCAAGAATGGCTCGCTATGATGGCACTTCTGCAATGCAGGGGATAGCAAGCTCAACAAGACGAATTCGACATGTTAGTATGCTTGATGGACAGTCCAGGCTAGGGAATGGGATTTTGACGTGGGGTAACCTCCATACATGGGGATGGCAGGCTTTTTTCAATGGTGCAATTTTCTCTGAGCTTCATTATGGTGGTTATGGATCTATCTTCCAAGATGTAGAAGGAGGGTATTTGCAAGCCTTCCCTATTCTCTTCGATTAGTAATCAGACTCTCTTCTTATAGAGGCTCTTGTGCTAAGGTAGCGTTTGGAGTGGCTAGAATTAAATTTAGCTTCGCCAGGATATATTTACATGGATTTTCAAAACTTATTACATGCTTTAGTTGATAAGAGTGTGGATTTGTTTGAAATTGGGACTGTTATTGGGGATTTTAAACATTTTTTAGCTCTTAGGCCTAATATTGCTATCGGGTAGGTTAGAATGCAAGTGAATAGGATGGTTCATTCTCTTGCTAGAGCCTAAAAGTTGTGAGGTTTTATGATTATTATGGTTCATGACTAAGTGGATAAGGGTGAGCAAACTTATTGACCAAAAATCGAACGAAAAATCAAATAGACTCATTTTGATTCTGTTCGGTAGCTAAACAAAAAGAGGTTTGGTTGTCGGTTTATTCCGTTTGAATCGAACTTATATTTCAATTTCATAGCAATTTGTCGGCTAGGATTCAAATTGAACCGAAATGGCAAAACCAATTAAAATTAACTGAATCGACTAGTTCGATTTGGTTCAGATGGCAATTTTGATTCGATTCGATCCGTTGACAAAAAACTTCAATTTGTATATTTTGATCTTGATTCGGTTTGAAACGAACCCACTGCTTGCTCACCCCTATAAGTGGACGTCTATCAATAAACAGTAAAATTTATGATGAATACTATAAAATACAAACAATAAATTAATTATGTTTTATGGTAATATATCAATTCATCAAAATAATAATTATAGTTATTTCATAAGAAAAAAATTATTTTGTTTTTGAGCAACTTAACTTTGGTTGTCGTGGACCACAATTTATTCTGTTCAAAAAAAAATTTCTTTTTCCTTACTAAATTAATTTTTAACTGCTATCACTTCAATTCAGTAAGAAATTTGTATCTCCCTTGCTTGATGATTAAGTATTTTTAATTTTCTTATTATTTTTTATCTTATATTCTAAATTTGTTTAACTTGAAAGAAAATAATATTTATAAAATTAGAAAAAAAACTAGAATTATATATTTCTGTTGCATATATTACTTTCTTTATTGCATGGGTAATACTGCCAATACATCCAAAGTGATTAGTATTATCAATTCAAATCATCTTCTCATTTCTTTTTTTTACCTAACAGTAAAAAAATAATTTATTATTATTATTTCTTATATTTGTATATAGATATTGATTTGGGGTTAAGGGCAATGGTTGAAGATTGAGTAATGACTTGATTTTCTTTTTGAGCATCTCTTAGGGTGTTAAGAATCTGCATTTATAAATTAGGGACTGAATGATTAGGTTTAAAGATGAGGTTAAAGTTTATTTTGAGACCATTTTCATTATATAAAAATCAATTAAGTACATAAGAAATAGCATTACAAGTAACTTATAAGGCAAATTCTAATGCAAATTAATCAATTGTATTTATTTTAATCTAAACAAAAATTTATGTGTTAATATTATATAAAAAAAAAAATAAAGAGTGTAAAAAATGAATATATAACAAGTATAATCAATCAATGAACAATACATGTAATAAAAAAGACTAGTTAATATAAATGTTTGAACAAATGTAAATAAATTTGTCTTAAGACAAACGTAAAAAATTATAATAAATTAAATACAACTTAGGCTCCATTTATTTCCATAAAATAATTTGTAGGAAAATAACTTCCTGAAAAATATTTTCATAGAAAATATAGAAAATATTTTTCTCGAAAAATATTTTGCAAATGACTTATTTTCCATTGTTTGGCTGTAATATTGAAAATTAGTTAAAAATATTAAAGTCTTTATCTCATAAGACCATAAAAATACTAATAATAATAGAAATTTTATAATTTAAATATTTTATTGTTAAATATGAAAAGAATGCAAAAAAAAAATATATAAATTATGAAAGCCGTCAGTGGCCGGATGATTATTAATAAATTAAAAAACATGGATTTATAAAGTTTGTCAATGTCCGGAAAATGTTTTACTCTAGAAAATGAGAAGTTGTTTCCTTAAAAAATAACTTAACTTTCCTTTGACCAGAAAAATATTTTCCGTTGACTTATTTTCGTGAGCGTTCCAAACAACGGAAAATTGTGAAAAATATTTTCCTGCAAGTTATTTTACGAAAACAAACAGAGCCTTAAATGATAAATATTTATGTTATGCTATTAATAAACATGACATTAGTAAAGTTATATGCTCTATATTTTTTTTTTGGCTTTGTCAAACAAATTATAATTATCTTTGTTATATTTTTCATATTTCTGTATCATTTATACTATAAATTAAAATAACAAAATAACAGATAATTTTTAATATGCTAATTATCATTATTTGTGCTTATAATTTTTTTAAAAATACATTAGTTTAATTATTTTTCCTAACAAGTTTTATTCTTTATTGATCTTTTAAAGTTTCAATTATTATAATTTACTTAACACTGATGGGAGTGTTCAGGGAACTCATGGTGGTCCTGCTGCTTGTGGAGGAGACTGCCGTGACCACCCAGGGAAATGGCTCAAGGGTTTTGCTGCGGGTCTGGGCAATTGTGAGATTATGGTTGCTGAATTATGGGGGGTTTACTTAGCCTTATTTTTGGCTTGGAAGGAAGGTTGGCGTAGGGTGGAAATTCAGGTTGACTCTTTAACTGTGGTTAAGATGCAATCTTCTGCAGGAACGACTGTAGCTCGGCTTGATAACCTGCTGCATGCATGTTTGGAGCTGATGGCTAAGCCTTGGCAGTTGGCAGGTTTGGATTATACATATCCTTCGAGAGGCCAACTTTGTGGCAGATTCTATAGCAAAGAATGCAGTTTGTGGTCCTCGTGGCTTGTGTTTGTTGGAGTCTCCTTCTGCTTCTGTTAGGGACTTTCTCGAGGCTGATATGATTGCGGTTGTTTGGCCCCGTCATTATTAATTTGTTTTGGGTTTAATAATACCTTTATTTCTTTATAATGATTGACTATTTATATTTTAACTCAAGTAATAATCTAAAAAAAATTATATGCTTTGAAATTGAACAGTTGCTATTAAAAAATAAATAAATTATTTATTTGAAAAATAAAAAACAAAAAAAAATAATTACACGAAACCTTCCACCGATTTCATGTTGTGGAAAACCCATAATTTGTTGTAACTTTATTAATTACTCTTATGTAATAAATGCCATTAAATAAAACAAAAAGAAACTTTACTTCTTCTTTTTTTAATACAACTGTAAATACAATTGCTTTTCTTTATTAAATATCAAATTTATTAGTATATTATTAATTAGTCTATATAGTGGTTAATTATTATAAATTCATTAAATAAAAGATTTCTTTACTTGGATTAAAAATTATTGTTCTTAAATAATTAGATTTGAGGGTGTTTTAAGAAATTCAATGGAATAATGTGAAATTCAATGGAATTGTAAATTTTAAGTTGTGTCAAACCAAACGGTGGAACTTATTTCTAAATGATTTTCAAATAGAATCTATTTCAAATGAATTTCACAAGCCAAACGGAATTAAACAAAACTATTATTCTTGTATTTTTATTTTTATTTAAAAAATATAAATTCAAATAATTATAAAAAATAAAAATAAAAAATCTGGTAGAATAAAACAGCATCAATCGAGTCGATATTTTGAAAACCTCGATTATAACCCTTTCCGTTGCGGTGATAGAGCAGGTAAATAATAGGAAAAATAATTATTTCGTCCTTGAGGTTTGCCATAATTATTTAAGTAGTTTTTGATATTTATATAAATATTTATAATATCCATGAGATTTACTTTCGTCTTATTAATTGGTCATTTCGTCTAAAAAACACACTTTTCAGTTAATTTTGAGAAGAAAAGACGAAATTATTCTTTATAAGTTTTCATTATTTCGTCCCTGAGATTTCCCATAATTATTTAAGTAGTCACTGACATTTACATAAATATTTATTATATCCCTGAGATTCACTTCCGTCATATTATTTGATCCTTCTGTCCAAAAAACACATATTTTTCTATTAATTTTTAATAGAAGACCAAACTATCCTAAATACTCTAATTAACATATCCTCCTTTTCAATTCATTTGCTTTCCTTCTCACTCGCTCACAAAAATGGTATAAACAAATTCCATAGAGTTCAAAGCAGAATGAACAACATCTACTTGAGCATCAAACATGTTTATGTACTTAATCTTTATATTTGCATCCAATGCATTACTTTGCTCAATAACCTCAGCAATTAATCCCAGAAACAGCAACCATATGCAAAATCTGCCAAAAAGAAGACCAATATAGCAAAGCAAAAATTTACACGGTACATTTAGCTTACTCTTGTTCACTTGAAACCCCATGTAAATTTTAAATTATAAATTGTAAACTAAATTTAATGTAATCACCTAGTTTGATTTAAACTCAAAATTGAACAAGCAGATTAAAAATTTAGAAATTTACCCAAAATTTAGTTTAAAATTTCTAAATTTTGGGTAAATTTAGAGGCTTTAAGGTAGTTGAAAGGGAGGTCATTCTATTAAAAATTAACAGAAAAATGTTTGTGTTTTGGACGGAAGGATCAAATAATATAACGAAAGTGAACCTCAAGAATGTTATAAATATTTATATAAATATCAGGGACTACTTAAATAATTTTGGCAAACCTCAGGGACGAAATAATGAAAACTTATAAAAGATAATTTCGTTTTTTCCTCTCAAACTTAACGAAAAAAGTGTGTTTTTTAAACGAAAAGACCAATTAATAAGATAGAAGTAAACCTCAATGATATTGTAAATATTTATATAAATATTATAGATTATTTAAATAATTATGATATACTTCATGGACGAAATAATTATTTTCCCTAAATAATATTAGGGGTTCGTTTTGTATTCGGTTTTGGGTCTCTTTAAAGATTAGATGCTTTTGAGTTCTCCATAAGTTTTCTTTAAAGCCATCACTGTTTTGCTTCCTCTCACCGCCCATTCTCTGTTACCTTGGAGCTTAATTTCTCTGTACAAAGAAACGCAATATACTGCAGTATAACGCTCCGTTTCATCAATCTCTCACTAATCCTCTCTAACATAGTTTGCATGTGAGCATAAGCTGGTGACAAGCTTGAAACTTGAGTTTTTGCAGAAGGATTCCGGTCTTTGATGCTGTTGTAATAAAGGTATTAGCAGCTCACGTTTATGTACATTGCGAAATTACTATTCACCTTATGTGCATTGGGGACTGAGTTAATCAAATCAATTTGGGACTGGGGTTTAAATTGTTGTGTACTATTCGGCTTCTAGAGATGAGCTTTGCATTTCTTGTTTCCAAATATAGAAAGGGAAGATTACAATAAATTGTTGTGATCTTTCTATAATTTGCCACTGTGATAACAGTGTTTGAAGTTAGAGAAAATATAAGTTCAAATTATCATTTTAATTTTGTTTAGTTAGGGTGAGATGATTGATCTTACAATTATATCTTAATTATTTATCTAATTTAAAATATGTAAACGAAATCTGAACAGTTTGATAATTTTATGCCAGGTTTGATAGGTTATACTTGGTTTCAGGCATAAAGTTGCTTGTGTTCAGAATTGTTGCCATACCTAGAGAGTTGAGTTAATTCAGTATTGAATCTCAATTTTTCCATTCGGTTTTCCAAAACCCTTTTTAAGATTGTCTACTAAACAATTGTAACATTGATCAAGTTTATTTCTTGGATAAAATTAAATATCACAAGTCACATAGCAATTGTAAAGTTTCAGTTTCTAGTCAGATTTAATGTCAGTAACAGATCAATTTGAATTCGGGTTCTGCCTGTTTGTCCATCTTTCACCTATTTCTATGTGCCTTTTTGTTCGATAACTAAAGAACTCATATTTAGAATGTCTTTGTTGTGATTCACAGTTGCCTAGTTTGTTTAGCTGGCTACTGCGCTATCTTGCTGACAAACTATGTCACTTGAGTTATTTTGGGGTTCAATCATCATTATTTTTTTATTCTTGATTATTTGCAAATAACTTTAATGTGTTGTTCAGTCTTAAGATATTTGAAACCATAATAAAAGCTATGAACTTGCAGCATGAATTTATGGGTTTGAATTTTATGTTTCAAGCAATATGTTTCTGATTAATGTGTTACACTTTTTGTTTTTTTGGTTGTAGATGAGTGTTTGTCAGACGTGTGGGGATAAAGGTGACGTGAAGTGTCTTGTATACTGTGCCAAGTGTCGGGTTTCCTGCCAGCATAGGTATGGAGAATTACTGGATCATGTTTGTTCACTTAGAATCAGTTATTTCTATTTGATGTCTGGTAACCATTTGATATATATATATATATATATAACACTCTGTATGAGACAAGACAAATTATTTATTGCTTGTATTACTTGGATCTGTTTTGTTTTTTCAAGTACTTGAATATGTATAACAACTCTATTTTACTTGTTCAATTTCTGCGTTCACTTTTTGGGCAATGAATTGTGATATTTATGTTCATTTATTTATTTCTTTGTGCTTTTAGCTATTGTCTGAACATTTTCCCAATAAAAGATGATAAAAATGCCATTTCTACATGTGAGGAATGTTGTCAAAGAAACACTAAGCCTAGTCCTACTCCAATTAGAAGCACACGCATTAGTCATGCTGTTGAAACGAGGTTGAATAGGATTAAGATGCGAAAGCAGACTGTTTCCTCCAAAGTAATTCCACAGACTTACAGAGACGTAGATAGGTTGAGTAACATAAAGCCTACTGGTGATTGTTCTTGCCAGAAAGAGGAGATGGAATGGATACCTTCCTTTTCTCATAGCGCCAGAAATGAAGAGCTCAAAAAACCAAAAAGGAGATTGAAGCTTGAAGATGGCAGTTCTGATGAGGAGTCTGAACCTGTTAAAGGCAGTGAAGTTGAACATTCTCAATTAGAACCTGTTGTCAGTTTTTATCCGCCGAACATATTGAACAAAATATCATATTCAGATGCCAAAGAATATATCCCTTCACAACCAATTAATGATCCAATTTGGAGGTAGAACCCTCTCTTTGGTTGTTTTATGCTTTAGTATCAGCTTCTACAAACTACATAAATACATGGAAGTCAGTTTTTGCCCCGGTGCCTCCATAGGCTAAGATCTTATTACTTTTTGATAGGGGATCCTTCCGGATTAAACATAACAAAAATCCAACTTTTATTGGATTGACAGCCCATTTATCAAGTAAAGCTTGTACAAAGGTAGAGGATGCAGCAAAAGCACTACCAATGCAACTTAATCTAGCAACTTTTCCTAGATTGGAGGTTTGGCCCCTGAGATTTCAGATCTCACCACCCAGCGATTGTGATATTGCTCTTTATCTTTTTCCTGAGCATGAAAGGTTGTTGCCTCTTCTTTGATTTTACTGGATTATACTTATTCTTTAATCTTTCCCTTTTAGATCTTTCTAGCCTTTTTTATCATTTTATTCTTTAACAGGGATGAAAAGTTTTTTGATGACCTGCTAGATGACATAATCATGCATGACCAAGCTCTTAAGGCAGTATTAAACAATGTAGAGCTGTTGGTCTTCTCTTCTCGTGAGCTACCTCCAGAACATTGGCGTAAGCTTTACATAGTTGTTGCTGTATGGCTTTGTCCTGTATAATTAATTAGTTGATGTTGAGTATAAAGTTCTCTAATATCTTGAAGCAATCGTTTTACAGGTTGGTGCAGGAAATATTATTTATGGTGTGTGTTTAAACCAACGAAAAGTACTTCCCCACACAATAATGCCATAGTATGCGATGCCTCTTTACCTCACAATTAATGGTAGGATTCAAAATGGAATGACCTTTGGCAACTGAATTCGCATTTTTGGCATAAACAGAAAGTACACTTTTGCTTCCTACAAAATGTCAAGCTTGACAATCCAAGAGAGATGATAATGAGAGGGATGCAAGAAGCTGGCCTGATTCAATATCTTACATGAATCCCTTGTGCTAAACTGTTAGAGGTCCCTTGAAGTGCTACAAGAGATTACTACGGTCAAAGGAATTTGGAGATGTAAGAAGACAAAGTCCAAGCCAATTCCAGCAGTTTGAGCAGTTGTAGGGATTTTTTGCTGCTGCCAACAAATAAACCATGATGTAATTGCAGGAGGGTAATATTATCCTCCATTTGCTGTTTATGGTTCCTTATTTGTAGGGGATGGTTATCCTCTTCACTTTGTATTTAAAGTGCAACAATCAATAAAAGTTTTATCAGAAAATTTTCCAAAAAGTTTTTGACTATTTTAACTCGAGATTACAGGTTCTCTCTTAACGAATCTGTCAACAGAGGTAGAAGCTACGAAAAATCCCTCCTTTCCTTCCAGCCATAATCCTGATCCTTTGCTCTATAGACCCAGAACTTGATCCATCTGTATGGTAGGGATCACGGTTCGATTTCAAATCAGAATCGAACCAAAATCAAACCAGCACTAAACCATAGTTGACGGTTTTGGTTTCAAATCATAAACCGAAATTGTACATTTAAAGTTTGGTTTCGGTTCTTCATTTTTTTGAAACTGAAACCGGCAGTTTTTGGTTTAAAATCGGCTATTCCGGTTTGAAACAGTGAAAAACTTGTTTCTTAAAGAAATTTTCATCTTATTTTTTTTTGTTTTATTATAATTTTTTTAAAGTAACTTTTAATAATTTTTATTTAATTGGTTTAGTTTTCTTTAATAGTAATATTTATTATTATTATTTATTCAAGCTACCAATCTAAAAAAACATTTTAAAAAGTTTAAAATATATTATTTAATTTTGGTTCAAACCAGAAATAAAACTGAAATCGGAGGTTCCAAAACTATCTTAGAAACCACCTAAAAGCAGTTCGGTTTCGGTTCCACCTTGTCTATAACCGGAACCTGTGGTTTTGAAACTGAAACCGACAGTTCCGGAATTGTGTTCATCCATAATCTAAGGGCAATAACACTGTGGTATCAAAGTAGAGAGTTATAGGAGATTCAATTCAACCACAACTTGACCGTATCCTTACCATGTTTATGGAAGAACAAGCTGCTAACGAGGCTCGACAAGAAGCAGTGAACTCAAAGCTTGAAACTCTTGCTCGTGATATTTCTAATTCAAATTCTAGACCAACGGGAGAAGCCAGTAATAACTTTTGCTCTTCTAAAAACAAGGGAACAATGGGAGGCTCTAAGAGTTCAGCCATCTTTCCCAAATTCACCAAATTACATTTTCCTAGATTCAATGGTCAATATCCTTTAAGGTGGTTAAGCAGATGTGAATATAGTTTTAGATATCAACAGATTAATGAAGGAGAGAAAGTCAGTTTAGCCTCCTTCCATCTTAAGGGCAATGCTCAATTATGGTTCTTGCAATTGCTTAATGATATTCCCAATCCAACATGGGAGAAATTGAAGTAGTAGCACAATCTTCACTTTGGCTCACCTATTCGCTGCAACAAATTGCGGGAATTAGCCAAATTAAAGCAAGTCGGTTTGGTCTGAGATTATCAAGTGAAGTTTGAAAATTGGTCTCTCGAGCTGGAACTTTGATAGAAGACCAAAAGATTCAACTTTATATCAGTGGATTGTAGGAATATATTGTTGTGGCAATGGAGCTCCACCAACCTCCTGATTTAGCTACTGTCATGAGTATGTCTTGGTCGTATGAGAGAAAACCCCCTAATGGTCAATACCTCGCTAAACACCTCAATCGATTGAACTAAAAAGTTCTAGAATGATAAAAGGCTAAAGCATACAAAGATGGAAGAACGCCAAAGGAAGGGACTGTATTTTAATTGCGATGCGCCTTTCGTATGAGGGCACCAATGCAAAAGGTTATTTTGGATTGAACTTGAAGGAGATGAAAACGACATGGATATAAGCGATGACAGACCAGATATCGAGCTATCGCCGAAAATCTTATTAAATGCTATCATTGACATTCACAATCCACAAACCACGCATTTAGAAGGGGAGTGGAATGGCACACTTGTATTTGTTATAATTGATTATGGTAGCACTTATAGTTTTATGCTTGTGAAATGAAATAGGTTGATGCTCATGTTGATGAGCAAGATGGGTGTCGTGTTAAGGTGGAAAATGGTGAATAATTGTGTAGTCCTCGAATTGTCGAGGTGCTTCACTTAAATTGAGATCACATTTGCTTGTGAAATGAAATAGGTTGGATGCTCATGTTGATGAGCAAGGATGGGTGGTCGGTTTAAGGTGGAAAAATGGTGAATAATTTGTGCTAGTCCTCGAATTGTCGAGGGTGCTTTTCACTTAAATTGATGATCCACATCCTACCAATGGGTGATTTATTGTATATTTTTCCTTTAATGCAGTATTGAAATTGTTTTAGGAGTCCATATCGCTGCGCACCTTGGGACCCATTTTATGGGATTTTTTTCACTCATGATTAATGGCTTCCTCCAAGCCATGGCAACCAGATAGAGTTAAGGGAATTTTCAAACTTTCTATAACCAACGGAAGTTAAGATTTAATTGTTATCTAAAAACAAATAATGACAGTTCCAATGCCAAAATTTCTCTAGCAGAATTTTTTCAGCGATATATTTGAAAGAACAATGGAGCTTCTTGGTGATCACGAATTCCTTGTAGAACTAGAGTACCAAGCCCATTGGTGGTGCATCCCTAGTAGAAATTTTCACATGCTCAAAAGGATGAAATTTGAGAAGTAATGTATTGAAGGTATTGCAAATGGAGAATTGATGTTTGCGTTTTGGTGCGTGGACTACCGTGAACTAAATGTATCAGGACTTAGTCACTCACGTTGTTTTTTTCTCTCTAGTAATTCTGTATGTCAAAAATCAGTATGTGGTTCTTTGCGTTTGTGTGCGTGGGACTACCGTGAACTAAATGCAGAAACTGTGAAGGGTAAATTCCTAGATACCCTTTATAGATGAACTTGTGGAAGAACTTGGAGGGGCTAAATTTTCACGAAATTGGAATTTACGTTCGAGCTATCATCAAATGTCAAATGTTTCCACTAGATGTAAACAAAAAGGCATTTTGTAGTCCACCATGGGCATTCGAATTTTTACGTTTGTGCGTGGACTACCGTGAACTAAATGCTAGAACTGTGAAGGGTAAATTCCTAATACCCTTTATAGATGAACTTTTGGAAGAACTTGGAGGGGCTAAATTTTTCACGAAATTGGATTTACGTTCGAGCTATCATCAAATTCAAATGTTTCCACTAGATGTAAAAAAAAGGCATTTTGTATCCACCATGGGCACTTCGAATTTTTAGTCACGTTGTTCGGCCTCACTAATGCTCCTTCTACCTTCCAAGCATTGATAAATGATGTATTTCAACCTTATTTGAGAAAGTTTATTTTGGTATTTTTTGACAATATTCTTGTCCACAGCAGAACTCGAGTTGAACATATACATACCTAGGGCTAGTTTTTCAATTGCTCTCAGCCAACAACTTGTTCTTAAAAAAAAATCCAATTACTCTTTTACATAATCTCAGACTGCATATTTAGGTCATATTATCACATTAGCTGGAGTCCAAGCTGACCCTTCCAAAATTTTAGGCATGCTCAACTGGCCAAGACCAACAATAGTACGGGGAATACACGGGTTTTTGGGAGTTATTGGCTATTGCGACAAATTTGTCCAAAATTATAGAACTATTGCTGCTCCACTCAAAGTAATGTTGCGGTGCAATTCCTTCTAATGGACAGAAGCAGTAGTTCATGCCTTTGAAAGACTTAAAGAGCTGATGAGTACCACTCCAATTCTCGTCCTTTTAGACTTTAGTCAATCTTTAATTGTGGAGTGTGATGCATCTAATTCGAGTATAGGGGTTGTTCTCTTGCAAAATGGTCGACCTATCACCTATTTCAGTTGAGTGATGACAATACAAAACTATAATCTTCCAGCATATGAGAAAGGATTAATCGGACTAGTTAAGGCAATTAAACATTAGCATAATTATTTATGGGGTTGCACATTCTTCGTTCGCATCAACCATAACAATCTCAAATTTCCTTTGGATTAAAAAGTACTAATTGCCTTTTAACAAAGATGGTAGCAAAATATTGGGTTTTTCTTTTACAGTGGAATATAATATTGGGCAATTAAATATAGTGGTAGATGCTTTATCACCATGAGACAAGCTATCCCCAATACTTATGGCTATTTCAATGTGCTAATGGGGAATTTTTTAGGAGATCCAAAGAGAATAATAAGCTTCCACCGAAATTCAACATCAAATATCCCTTATTCAAGATAATAAAGCTGTTGATTTTTGGAATTTTAACAATGGGCTACTACTTTACGAAAACAGACTCCACTTGCCTAAAAATTCCCTTTTAATTAAGATCATCATGTCAGTACTTAATAACCAAGGCCATGAAGGGTAACAAAAAACTTTATTTAGAAGCATAAGAGATTTTTATTAGTTAGTTATGAAGACTCATGTCTGGGAGTTTGTTTGTGCCTATGATGTTTGTCAACGACATAAAATGAGATCCTTCTACCTGCCGGTCTCCTTCAACCATTGTTTATCTCTTTACAGATATGGTTTGACATCTCCTTGGATTTCATAGACGAATTACCAATATTTATATGAAAAAATGTATTGCTAGTGGTGGTTGAAAGTTTCTCAAACTTTGCTCACTTTCTGCCATTATCTCACCTGTACATAGCTGCAAGTGTGGCTAGAATATTTTTTTTTATCACATTTTCAAATTACATAGGTTGCCAGAAACTATGGTTAGTGATCATAATGTTACTTTTACAAGTTCTTTTTGGACGAAATTATTTCGTTTATGTGGCACTATATTTGCGTTCAGTTCGGTAATACCATCTGCAATTAGACGTCAATCGAAAGTGGTAAATAAAACAATTGAAATGTATCTTTAATGTTTCACCAGTGAACATCCTACCAAATACCTAGATTGGTTGTCATAGGCTGAGTATTGTTACAACACCAGCTACCATTCATCTTTTAATATCACTCCCTTTGATTTTATGTATGGCAAGTCATCCCCTCACCTCCCCCTCCCGCTTGCTCTCTTACACTCCTGGTAGTTCTTTGATTGATTTTGTCGATCAAGCTCTTCAAACCTAGGATGAGGTTTTGGCTTCTATTCGCCAGCATTTGTTAAGGGCTCAACAAAAAATGAAGAGGAATTATGATAATGTTAACTCAAAGAGAAGAAAATTGTAGAACTTAAAGAATAGAGACAGAAAAATAGCGTGGGTTTTTCCTTTTTCTCAAAGTTGAATACAAAAGAGATTATATAACCAAGAAGCTGATTCAATCAAATTTGAAATTTGAATTTTTAGCTAATCAAATTTCAAACTTCGTTACACATAAAGCTAAAACAAAAGAGCTGATTACATAATTTTGTCTAACAACAACAAGCTGCTGGACACATACAAAAGTACAAAAAATATTCAATCAACAATAACAATTTAGCATACCCTAAGTGTCATCTCTAACTTCTAACTCTCCTCCTTGGCACTTAGGCTATAAACTGAAAGATCACTTCTTAGTTTGTCAAATCTTTCTTTTGGTATTAGTTTTGTCATAATATCAGCAACTTGCATCTTTGAGCTGTAGTGGACCAATTTTACTTCTTCTTCTTTCTCAGCCTTTTTAACAAAATGGTACTTGATCTTTATATGTTTTGTTTTTCTATGGAAAACTAGATTTTTTACCATGGCTACAGCAGATTGGTTATCACATAAGATTCAGTAGAACATTTTTGCTCAAACTTCAAATCTTTCATCACTTTTCTGAACTAGATTGCTTGATTTACAGCAGCAGTAATAGATATGGATTCTGCCTCTCCTGTTGATTGAGCTACGATATCTTATCTTTTTTTATTCCAGCTGATAGCTCCTAATCTAAATGAGAAAAAAAAAATTTGGAAGTGCTTTTCATATCATCCACAGAGCCAGCCCAATCGCTATCTGAGTAACCAACAAACTTTGCATCTTTTGTTTTCTCATACCAAATTTTAAAATCTGCAGTCCTTTTTACATATCTAAGGACTCTTTTAGCAGTTGTGGAGTGAATTTTACTTAGTTTTAGCATGAATCTGGACAACAAGTTTGTAACAAACATCAAACCTAGTCTTGTTGCTGTAAGATACAATAAACTTCCCACAATGCTTCTATAAACACTTCCATCTGCTAAATCAGAGCCATCATCTCTACATAATTTTTCATTTTAAGCTAGAGGAGTGCTAACAAATTTGCACTTCGACATTTTGAATTTCTTCAAAATTTCCCAAGCATATTTGTTTTAACAAATGAAAAACCCTGGTTGCATTTGATTAATCTCCATTCCCAAAAAATAGTGCATTTCACCTAGATCTGTCATATTAAATACTTTCTGCATCTCCTCAAAAGCATTAACAATAACTTTATTGCTACCGATGACCAAAAGATCATCTACATATAATGAAACAATAAGAAATTCATTTGATCTGCCTTTAACATATAAAGTACCTTCACTACAACTCCTTTCAAATCCCAAGCTCAGTAAATAATCATAAATTCTACTATACCAAGCTTTAGGAGCTTGTTGATCTGCCTTTAACATATAAAGTACCTTCACTACAACTCCTTTCAAATCCCAAGCTCAGTAAATAATCATAAATTCTACTATACCAAGCTTTAGGAGCTTGTTTTAGCCAATATATAGATTTTTTTAACAAATAAACATCATTCTCTTCCTTTGACAACAAACCCCTCAGGTTGCTCGATGTATATCTCCTCCTGCAAATGGCCATTAAGAAAAGCTGATTTCACGTCCATTTGAAAGATTTTCCTAGAATTTTGAGCTGTAAGTGCTATCAAAAGTCTAATGTGTCAAGTCTGGCTATGGAAGCAAATGTATCCAAATAATCTACACCATATTCTTGAGAATAACCTTTCACTACCAGCCTTGCTTTCACTTTGTTGACAGAACCATCTCCATTCAGTTTAGTTTTATAAATCCACTTCACTCCAATGATTTTCTTATATTCTGGTCTACTCATAAGTTCCCACGTCTAATTCTTTTCTATCATCATTAATTCTTCCTTCATTGCTTTTATCCAATCTTTTCAATTTGCTGTGTTGAAAATTGACGAGATCAATAATAATTAGATTGCATTTGCTATAAACGTCTACTAATGTTCTTGTACCCCTTACACCTTCTTCTAATTCTAAATCAAAATCTGATTCAACATCTGGTTTTTGAAGTGCAATCTCATGGTTTGAGATTTGTTTATGGAGTCCACCATCTTCCAAATTCCAATCCTAAATGGCTTGTTCATCAAACTTCAAATTTCTACTAACAAAGATCTTCTTAGCTTTAACATCATAAACTCTATAACCCTTTACATTGTTGCTGTAGCCAAGAAATACACCAATGACAGCCTTTTGATCAAGTTTGTCTCTTTTAACTTCAGGTATATATGCATAACAAATGCATCCAAACACTCTAAGATATTCCATTAAAGGTTTGCTTCCTTATCAGGTTTCAAAAGGAGTTATTCCATTTACAGCTTTAGTTGATAACCTATTTAATAAATAAACAACCGTATTGATAGCTTCTGCCTAGAACTTCTTTGGCATTTTTCTGAAATAATAGACATCTTGCCATCTCCATCACAGTTCTATTCTTCCTCTCACACACCCCATTTTATTGAGAAGTGTATGGTACGGTGAGTTGATGTTGAATGCCAATTTCTTCACATCTCCATCACAGTTCTATTCTTCCTCTCACACACCCCATTTTATTGAGAAGTGTATGGTACGGTGAGTTGATGTTGAATGCCAATTTCTTCATAAAATTTGTTGAATTTATCAGAAGTATACTTAGTCCCATTATCAGACCTGAGTATTTTGATTTCACTTACTGTCGTTCAAGGAGGTGTGTTCATGGGTCCACATACATCTTAATATATCAACTGTAATTTTTCTTTAGCTCTTCATGATTAATTTTTATGAAAGGGTGATTTTTTTCAATTTTCCAAGCTAGCATACTCCACAAACTCCAAAACAATCACTCAAAGGAGGTAACTTGAGTGTTAGATTTTGATTATGCATGTACTTCAGAGATGAAAGATTAAAGTGTCCAAATCTCTTATGCTATAATAAAGAATCATCAGCCGAGCTTGAAAATGCACTCACATGTGACCCTTTTAAGTCTAAAGGAAAACTTCTTTGCACCATTTTAACACAAAATAATTCATAACCAGCTGGATCAAAGATAGTGCATGATTTATCTTTAAATAGCAACCCATAGTTCTTTCTTAATAATTGACCGACACTCAATAAGTTTTGGCAAACATCAGGCACAAAGAGAACCTCAAGAATTAGTTTTGTACTTGATTTTGTTTCAACAACAACATAGCCAATGCCTTTCACTTCTATAACATCACCCGTTGCTGTTTTGATTAATAATATCTTAGATTTGTTTAGAAATCTACATAATTTTTGTTTGAACAAATATGAAAAGTGTGGCCACTATCCAACCACCGGTCATCTTTGCTTCTTTGAACTGAAAACAAGTCACCATAAACATGCTCTCCTCCTGAACATTCTGATTTTTTGCCATTTGAGCATGTTGATCTTGTTGTTGTTCTTGTTGTTTTCCTTGAGACCTTGAGCAGGTTTATTTCTTCTTTTTTTTTTTTTTTTTTTTTTATTTCTTCTTTTTTTTTTTTTTTTTTGCAATTTTTTTTTTTTTTTTTTTTGCAAAATTTTTCAATATGGTCTAGTTTGTCAAAAGCTTTGCATTTCATTCTTGGTCTAAACTAGCAATACTTCTTAGTATGATTGATTTTTTTGCAAATTTTGCAAGGAGAAAATTTGCCTTTTAGATCACCAGCTTTGTTGCCTCCATCTTCATTCTTCTCTTTATCTCTTTTATCACCATATCTTCTAGTTGAATTGGCGCTAAAATATGATTTGCTTTTAGCTTTAACTTGTAAAGCTAATTCTTGAGAGCGCTACATCCTAATGCTCCTCCTCTGCTCACATGCTTATAAAGCATTCACCAACTCAGTCAAAGAAATTTGGGTAATGTCTCGTAAAGAGATGAAATTTTAGCTTCAAATTTTTCAAGTAAACTAACAAGTACCTTCTCCATAATTCTTTGTGTTAGGCATCGGCTCTGATACCAGTTATTGGGCATCAGCTCTGATACCAGTTGTTATGCATTAGCTCTGATACCAGTTGTTGGGGAAAAATTACGCAAAATCCCCGATAAGTTAGATGAGGGAGCAAAAGAAAATAACACACAATTTGATAACGGAGTTCGGTTAATCCTGCCTACGTCTCCGGACCGCCACAGATCTTTTATAGGAGAAAAATAAATAAAGTGTTTACATACACTCACAACCCTCTATCCAAGAATATCCGAAAAATTAGGCTTAATTTTTCTTCTCTATCCAAGAATATCCGAAAAATTAGGCTTAATTTTTCTTTTTGGATAATCTCTCTATTTTTCTATCTAACAATTGCTCTCTCACAATTGCACTCTCATTTAATGATCTACATTTTTTCTGTCTTTCTGCTTGCTGGTGGTAGGTTTATTTGTGTGTTGCCTCTGCCTCTATTTATAGGCAGGTTAACGCGTAGGAATGCCATGTACAACTCCGTTGCCTTCCATTTTTGACTGCGCATAGGAATGCCATGTACAACTCCATTGCCTTCCATTTTTGACTTCCTTTATCTTTCTTTTAAATTTATTGGGGTCCCACTTGAGTGGGCACCGCACAACAAATCTCCCCCTGCACACTCAAGCAAATCTCCCCCTGCACACTCAAGTGGGGACATTAGCCATACTCTCCATCATCCTTGTAGCGAACCGACAGTATTCGACTGTCATAAAATATCCTGAAAATCCATTTCACTGCAGTCCAATGTTCCTTTCCACGATTTGAAAGAAACCGACTCACTACTCCAACTGAGTGAGCAATGTCTGGCCGTGTACAAACCATGGCATTCATCAAGCTTTCAACTGTTGAAGCATATGGAACCTTTTCCATTCTTCCTTCTCTCCATCCGTATAGAATGGCAACGTATTTAAAACTTTAATTTAAAGTGATTTAGTAAGAGGCAACTAACCGCTTTTGCGTTTCTTCCATTCTAAACCTTGTAAGATACTTTAGTCAATGTACTTCTCCTGTGACAAACCATAATTTCTTGGCCTGTTGATTCCTTGTAATCGTTCATGCCAAGAAATCTGTTTTCTGGTCCAAGTCTTTCCATAGCAAAAGACTTACTTAGCTGTTTCTTCAAGCTAGTAATTCTGACCAACATATCAAAAGTATCAAACCACATAGAGCCAAAACAATGTGTCATCATTTAGAGAATTTCTTTATAGAAACACCAAATGATCTGAAAGTAATCTGAAGTAGTCTTTCTGTAGCCTTGCTCTCCCATAACAGACTCAAACTTCTTGTACCACTGTCTCAGTGCCTGCTTTAAGCCGTACAGGCTCTTCTTCAGTTTGCCAACATAATCCTGTTTTTCTATGAAACCCTTTGACTGCTCCATGTATATTTTTTCTTCCAAATCTCCATGTAGAAAGGTAGTCTTTCCATCCATTTGCTCGATTTCCATATCAAAATTGGCGGCCGTTCTGAGAACTATCCGAATGGATGTCATTTCACAACTGGTGAAAAGATCAAAATCAATACCCTTTCTTTGATTGAATCCTTTCACAACCAGTCTAGCTTTGAATCGTCTTGCCCACTCTGCTCTGAGTCGCTGACAACTGTGTTATGTCTATTGTCCACCTCTACAAACACTAGCCCACTCTGCTCTGAGTAGCTGGCAACTGTGTTATGTCTCTTGTCCACCTCTGCAAACATTGGCCCACTCTGTTTTGAGTCGCTGGCAACTCTGTTATGTCTATTGTCCACCTCTGCAAACACTGGCCCACTCTCGTCAAATTTTCTGTATCACTGTCTTAGGGCTTGCTTCAAGCCATACAAGCTCTTCTTGAGTTTGCAAACACAATCCTCTTTTTCTACAAAACCGTCTGACTGCTCCATGTATATTTCTGAGATATCATCCACCTCAGCAAACACTGGCCCACTCTACTCTGAGTTGCTGGCCACTGGACTTTTGAGATATCGTCCACCTCTGCAAACATTGGCCCACTCTGTATCGTCCACATCTACAAAACACTGGCCCACTCTACTCTGAGTCGCTGGCCACTGTGTTATGTCTATTGTCCACCTTTACAAATACTGGCCCACTCTGTTCTGAGTCGCTGGCAACTGTGTCATGTCTATTGTCCACCTCTGCAAACACTGGCCCACTCTGCTCTGAGTCACTGGCCACTGGACTTTCTGAGATATCGTCCACATCTGCAGCCATAGCTCCCACTCGAGTCTGACTTCGCATTGATTGTTAGTATACGTGAATAGTAGCCGTGAATAGTAATAGTATACGTGAATAGTACTAGTATACGTGAATCGTAATTGTACACGTAAATAGTACTATACGTGAAGGGCTTAATGCCAATAGTACTGTTCACCATCAACTTTCAGTCACTGTTTTACTATTCACCACTAAGTCGATACTACAACGTCTTTTCGAGGGGACAGCACCAATGGTCTTGTCGTAATTTTCTTATCATCGTGGTATATTTGTTTTCAAAGTATATCCATGGATCCGGTACCGCTATCTGACTTGCTGGAGCTACCGAAACCTGCGGCTCTGATACCAATTGTTAGGCATCGGCTCTGATACAAGTTATTGGGCATCAGCTCTGATACCAGTTGTTGGGGAAAAATTACGCAAAATCCCCGATAAGTCAGATGAGGGAGCAAAAGAAAATAACACACACCCGATAAGTCAGATGGAGGGAGCAAAAGAAAAATAACACAACAATTTGATAACGGAGTTCGGTTCAAGTCGTTGCGTTACGCCTCCGGGATCGCCACAGATGTCTTATAGGAGAAAAATAAATTAAAGTGTTTTACATACACTCACAACCCGTCTATCCAAGGAATATCCGAAAAATTAGGCGTTCTTAATTTTTCTTTCTTTATAGGAGAAAAATAAATAAAGTGTTTACATACACTCACAACCCTCTATCCAAGAATATCCGAAAAATTAGGCTTAATTTTTCTTCTTGGATAATCTCTTTATTTTTCTATCTTACAATTGCTCTCTCACAATTGCACTCTCATTTAATGATCTACATTTTTGTTGTCTTTCTGCTTGCTGGTGGTAGGTTTGTTTGTGTGCTGCCTCTGCTTCTATTTATAGGCAGGTTAACGCGTAGGAATACCGTGTACAACCCCAATGCCTTCCATTTTTGACTGCGTATAGGAATGCCGTGTACAACTCCATTACCTTCCATTTTTGACTTCTTTATCTTTCTTTTAAATTTATTGCAGGTCCCACTTGAGTGGGCACCGCACATCAGTTTGAACGGTGAATTCTTCCCCCAATAATCTAATTTGATTAACTACTTTCATTAATCTGTTTGAATAATCCTTAACAGATTCAATATCTTTCATCCTTAGCATCTCAATCTCTCTTCTTAAATTTAGATCCTGCATTTTTCTTGTCTTGTCACTGCCTTGGAATTCTTCTTTCAACTTATCCCATGCTTCTTTGGCAGATTCACAAGCCATAATTCTTTGAAAAAATCACTTTATTCACACCAGAATGTACGCAGGTGAGAGCTTTAAACTTTTTTGCCACTTCTTCGCTGTGATTCTTCATCTGAGCTACAGTTGGATTATTTGGTAAAGGATTTGGCTCCTTACCGATTTCAACCACCTCCCAAAGATCATAAGCTTGGAGGTAGGCTTTCATTTTGACAGCCCAGACAGCGTACCCTTCCCCTGTAAAAACAGGAGGTATTGGAGCAGAGAAGCTCATTGAAGCCATGTAAAAAAATGAAAAATTTTTCAGTTTATGGATGTTTTTTTCTTACTGGTTTTCTCTCTTTCTCATAGTCCCTCAAGATCACAAAGGTGCTCTGATACCATTTTGTTAACTCAAAGAGAAGAAAATTGTGGAACTTGGAGAACAGAGACAGGAAAATAGCGTGGGTTTTTCCTTTTTCTCAAAGTTGAATACAGAAAAGGTTATATAACCAAGGAGCTGATTTAATCAAATTTGAAATTTGATTTTTTAACTAATCAAATTTCAAACTTGATTAGACATAAAGCTAAGACAAAAGAGCTGATTACATAATTTTGTCTAACAGCAACAAGCTGTTGAATACATACAAAAGTACAAAAAACATTCAATCAACAGTAACAATTTAGCATAGCTTAAGTGTCATCTGTAACTTGTAGCAGATAAACATTATTGTCCAGTTGAATTTCAAGTGGGAGATTAGATGTTGCGTTTGCAGCCATATCGACAATTATCCATGGTTATAAGTGCCATCAAGCTAAGTTTTATGGTCCTTTTACAGCTTTCAGCGTATTGGGTCCATGGCATACAAATTAGATTTGCCGTCAGATTCTTTGCATTCATGTTGCTAATTTAAAGGCATACAAGGAGGGTGAAAATTCAAGTACTTCCAAATTGCCTTTCCTGAGATTGAATCGATTTTTTCAAAGCCTTTAGCGATATTAGAACGTGGAACTGAGCTAAACAATTAGAAGTCCTAGTTGTTAAAGTTACAGCTACAGCTATTGATGCAAGTGTTGTTGACAATTTTTGGAGGTATTTTGTTAAAGTCATTTAGATTTTGTTGTATTTTGTTAAGTCATTTTAGATTTTGTTGTATTTTGTTTGGAAGTCAAGAGTAGGTGAACTTACCTTGGCGTTTGTAGGGTAGGTTTGGTGAACAACCGTTACCTTGATTATGGGAAGGTTTTTGGTGAACAAACTTTAGACTAGCTCTACTATAAATTGTTTACATTTAGTGCTGTTAAATGGAATTTAATAAGAAATTAATTGTTTCTTCATACTCACAAAATCTGCAGCTTTTTCCTTTTTTTTCTGCAGAATTTCCTTCGTCTTCCGTTATTTGTCTGCTCTTCTAAACCAACAAGTGGTATCAGAGGCAACCCTTGATCTCAAAAGGGCCGTGTGTGTGTGTTTTGAGTGAAAGTTCATAGAGAAAAGCCACCAAAATAAACCAAGAATTTGTTGAAGTTTTTTCTGTTATTTGCTTTTCTGTCAAATGGCTTCCAGCAGCCATGTCTGCTTTCACCACCTCATTTTAATGGGGGAAAACTATCATATTTGGCATGTTTTGAAGATGAGTTGGGCTGTGAAGATGAGAGCTTATTTCAAGGGGCTTGGATTATGGCAGTGTGTGGAGGAAAACAGAGTACCTCCACCTCTTAATCAAAATCCAACCCTTCAGCAGATTAGACAACATGAAGAAGAGGTAGGTTGCTAAGGCTCCAAAAGCTCTGTCCTATATCCATGCAGCTGTTGTAGATCTTATCTTCACCAAGATTATGACATGTGAGACAACACATGAAGCTTGGGAGAAGTTGAAAATTGAGTATCATGGATATGAAAAAACTAGACAGATGCAGGTATTTAATTTAAGAAAAGAATTTGAAATGTTGAAAATGAAGGAAAATGAAAAGGTGAAAAGATGTAGTGTTGATAGGGTTATTGAAAATTGTAAAACCAAATTCGATTGCTTGGGAGAAGAGTTTAGAAGAGAAGAGAATTGTGGAGAAAGTTGTGGTGAACTCCCGTGAAAAAAGTTTGAAAAGCCAGATTTCTGTCTTCTTGAAGAAAACGTTGGACATGTCAACAAATATCCTGTGAATGTGCTTTCAAATGGCTCTACAAGCTGTAGTAGGAACACAAGAAAAGCCTTATAGGGAAGTAAAGAAAACCAGTTGGAAGAGAAGGCGTCTTGTTGTGACTTCAGTTAAAACAAAAAATGCCAAGAAGGAGGTTCAAGAGGCCAGGCAAAACTGACAGAAAACCAAAAAAGGAAGAAGAATTTCAGAAAAAAAATTGGAGGAAGGACAGAATTTCCACACTTGTCCACATGTGCAAAAAAAAAACAAACCACAACTTGAGAACTACTGCTGGTTCAGACCTGGAGCTTCAATGTAAGGTGTGGTAAGCAATTTTGGTCACCACCGAAGAAAGTTTGTGTTCTACAAAACCAGAAATTCAGCAAACACAAAAGCCCAGTCATCATGGCAACAAGTCACCGAAATTCTGAAAAGTATTGAAGAACAAACTATTTGCAGTAAATGGAAATTGTGAAAAATGTGGTGTCTCAATTGAAGCTAAAGAAGCATGGCTTTTGATAGTGGCTTTGCACTAACCACATTTGACACCCCAAACTGGTGAATTTCGATTTAGGGCTTGGATACAACCTATGTCTTCAAAAGTCAAGACGTTGGGAGATGGGTAGGCTTGGTTGATGTCAAAGGCAAAGGAGATGTGATGTGTACAAAACTCCGTTCAGTACAAAGGCTTGTTTCCGGATGTTCTTACGGTACCGGAACTAAAAATCCAAAGCTTGTTTTCGGTTGGTCAATTGCTGGATAAGAATGTACAGTTTGCGTATTTAAAGATAACTGTTGGTGAAATAAGTGATCCTTCTAGCGTTCAAAAGTTATTTTGCTTCAAAATGAAACGGGAGGAAGAGAGAAGCTTTCCTCTAAAATTTAAGAGACTTCAAAGAAGAATCTTGCTTGAGTCATAAAGAAGAATCTGCATTTGGTGGCATAAGAGACTTGGTCACAACCCAATCTCAATTCATTAAAAATTTGCTACAATCCAGAAGTTAGTTGCTGATTGTGCCATCTAGAGTAAGAAGACAGCAGTATATGTGAAATATGTCAGTTAGCAACTCAGCCAAACCACCATTTCCATGTACTGATCAAAGCATGGGAGAGCGTCTATGAAACTTGGAATTAATAACACACTGCATGTGTGGTGGCCCTCAGAGTGTCTCATCGTTTACAATGCGCAGCAAGTATTTTCTCCCCATTGTTGTATTGATGACTTACACCCGATGTCTTGCTGGTATATTTCCTCCAAGTTCAAATCTGAAGTTTTTCAAAATTTCTTGAAGTTTAAATCAAATGGTAGAGAAAATTCAAGCTTGGCTTCCCCAATTCAAGAGTTTTTAAGATCTGATAAGTGGGCTGAATTTACATCCAAGTCAATGTCAAGCAATATTTGTGCAAGAAGCGTGGCAATGCACCATCAATTAACAGTAGCTTACACACCTCAACAGAAATTGGTTGTAAGTGAAAGAAAGAATCAGATCTGTGAGAATTATTGGCGAAAGGATGTCTTCTTGGTGTTGAGAAAAATCTACCCCAAAGTTCTGGGCTGGCAAGCTGTAACCGTGCTGTTATATCTTCAAAAGTCGGGCTTCCAACCAAAGCTATTGATGGAAAAACTCCTTGTCGAAAGCTGGTTTTTGAGTTACACCCATCGGTGGTCATTCTCAAAATCTTGGAAGCAGTATGTTATTCATTTTTATTCCAAAATGGCCAAAAAAGAGGGAAATTGGATCAACGAGCTGAAAAAGGAAGTTTTAGTAGCGCTACAGCAGTGAAGTCCAAAAGCCTACAGAATTTTGAATCCTGTTACTAAAAACAGGTGTATGTCAGCAGGAGTGTCAAAATTCGATGAGAAAGGATGAATGGGATCTGGAGGTAAAATGGGAACCAGAAAATTCTAAAATTCAAGTTTTCTGTGATTTTCAGCAAAGAGCAAGAACTTCCAGTTGACAATAAGAAGAATTCAAATGGAAGATGTGATTATTCAGATGAAGATGATTATGCAATTAGAGGAACCAGATCCCTAGAGGAAATTTACAGCAGATGTAATGTTGTCTCACTTGAACCAACTCAGGTGGATGAAGCCTTAAAATTGCCTGAGTGGAGAGCTACCATGGAGGAGGAGTTGAAGATGATTATGAAGAACGAAACATGGATTTTAGTTCCTAGACCATTGAATAAGCATGTAATTGGAACTAAATAGGTATTCAAATTGAAATTAAATTCTGATGGCTCCATCAATAAGCACAAAGCAAGATATGTTGTTAAAGGCTATGCTCAATAGCAAGGGGTTGATTTTACAGAAACCTTCGCACCAGTTGCAAGATTTAACACTATCAAATTGATTTTGGCACTAGCAGCAAGTGAAGGGTTGCAAGTCTTTCAATTGGATGTGAAATCAGCTTTCTTAAATGGTTCTTTGAAGGAAGAAGTGTATATTGAGTAGCCTGAAGGTTTTAATGATGAAAGCAATAGAGTGTGTTTATTGAAGAAAGCACTCTATGGTTTAAAACAGGCCCCAATGGCCTGGTATGCCAAGATTAATCATTACTTGAAGAATTTGGGTTTTAAACGCAGCTTGAATGAGGCAACACTTTATGTAACTCAACAAGGAAGTGATGTGCTTATCGTTTCTGTGTATGTTGACGATCTACTTTTTCTGTGTATGTTGACGATCTACTTGTCACAGGTAACAATTTACAATTAATTCAAGAATTCAGATTGAAGATGCAGCAGGTTTTTGAGATGAATGATCTTGGCTTAATGTGCTATTTCCTTGGGATTGAAATTGCTCAAGATGAGCAAGTGATTTTTATTTCACAAAAGAAATTTGCTTGGGAGCTGCTTAAAAGGTTTGAACTTAGCAAATGCAAACCAGTGAGTACACCTATAGCCCATGGAATAAAATTGCAAAAGGATGATGGTTCTCACTCTATAGATGCTTCAACTTATAGGAGCATGGTTGGTTCTTTGTTGTATTTATCTGTAACAAGACCAGATATCATGTTTGCAACAAATTTACTGTTTGCAAACAAATTTACGTGCGAGGATTCATGGAATTCTCCAACTGAAAACCATCTTACAGCAGCCAAACGAGTTCTGAGATATGTGCGAGGAACTGCTGAATGTTGGTTTGTTTAGTAGAAGATTAAATTGGTGTGAAGGTTGTTGGGGTTCTCAGACAGTGATTGGGGCGTGGTTCATTGCAGACAGTGATTGGGCTGGGTCATTGGATGATATGAAGAGCACTACTGGTTTTGTTTTTCACTTGGTTCTGCTGTCATTTGCTGGGGAACAAGAAAGCAAGCTTCAGTCGCTCAATCAACTGCAGAGGCAGAGTATGTTGTAGCATCTGCTACTGTAAATCAAGCTATTTGGTTGAGAAAGGTGTTAGTGGATCTGAATTTTCAGCTAGAAAATCCAACTAAAATACTTTGTGACAATAAATCAGCTGTTGCTATGGTTAAGAATCCAATTTTCCATGGAAAAAACCAAGCATATCAAAATCAAGTATCATGCAATTCGTGAAGCTGAAAAGGAAAATGAAATTCAGATTATTCATTGCAATTCTGAAGACCAAACAGCGGATATTTTCACCAAGGCATTGCAAAAACCAAGATTTGAATTTCTTAGGAATAGACTTGGTGTTTGTCTCAACTCTTGTATCAAGGAGGAGTGTTAAAGTTACAGCTACAGCTATTGATGCAAGTGTTGTTGACAATTTTTGAAGGTATTTTGTTAAAGTCATTTAGATTTTGTTGTATTTTGTTGAAATCAAGAGGTAGGTGGGTAGGGTGAACTACCTGCTTTTAAGTAGGTTTTAGTTGGAACAACCTTCCTTGACTTATGGGAAGGTTGGGGACAAACTTTTCAGACTAGCTCTTTACTATAAAATGTTTTACATTATGCTGTAATGGGAATTAATGGAATTAATAAGAAATTAATTGTTTCTTCATACTCACAAAATCTGCAGCTTTTTCTTTTTCTGCAGAATTTCCTTCTCTTCCTTAATTTTCTGCTCTTCTAAACCAACACTAGTGCACTGGCATCATTTATCGCTAGCAGATGCTTCTTGGGAATTAGCTGCTTCCTTACAGCAAAATTTCTATACTTTGCACTTGAGGACAATTGCAATCTTGAGGGAGGGAGTAATGTTACAGGTCCTTTGAAGTGTTACAAGAGAATTACTCACGGTCAAAGGAAACTGAAGACGTAAGAAGGCTAAGTCCAAGCCAATTCCAGCAGTTGAGCAGGGACTTTTTGTTGTTGCCAGCAAGAGCTTTTAATTTTAATAAACCATAATTTAGTCAATGTTTATTTTCAGTTGTTTATTTTCTTTTTGTTGTTGCCAGCAAGAGCTTTTAATTTTAATAAACCATAATTTAGTCAATGTTTATTTTCAGTTGTTTATTTTCTTTTTGTTGTTGCCAGCAAGAGCTTTTAATTTTAATAAACCATAATTTAGTCAATGTTTATTTTCAGTTGTTTATTTTCTTTTTGTTGTTGCCAGCAAGAGCTTTTAATTTTAATAAACCATAATTTAGTCAATGTTTATTTTCAGTTGTTTATTTTCTTATGAGAAAATTTTTCATAGAGTTTTTGAGTACTTTAACTCAGAGACTACAAGTTCTCTTTTAAAGAATCTATCAATATAGGTAGAAGCAAGAAAAATCCCTCCTTTCCTTCCAACTATAATACTGATCTCTTGTTCCATAGACCCATAATTCAATCCATCTCTAAGAGCAATAACATAAGCCTATCCATATATATTTTCATTACAGGTGGAGATACTGTTATTATAGCAAAATTAGGAAGAAGTAACATAAACAAGGCATCATTCCATATTGTCGTTGCGAGTTCATAGGCACAAAACTGACCATTTTGATGTTTTAAAAGTAAGGTGATGTTTCAATACACATTTTTGGTATAATGTAATGAGAGTGATGGAATGAATTTCATTATCCGTCATTTTATTGCACATTTGTTCCAGTTTTCATTACAGTCAATTGGACATTCTATTATGCTATGTTTAGTATACTATAGTGGAATGTTATAGACTAAAAAGCATTTATTACATTATATCATGTTTCATTATGGCTTACGAAAGTGGGCTTATTTTCTTTCTCTAATGCATAATGTGGAGATGGACATTCATTGTCTGTGGTAGGGGTGGCCACGGTTTCCGAACTGGCAGTTCCGGTTTCAAAAAAACTGAAAACGGAACCAAACCGAAAAGTTCCGGTTCCGGTACGGTGACCAAACCGACGGTTCCGATCGGTTTTCTGGCGAATCGCATAATTTTAAATTTTAAATTTTGAAGACCGGGACGGTTCCGCATTCCGGGTTTTCCCTGTCGAGCGCGAATTCGCATAATTTTTAAATTTTAAATTTGAAGACCGTTTCAAATAAAAAATAGATATATTTGAAACATAACAAAAATTAAAAGATACACCTAAAAATTAAAAAAAATACTTAAATTTATTTTTTAAAGACTATGAACATAATTTTTTTTTTTTAAATTTCAACTGTAATTTATTTTGTTTAAAAAGTTTGAACATAATTTTAAATGAAGACTCGGTTTAAATAATCATATATTATATTTAAAACATATAAAAATAAAAAGATACACCTAAAAAATTAAAAAATACTTCAATTAAATTTTATATTTTAAGACTTGAACATAATTAAGAGATTTTCACAACAAAATTTAAAAAAAAAAAAAAAAAAAAAAAAAACCTGGACAGTTTGGCTAGAACTGCCGGTTCGAAACCGGCGGATCTAATCGAAAAAAAAAAAAAAAAAAAAAACCTGACAGTTTGGCTAGAACTGCCGGTTCGAACCGGCGGATCTAATCGGCCGGGGAACCGACGGTTCCAGTCCGGTTCTGACCAGTTCTCTGGAACCACCGGTTCCGATTCCGGTTCGGCCCGGTTCCGGTTACAGTTCCGGACCGGTTCGAACCGACGGTTCCCGGAACCGTAATATGGCCATCTCTAGTCTGTGGAATATATCATTCATCCTCCCATTTACATATTCTCTATAGGTCTCCAATTTAAATATGCATTGAGAGATTCTTATATCATGTTCAAATTGGTGAACCCTGCCCACGGGTTCAATCACTCTGCAATTTAATATATTAGGTTTAATATATGAATTCACCCATGTATTTTTCGTGAAAAACCTTATGGCACCTTCAATTTTTATTTTGATAGATTGAACAATTTGACTCATAAAATTAGGCGCGTTAAACACTTTATTTGATCCATTAATCGCTTCAATTTGTAAAATTGGATTGATTAAATACTTATTGGATAATTAAAAATATAAAAAACACTTATTGAATAATTAAAAAGTGTAGAAATTATTGTTTCAAAAGTTATATTAATCAAATATCAAATCAATATTTTCTTGATAAAAGTTAAAAATTTGAAAAATTATTATTTTTAGTGTAAAGTGGTGTGAGATTATTTAAAAGAAAAAAAAAGCTCAGTTTGCACCGGTGTAATATTCAAAATTAAAACTCACACTTTTTTGTTAAAAATCCTCATAACTTGTATAAAATGGCTCAATTAACCCATTTTTCACTTAGACCTTAACTATTATACTGACGCAGTCAACTTGATTTTTAAATTATTCTTAATTAAATATTTAAAATTTAAAAAGTTTAAGTTCTGTATATAAAAGTTACTTCATTTTGGTTGTGGAACAACTAGGTACACATGGCCACCGGTTCGATTCGAATTGAAATTAAACCGAAACAAAATTATATTATAGATGAACTAGAATCGGATTGAAACAGTCGGTGTAAATCTTTAATTGAAATTAGTAGTTCAAGGGTCGATTAAGGTTTAAATTTTAAATCTAAACCGGCCCAACTCATGGGTTCATCGGCGGTTTCGGTCTGGTTCGAACCAAAAATTTTCTCATTTTATTTTTAAAATTATAATGACTTAACCTATTCTATACACTTTTAAAAGTCTAAATAATCTTTTATTGCATAATACACTTTACTTTAAAAGTTTTTTTTTTTTTGAAAATACGCTTAATAAGTTAAAAATCTAAAAAAGTAAAATGATAAAAAAGTGAAATATTTAGTATAAAATTATATTGTTTGATATATTTTTTTTCCTCTTAAAACTTAGTTAAAATTACATTGTTTGAAGTATTTTTCTAAATTTTCTAATAATTTATTTAATTAATAACATTTAGAAAAAATAAAATAATAATTTATTTGATTATTTTGAAGGGTATTTTTTCTAAATTGTTCCTAATAATTTATTTAATTATAACATTTTTAGAAAAAATAATTTTCTAATAATTTATTTAATTAATAACATTTAGAAAAAATAAAATAATAATTTATTTGATTATTTTGTAAATTAATTAATTTTATTTCTTATATGAGTGTGAGCATTAATTATAGAAATTATTTAAAACAAAATTAACTAATATCTTTTAAAGTTTACGTTAATTTTCTCAAAATCTCAAAAGAAAGATATAACCTTAGAACCGAATATCTTTTTTTTAAAAAATAATTGACAGTGCCGAAAACAGTATTCGAGATCAAATCATCGAAACTGCACTGAAACCGGCTGAAACCGAAATCGGACTAAAACCACAGTTTAAGGAACGATTTAGATTCAACATTTTAAAAATTGTGATTCGCTCGTTCCGGTTCTACGAACCAGGCCTACCACTTGGCTTTCTCTTCCAATATGAAAAGTGGGATATCTCAATTGACCTTGAAGTCTTTAACCTGTCCTCAAAATTTGTAGTTGAAGAGTCTTTGAATTCCTCCATGCATGAATTGAAATGGATTCAACAATTACTGGTTCATTTTTCCAACGCAACAATGGACACCTTTTTACTAAAAGTTCAGGTTAATAGAACGTTAAAGAAAGAGATTCTTGAAATCACAAAAGATGTAGTTGCTGGCACCATGTTCTCGATCTGCATCCATGGCTTTATTCCCCTTTCATATGGGTCCAGGATTCTCTGCTGCCACCACCACGACGTCACAACAATAGCACTTAACCCCACTTTGAATGCCTTGCATCTGGGATCTATTGATCATTCTTCAAGCTCCATAAGTTTTCTGGTAATTTTTTTATAAGAAGTGTAATAATTTATGTGGGTTTTGATAGTGTAACTGTTATTGTTGGGTTTTTTATTTTTTTGTTTCTTTATTCAATTAATAATTTCTGCTCTTGATTTATGATTTATTTTTAGAAAAACTGAAAAAGATGTGAAAAATTACTGGCTTAATATATTATTTTCCCCCTGAACTTTAAGTTTTGTTGCAATTTCACTTTGACTTGACATTTTATGCCAATTTCATCCTGAACTTCAACATTTGATTGCAATTTCACTTCAATTTAATTTTTATACCAATTTCACCTTGAACTTTGATATTTTGTTGTAATAGCACCCTAAATTATAATTAGAACTTAAATTGTAAATAAAAAATAAATTGACTCTCGACCTTGGATTTGGATTAACTTAATACAATTGTGTGAATGAAAGAGTTTGGATTAATAGTAAGGATAATCTCTATTAATATTTTTAATAGTTTTAAATTCTTTCGTTTATTGATAAGAAGTAATATTTAAAAATTAATTATTTGATACATGAACTTTTTTTTAAAAAAAAAAATTAGAATATACTTATTATTATGGTTTGATTTTAAAATAAATTTTGAAATAATTAGAAAATCTAAAACAAAGCTACTATCAATTTATTTTTAAAAATAAATTTTAAATAATTTAGAAAAAAAATCCTAAACACTCACAAAAGCTTACTATCCAATTTATTTTGATTGATAACACTTATTAGAAACTCTGTATTAATTATTTGATACATGAACTTTTTTTTAAAAAAAAAAATTAGAATATACTTATTATTATGGTTTGATTTTAAAATAAATTTTGAAATAATTAGAAAATCTAAAACAAAGCTACTATCAATTTATTTGATTGATAAACTATTAGAAATTGTAATAATTTTTTATCAAAATAGAATAAAATATAATTATATTCTAATTTTTAAAAAAAGCATTCATCTGCAGGGTGGTTTGATTCGGATATGAATTGAGCTATAGCTAGTTATGCTTACATAAAAATGCTATATTTATTAAGTGATGTGCCTATTTTCGCTTTCAATGTCATAAAATTAAATTTTTATATTAGTGTTTATTTTTTTCATCTCAATTTAATAATATTTAATATTTTTATATTACGCCAAAATAATTTTTGAATTGATTTGGTTTTCAATAACTTTTTAAATGTTTTTTAAAAAAATAATCAAATTATCTTATTATTACTATTTTTTTTTTGTGTATCAAAATTTAGTTCTTGAGAGTAGAGGCAAAGGCAACTTATTTTATCAAAGAAGCTACATTACTATGAATTAATTGTTGGATCATATACCCTCAAGGAATCACTCCTTGGAACCTTGTTTGGAGTTGGGAGGGGCCTCAAAGAATCAAGTTATTTTTATGGCTTGTATTTCATGATAGGCTTCTTACAAATTCTGAGAGGGTGTGAAGACATATGGGATCCTCTGAGATTTGTGATCTTTGTATAGGTGTCGAGGAGACTTCACTTCATGTGTTGCGGGATTGCTCTTTTGTTAGCCATTTTTGGAGATTGTTGGGAGTTTCTCATATTGGTAATTTCTTTGACGTTAGTTTCTCGATCCAAGACTGGCTTCTGTTAAATCTTAAGCTGAATTTTATTCATTCTTCCGGTTTGTCTTGGCCTTTGTTATTTGGTGTTGCAGTTCATAAGTTGTGGGCTAGGCGAAATTCTTTGTTATTTACACAGACTACTGTGAGTGTGGATCAGCTCCTTGCGTCTGTCATCTATTTTTCTAATGAGGTGGTGCAAGCTCAGCTGACTAATTTAGCTCGTGTCGCTAAGCCATCCTCAAAAAGTTGGAAGTGGATTTCTTGGGTCCCTCCCCCTGTTGGTGTTTATAAATTAAATATAGATGGGTCTTTGAAGAATGGGTATGCTTCTTGTGGTGGTTTGCTATGGGATGCTGGTGTCTCTTGGGTTTGTGGTTTTGTTCACAGTCTAGGAAGTGCGTCTGTTATTGTGGCAGAGCTTTGGGCCATCTTGGATGGTCACCGTGTGGCTAAAGAGATGGAGATTAGAGAAGTTTTGGTTGAGTGTGACAGTAAGGTTGCTGTCCGGATGGTGCGTTTGTTGGACAATCTACGGTGCAGAATGTTAATAATTCTGCACCCATAGTAAATAATTAATCACCGTTAAATTTTACCGTTTAAAACTTAGCAATGAAAGAAAAACCAATCACTTACATAATAGGTAAATAAATTCTATAATAGATGGTGGTGATCTGGAGTGGCCGATGGTGGTCGACGGTGGCCAGTGGTGGTCGATGGTAAGTGGTGATAGTGACTACCGATGATTAATAAATTAATAAAATATGAATGTGTAAAGTTATAATAAGTTTATTAAAGTCCAGAAAATGTTTTACACTCTCAAAGATGTAAAGTCATTTTAATTAAAAATGATTTAATTTTCCTTTGATTAGTAAAATATTTTTCGTTGACTTATTTTCCTGAACCATCCAAATAATGAAAAATTGTAAAAATATTTCCTACGAGTTATTTTATCAAAACAAATGGAGCCTTAGTTTAAAAACAAAAATGACTGTTTAATTACTATTAAATATTTAATTATTTAATCCAAAATCATTTCATCATTTTGATTTTTTGAAGGCCTTCTTTTATTTGTATAGAAAAAATTCAATTCATATATATTATGCTATATAAAATTTTATAAATGTATATCATGAAACATTCTTGTATATTCTCCTAACAAATATATTATTATTAATCTGTTTATTTTTGTTATTTCAAATACTTATATTAATACTTCACTACTTTTGTTAAAGCAATTGTATCACTTTAATAATTTAGCATTTTAATTTACACATCCTATACTTTATTTCATTTTAATTATTTTTTAAGATTCTCCTTTATTTAATTTATAATATTATAAAAACTACTGGATGTGGTTAAAACTATTAAAATAAATAAAATGTAATTTATAAAAATTATTTCTATCAATTTAACACAAATATTTATCCAAATGAAATTGAAAAAAATATATAATTAAAAAAAATTATATTTATTATTTTAATAGTATTTTTTTTTCTACTAAAAGAAGGAAAAAAAAATTTGTAAAGAATAAAAAAATTTACATAACTAGTCATATCTACATGCTATAGTAGGTTAGAATGTCAAATGGCACAAAAAGATACTCACTCGAGCCACAATGTTAGTCGTGTTGACTTTTGCACAAAGTAATGTAACATCATATGAAATATCCATATATTTTCAAAATTGTCCTCCCTTAAAACGAAAAAAAAAAAAAAAAAAAATTTTGGCCATAAAGTATGTAACATTCATTTATGAAATATCCCCATATATTTCAAAAATTTGTCCTCCCCTTAAACGAAAAAAAAAAAAAAAAAAAAAAAAAAAAAAAAAAAAAAAAAGTTATTCCAAGAATTTAAAACATTTATAATGAAGGGAATAAAAAAAAAAAAGCAAATATCTTTTAAGTCAAGTGAACAAATATTTTAAGACATTCAAAAATAAAAATATTGATAAATGTTTTCTTCTCAAAAAACATGACTAAATTATTCTTTTCAAAATGAACTTTAACTAACTAATTTTCTAAGTAAAATCCCCAAAATTATATGCATAAAATGTGATAGTCCCATATGTGATTGATTTGAGATGTTTATTATAGGATTTAGGGTAGTTTAGTCATTCTATTAAAAATTAACAAAAAAATGTGTGTTTTTTGAATGGAATGATCAAATAATATAACGAAAGTGAACTTCAGGGATGTTATAAATATTTATATAAATGTCAGGGACTACTTAAATAATTATAGCAAACCTCAGGGACGAAATAATGAAAACTTATAAATGATAATACGAAATAATTTGAAAACTTTATAAATGATTAATTTTCGGACTTTTCCTTTCCAAAAATTAACGGGGAAAAAGTGTAGCTTTTTGGATTGAAATGGACCAATTAAATAAAGGGATGTTATAAATATTTATATAAATGTCAGGGACTACTTAAATAATTATAGCAAACCTCAGGGACGAAATAATGAAAACTTATAAATGATAATTTCGACTTTTCCTTCCAAAATTAACGGGAAAAGTGTGTTTTTTGGATGAAATGACCAATTAATAAAACGGAAGTAAACTTCAAGGATGTTATGAATATTTGTATAAATGTCGGGGACTACTTAAATAATTATAGCAAACCTTAAGGATAAAATAATTATTTTTTCTAAAAAAAAAAGTAAATATTTTTGAAGTCAAGTGAATAAATATTTTAAGACATCCAAAAATAAAAAATTGGCAAATATTTTGGAAAAAAGGGAGTAGTTTCTCTGTTAATACATAATTTTTTTTGAATCTATTTATCAATTGGTTTCTCTGATTAGACAATTGCTTTACACTGATTGGAATTGCTCTGTTTGTCATATTTTTAGGGAATCCAATCGTTGTACTGATTTTTTGGCCTCTATTGCATAGTTTTATGATATGGGGCTGCATGTGCAACTTTGCATCAGTGGCTTTACTATGATTTTTGTGTGACTGCCCATAATAGATTTTGTACTTAGTTTCTTTTGAGGTCTTTCTCTCCCATAGTAATAAAAAAAATATTTATCATTATTAATTTAAAATAATTTGACATAACTATGAATTAATGATTATAATGTATTGAATTATAATTCAATTTACAATATTAAAATAACTGTTACCTAATACTTTTAAAATTTTGAAAATATTTATTAGCTAAATATATTTGGGTAATGTATTTACTTTATAGATAGTATTTAATAAATATTTAATATTTATAAGTAATGAGAAATATGTATAAAAATAATTGAGATTTTCTTTTTATTTTTATAACATATAATTATATTAAAACGTTAATCCCGTTATAAACTTATCATCATCGTGAAAAACAAGCCAACAAATACAAGGATTTGTTTTCCTGTTATTATTTCCAAATCCTAATAGGAAATTAAAATTGAGCGAAAGATTCTCTAATCTCCCTGTATATTAATCTCTTCACAGAAAAAGATTGCTTTCCCATCCATTGACGAGCAACATCCACATACCTTAATAGTAAGCAGCTCTGCCCATGGCCACAAAGCAAGCTAGTCCGACAACGAACAAGAGCAAAGAAGAGACTATTCTCCCAAATTACGTGCAAAAGAAGCAGAAATTATTATCTCTTAAAAACCAAGAATGTATTCCAGATGATCTGATAGAGAGTATACTGTTAAGACTGCCCATCAAGTCTCTAATCCGATTTAAGTGCGTGTCAAAACAATGGCAGTCTCTTTTAACTAGCCACCGTTTCGTTAGAGCATTCAACAAGGACCAAAACCAAACTTGTCTCCTTGTTCCAATGAATTTGCTAACTGATCCTGATTCTACGTCAATCATCAACTTGATAGATTTAAAAACTATAGCAGATGAACCAGAACGTGAAAACAACAACTGGGCAGAGGTAATCCGGTTTCCTTACCAGTGTCAGTCTAAATTCACATCCTGTTGTGATGGTATTCTGTGCTTCTATAATTATAAGGTTGGTATTTTAGGGTTATGGAACCCATACATTAATGACTACCAAGAAATAGTGCTCCCTGAGAATTTACACAGCGCAAATAGTTCTTATGCAAGTTTCTATCTTGTTTATGATTCATCCATTAATAATTATAAGATTGTAGGAAAAGTTGCTTTAGATTTCTATGTATTGACTCTGAAATCTAATCGATGGAGAAAAGTTTCTATTACTATTCCCATTACAAGTTTGGTGGGAACAGAATGCATATCAGATAATAATGGGAGTTTGTATCTGTTTGGTTCAAAAGCTCAAATTGCACTTCGGTTCGATATAGTCGAGGAGAAATTTACAGAGGTACCAATGCCACCTGAGGTAATAAGAGATGGAGATGGTATAAGTCATATTTTTGTTAAACGAGAAGGAAGGTTTGGGATTTTAGGAAATTGCCTCTGTTTAACCTGTGTGAACGTGGCGGAAAATTGTTCAGATACTTGGATGTGGAAAGGAAAAACTTGGAGCAAGTATTTGAGCATTCCCTGTAGTGATTACATGGAATTTATTGGTCTGGAGCCTTTATGCTTGACTGAGGACGGGGCAGTTGTTATGCATAGAATGGAACTATTACGCCATTTTTTCATTGTCGTGCAGAGCGTTGGAAAGAGCCAAGGTGAATGTGTCGGATTAATCAAGGACCGCAGAGGCGCTACTTGTAAGAAATTTTATGTTCCTGGGAATTGCTTACCCACAGATTATTCTTTTACATACACTAAGACTCTTGTTTCACCGTCGAGCCTCATGTAAAGCCTAAATACTCATCTAAATGAATGTTTTTTTGCTTTCAAAGGGTATAGTAGTTGGAATAAGTAATTAGTAAAATGCAAAGGGGATTGATCGTGCAATAAGCCGAGGTTGAAAAGGATAAAGTTAGACATAATTGTTGATAAATATGTAAGAGATTGTTATAAACCTAATGTTAGTGTTGAGAAAGGACAAGAATGAGTCAATTTGTGAATGAATACAACAACATGTCTTGTAGGATTTTCTGGTACATGACATTATAGTAATTTTGGATAAAGTACTCGTTTGTTAATAAAAATAAATGTCCTTGTAAAAAAAAAAAGACAAGATTATTAATTTTATAAATTCTAGGGACCAAAAAATCATTTACCCTAAAATTAAAACTAGATATTTTTGCGGGCTGGATATAGTCCGAGAGATTTTCTTTTCCCCGAAAACTACATTTTCTTATCAAATAAATAAATAAAACGGAGAACAAATGCAACGTTATCCTGTTACTGAATCACAACGCACCCGCTGACTGAAAGAGAAAGCTTGCGCAACTTCTTTTCTAAAAATCTCCTAACATCGAATTTCTGCTCGTAATTTTTCGCTTTCCAGTTTCTTAATGGCAAATTCTACTTCTTTTGCATTGATAAACACTCTCAACTCTATCTCTTCTTCTTCTTCTTCTTCTTTGGTCCCTTTCAAAATTCATCACCACCGCTTGATTAGTGCTCAAAACAACTCAAATAGAGGGTTGGCGATTCATTGCTGCTATCCAACGGGTCCTACCTCAGACCCTATGAGTGTCAGGTAGCAATTCATGGGTTTTGTGTTTCTATGGATAATTGGATTGTGGGATGTTCCTGTGTCTTGTAGGTGTTTGTAAAAATGTCTATATAGATTATTGGCGTTCAGTTATGGTTTTTTGGGCGTGATGCATAGCGGGTATTCTTTCAGGCTGCTGCTTATTCTGTTCAATTCGTCAATATTGCAGACTCTTGTTTTACTTTGGTTACTCGTGGAAATGATGAAAATGAAAATAATTAAACTTTATGAATTATGAACAAGTTCATGGTTAGTAATGTGAAAGGAAGAAAGATGGTCGTAGTCAAAAACTCTGTTAAGTAGGAGTTAGAGAGGAGAATGGTTTCATTCATGCGGAACATAAGCGGCTCCTTTTGCTAGGACTTTTTAACAGCGTTGATAAATTATATTGATTTTTGAATTTATTTTTCTGACATAATACATTGTGTCATTATGGATATCATACTGATTTTTTAATAGGAGAATGATTAGCATTGTCACGAACAAGGGTTATAACAATAAGTGTGCCACTTTATTTTGCTAGTAGAAAATTTTGGAGATATTTATCCTATCTTGGGTAATCCTAGTTGGACTGTCGTGATAGGAAAAGATACTTACCGTATTATGTGTATGACATATTTGGGACATGTTGAAAAGATTTGCCTATACCTAGGACTTGTGGCTAGTGGTTTGGAACATGTATTTTCTCCTTGTGATACCGTGCTTGCTAAATAATGTTCTGATTCAGTTTTATCTTACTTTGTTAAGGCAAAGAATGTTTGCTGTATGCAAGCCATTTTTCACCAACTTGTTTCTTTAAGAACGAGTGTTGATATCATTTATGGGGGACTAGATTGCATCCTCGACCTTAGCCTTACTTGCAGGAGGTGAAGGGATGGGGGGGTTAGATTAAATATGTGGGTTTTTTGCAACTCCATGCATGATGTCAAGTAGAGAAAAGAGAAATGAACATAAAAATTCATCTGCATTCTAGTTTGCATGAAACCCAGAGCCTCTCTACGAAAAAAGTTAGGGGGAATGCTGCATACACCAGCTCTTCCTAGAGCCTACAGATATGGCATGCTTTGCGCACTAGGTTGCCCTTTTTTTATTCTAGTTGGCATGAGTTCTGTTTTCAGTGAGGGTGGGGTCCAAAATCTCCCTATTATCCATCTGCTTTTTTGTTGAATTGTCCAATCTTAAATGGATTATACCTTAGGTACTATGTAATTCTTGTTGGAGCTAATTTATCTGTATGGAATTCCTAAAGATGCCCTAGTTATACATGATCAGTTTTGTGATCCTTTTGTTGATCTTTGTATATACAGTTAGCTGCTTAACGTTTTGCTAAGAACGGTATGTTGTTGATAGTATATCTTGTTCCTGAGCTATGGGATTTTGTTCTTCAATTTACATGGTAATTTTTGTTGTGAATATTGTAATGTGTCTACGTTAGTATGAACATGTAATGAATACTTGTTAGTTTAATTTCCAGTTGAATGTTTCCCCTTTATTAAATTTTTTGTTTATCCTTCATGAAAGTAGAAGTTCTTTTTCATATTTTATCAAGTTATTGGATTATGGGAGCATTGCAATGAATTTCTTTCACTTGTTCATTGCACTGATCATGATTTTGCTATCAACATTTTGGAATTTTTTCTTTCTTCATAATTCCTATTTCTCTTAAAATTTACATTGCTTTTTCTGGGATTGGGTCTTTCTTCACTTTTATTTTTATTTTTATTTTTTTTAGTGTTCATTGTTTATAATTCTGTTAGCAGGCAGCCCCAAATGCCGTCTATGGCTAACTATGGAGTGAATGAAAATGGCTCTTCCAGACAATCTTATAAATGGCAAAGAGTGTTGCTTAAAGTAAGTGGAGAAGCACTTGCAGGAGATCACAAGCAAAATATTGACCCCAAGGTTGGGACATGAATAATTATGTTTCTAAAGCTTTGTGTCTAACGGTTTCCTGATGTATAAATTTTTTGTGGAAATATAGATTACAATGGCCATTGCAAGGGAAGTTGCATCTGTTACACGCTTGGGCATTGAGGTTAACCTTCAACACCTGCCTCTGGCTGCATTTGCTTGACATATATTTTATCTCTTGGTTTACTTTTTCTATGCAACTTTTTCAGTGAATGTTTGTCCTCAATTTCTTTTTGTGTTTTCTTATTGGTTTTCATGATTGTATGAACATTCATGTAGTAATTAACTGTAAAATTGTATTTCTTATTTCAATTTTTAATTCTTTTTGTTATGAATCATAAGCCAAATGGTCATTTTATTGAAAATCCTCATGTGGTGTCAGGTGTCACGATCAAAATATGTTAGTGTTATTCCAGAATTCTACATCTGTTGTAATATTAATGTAGGACAGCAAAGAACAATTTGGAGTTTTAGGAAATAGGGCTAGGATCTGTAGAAATCATCAAATTAAGAATTAGAGCTTAAAGGGTAACATGGGAGCTTCACACTAGTAGGATAGGGCTCACTCTTATTAAGAAAGCCTCACATCTCTAGTGTTAAATTGCATTGCACAACTCAAGAACAGAAAACATAATTTGCTTTGTGGCTTCCAGCAGTATGGTATACAAATTCTCTTTGAAAAACATTTCAGGTCGCAATTGTGGTTGGTGGGGGGAATATTTTCCGTGGATCCTCTTGGGCAGGAAGTAGTGGCCTTGATCGTTCATCTGCCGACTACATTGGGTAATTTCTTGGATTCTTTGGTAATTATCTTATATATATATATATATAAGTAAACAAAAATTTCCTTGGTATATTATTGTTTAATTTGGAATGTTGATTGAAATATGGATGTCCCATGAAACTACAATGATCTTTATCGACTTCAGTAACATTAAAAAATAATAATAATAAAAAAAAAAAAAAAAAAAAAAAAAAAAAAAAACAACCATGAAACTAACGATCTAATATATATCGAGCTTCATAAACATAATTATGGTAAATATATATAAAATTACATAATAGAATTTGTAAATAAAAAAACAAATAAAAAAAAAAAAAAAAAAAAAAAAAAAAAAAAAAAAAAACAAAAATAAAAGCTAACAACATGTGACTATCATAGAGTCTCTCTATTATTCTGTTATCTCCTTTTGTTTGTTGAACTTTCAGTCGGTAGTATAAATATAGGTTTCAGAATTGGGAATCAGGTATTGGAATCATATCGAAATAGACTGAAACATCTCGCATTACCTAGCAGATATTTTCATCAACTCATAATCTTCCAAGTACAGAAAATTAAGGGATGTGGTTAAAAAAAGTAAATTAATTTATTTTCAACTGTTTGCTGTTTCATGGCAATATGAGCATACATATTGAACGATTCTATTAATTCAAGTTCCACAGCTAGATCTTAATCCCCTCCTATGAAATGCTTAATATTGTTTTAATTCATGCCAAAACCATATGTATCAGCCGATATCAGACCATGATTGGAACACTGTTAATCTTGTACTCATTAGATCTGCAATTGGAACCTTCTGCTGCATTGCTGGATCCCTTTGGAAAACAAGGACATAAAGCATGCTCAATCATCATGCGGAGGTTAGGTAGGCATTCATGAAATTCTCGTAAAATTCCCCACCATTTGGAGCTTCGTGGGTACCAACTTGAATAGAAATATAATTGAAAGCAATTGGTGCTTATTGTTCTAGCCCTACTTTAAGTAGTAAAGGCTTTAAGTGGTAAAGGAGTGAAGTGTCTGGGATTTCAGTAGAAGTTGTGGATACAGTGTACTTGTGCTTGGACAAGTAGTAGGACAGGTCATAGTTTCAAATTTTACAATACGAAAATTATTAGTTGAAGATTTAAATATTATTGGAAGATTGCTTTTTGGGTCCTAGTGCAATATACAATAATATTCTGGCTTATGCACATCCAATTAGAGCTCATGCATTCTGCAAGACAACCGAAACCCCCCCCCCCCCTTTCTCTCTTTCCCCCACCGAAAAAAAGAAAATAGAAAAATCTAGTCCTCTCTTTCCTAATTTCAGTCATAGCAAAAAGGATGTTATACACACAATTGTATATATATATTAAAAAAAAAAAAAAAAAAAAAAAAAAAAAAATTGTTACTTATGTTTATATGTTGTTTGGTGTTCTTATTATTGCCGCTTTGGGTTTGATAGGATGCTGGCAACAGTTATGAATGCTATATTTCTTCAAGCTACAATGGAGAGTATTGGCATTCCAACTAGGGTTCAGACTGCATTTCGCATGTCAGAGGTTGCAGAACCATATATACGCAGACGAGCTGTCAGGCATTTGGAGAAAGGAAGAGTTGTGATTTTTGCTGCTGGAACCGGAAATCCATTCTTCACCACAGATACAGCTGCAGCCCTGCGTTGTGCCGAAAGTAATATTTTCTCTATTAATATTCTATATATGCACATTGACAATTTTAGATATCTACATTACTTGTATGTGCCTCAATTGTGTGCACTAAGTAATTCTGATTCATTTGGAACTTCATCCCACAATAATTATCTGCGATGACTTATTGGCATCCAATTGTTCATCCAGTCAATGCAGAGGTTGTGTTGAAAGCGACAAATGTTGATGGGGTCTATGATGATGATCCTAGGCGTAATCCAAATGCTCGTCTTCTTGAAACTCTAACTTACCAAGAGGTCACTTCAAAAGATCTTTCAGTGATGGACATGACAGCCGTTACTTTGTGCCAAGAGAATAATATTCCTGGTATGTTTGGCATCATCTTCATCAACTCATTGGTAGGACCACTATTTTCCCAATTTTTTTCTTTTTCGTTCACAAGGGTGAGGCCTGAGCCAATGATAAGATTGCTTTGTGAGCTCAAACGACCTTCCCTTGACCTCAAAAAGTGGATCCTTGTGCGCTGAGTTCCCCACCCCCCAAAGTTCCCCTCGACAGGGTCCAGTGACTCTTCTAGCAGGTACATGAATCCCCCATCCCATATGCACCATGGAAATTACTCAGACCAATCCTTGCAATGGTCACTGAATGGACTATATCTGGTTACCAATACAAACCTGCACTTCAGAGATTCCTGAATCAAGGACTCAAACCCTTATTGGGGTGTCTTAAGGGGAGCCAGCTTACTTCTACTTAGAAGTTCGGAAGGTCAAAAATCATTACCAGCATAAACGGCCTCAACCTTTACCTATTTTTCGCTTTCCCTTTTATGGTACATTGTACATGCTGAAGGGGTCAATATGAGAGAGGCACTTGATCATTGAGCTACCAGCTCTATGGAAAATGACCCTTGAACTTTGTCTAACGTAAATTGATTGCTTTTTTCTTTTTATTGTTATATTTATTGATGGCAACAAATATTTGTTTTTTCCTTATTGTAGTTGTGGTGTTCAATCTATCGAAGCCTGGTAACATCTCCAAAGCAATAAAGGGAGAAAGGGTTGGGACACTGATAGGAGGGACATGGAACTCAACAGTCGCAAGGACATGATACTTATCACTGCCTTTTTCTTGGTGGCTTCTCGTAGAACATCAAATTTTAGGGTTATCTGTAATTGAGTTTAAAGGTTGCATCCACGGAGCATGTCCTGGAATTTGGATTCAGAATTTAAAGATAAAAGCATCATCTGAATTTCAAATCCACTAATTGAGATACTTATTTCATTTGATTCTGTAAATAATTCCATTGACTGTTATATTTCTTTTGAACTACTGAACTTTAGGCTACTTTTGGCGCGTCATAAAAGAACATAATAATATTATATAATGAAAGCATTACTATTATACTAAAAATTCTTTTTTGATTACATAGCTCTCTGAACGCAGCATTCGTAACTATTGGATTAAAGAGGTGCTTCCTAATTTTTTGGTTACCTTCTAAATGCTTGAACCAAATTGAGTTGAACATGATTAGTGATTTTATATATAATATAAAATTTTACAAATCATTTAACATATTTGAAAGAAGTCAGATTGCATTTACAAATATTCGATCTATCAATGCCTGTTATTACGAGAAGAAGACAAGAAATTTACATAATAAACTCAAGACTTTTGGTTGAGGGAGAAGAGACTCTTGTTGTCCCTTCTCACCTCTTGATAGTTATAATATTTTGATTATTTAATTATTCATTTATTAACAAAAAATTATAATTATCATTACCAATTATTACTAAGTGATTATAAATAATTAATAAAATTATTACGAAAATAATCATATATTATTTTCTTTTATATATATATATATATATATGTTTCCTAATGAGAATTTTTTTTCTTAAATTTAGGAATAATTTATCTTATTTTAAGCAAAATAACAAAATATTAAAGCTGGAGAAGAAAAATAGGAATCAAGGTAAATCATTTTTCCAATTTTCAGATTCATAATTTTTTTAATTTCTGATTTTATAAATATTCTTTATTATTTTAAAGTAGAAAAAATAATATGTTATTTTGGAAAAATATTTGGAATCAGTTGTTCATCAACTCAAATTCTAGTTGGTAAGTTGGAATATTTTATTTGATTTCCACTTATAATAAAGAAGATAAAGTAATTTCAGGAAGTATCATTATTAAATACGAGAAATTTTTTTTCCTTTTTAAATCAATTAAATATTAAAATTTCTGATAATTTTTCAATACTTTTAATAATTTTATTTTAGCTACGTGCAAAATAATAATTTATTATATTTTATTTAAAAATGTAAAAAATAATAATGAAATTGAAATCAATTTTAATTAAATTTCATAATTTCTCCACTTTTGATTTATTACAATATTTAAAGTGATGAGTTACTTTAGAATTAGAGCCACCGTTTTAATAAATTTTATACATTTCTTCTGCCTCATTTCTTCAAACAACAAACGGGTTAATTATAAATTTAATTTCTGAATTCTCAAAATTTTATATTTTAGTGACTGATCAGAAAATTTTTACAATCATGTGTTTAAATCAGTAAAAAAATTTTAATCGGGTGTTTATTGCCACGTGTCCGGCTGAATTTGCCATTAGGATGACTAAGTCCCATAAAACAATTGTATCTTTGCTGACTAGGCTCCAAATAAGTGAGCCATCAAAGCCTCATGTGCTAAGCACATGCCATGGGCACTTCAAATGGCTGTCCATCTTGTTCATCAGCTTCATTCAACAAATTAATGGAAAAGAATACAATCAAAGCCCAGATCGAATAAAACACAAAGATCGAAAAAAGCAACCAAATAAACAATTACAATAAGAAAATTGGGGAAAAAAGAAAATTTAACTCATCTCGCAATCTATAACTCATTAACAACTCTATAATTTTGTTGGTTTAGAAGAGCAGAAAAATAAAAAAGAGAAGGAAAATTCTGTAAAGAAGGAAAATTTGCAGATTTTATAAGCATGAAGAAACAAATATTCACATCTCATTAATTCCATTACAGCATAATGTAAATATTTATACTAAACTTATTCTAAAGTTTGTTCACCAACCTTCCATAAGTTCACCTACTTCTTACTTCAACAAAGACATACAGAAATCTAAATGACTTTAGTAACAAAATACCGGTCCCAAAACTGTCAACAACACTTGCATTTCAATTCAAGCTTCAAGAGCATAAGCTGTAACTTTAACATTCCTCCTTGATGCAAGAGTTGAGACAAACACCAAGTCTATTTCTAAGAAATTCAAATCTTGGTTTTTGCAATGTCTTGGTGAAAATGTTTGCTGTTTGGTCTTCAGAACTGCAATGAACAATCTGAATTTCATTTTCTTTTTCAGCCTCACGAATTGCATGGTACTTGATTTTTATATGCTTGATTTTCCCATGGAAGATTGGATTCTTAACCATAGCAACAGCTGATTTGTTGTCACAAAGTATTTTAGTTGGATTTTCTTGCTGAAAATTCAGATCAACTAACACCTCTCTCAACCAAATAGCTTGGTTTACAGAAGCAGATGCTGCAACATACTCTGCTTCTGCAGTTGATTGAGCAACTGAAGCTTGCTTTCTTGTTCCCCAGCAAATGACAGCAGAACCAAGTGAAAAACAAAAACCCAGTATCTCTTCATATCGTCTTCAATGAAACCAGCCCAAATCAACTGTCGAGAACCCCAACAACTCAGCACCATTTAACTCTATTACAAAACAAACCAAATTCAGCAGTCCCTTGCACATATCTCAGAACTCATTTGGCTCTGTAAGATGTTCAGTTGGAAATCATGAACTCGAGTAAATTGGTGCAAACATGATATCTGTCTGTTAGCTATGATAAAAACAAGCAAAGAACAACCAATGCTCCTATAAGTTTAACATCTATAGACGTGAGAATCCATCATCCTTTTGAATTTTATCCATGGTGCGAGGTTATTCACTGGTTTGCATTTCTAATTCAATACTTTTCAGCAACCCCAAGCAAATTTCCTTGGAAATAAAATCCCTTGCATCACTTGAAGCAACTTTCAATCCCAAGGAATAACACATAAGTCCAAGATCATCATCTCAAAAAACTTGCTACAGTTCTTCAATCTGAATTCTTGAAATTAATTTGTAAATTTGTTGCCGTGACAATAACTCGTTCAACACAATTACGCAGAAACGATAACACATCACTTCCTCTGTTGAGTTAACATAAAGTGGTTTGCCTCATTCAAGCGCTTAAAACCCAATTCTTCAAGTAATATTGAATCTTGGCATACCAGGGCCATTGGGGGCCTTGTTTTAAACCAATAGAGTGCTTGTCTCAAATAAACACACCTATTTGCTTTCACATAAAACCTTCAGTGCCACCAATATTAAGCACTTCTCTTTCAAAGAACCATTTAAAAGAAAGCTGATTCCACATCCAATTAAAGACCTTGCAACCTTCACTTCTGCTAGGCCAAAAATCAATTTGATAGTCGTAAATCTGCAACTGGTGCGAATGTTCGTAAAATCAACCCCCCTGCTATTCGAGGCAAGCCTTTAAACAACATATCTTGCTTTGTCTATTGTGGGCCATCAGAATTTAATTTCAATTTGAAACCTATTTTAGTCGCAATTCATGCTTATTTCAATGGTCTACGAACTAAAATCCAATGCTCGCGCAAATCATCTTCAAACTCCTCCTCCATGGTACCCGCTCTCCACTCAGCAATTTTAAGGCTTCATCACCTCATCCACCTGAGTGGGTTCAAGTGAAACAACATTACATCTGGCTTAAATTTCCTCTATGGTGATCTGTTTCATGCTAATTTGCATAATCATCTCATCGATCTTCTTCATTGTCAACTGAAGCTTGCTCTTGCTGAAAAATCAGAAACTGATTTAGAATCTGGCCCATTTTACTCCAATCTCAATTCACTCTTTCTTATCGAATCTGACACTTCTGCGGACATATCACCTGTTTAGTAAACAGGATTCAAAATTCTGTAGGCTTTGATTCAACTGCTAGCTACTAAAAATTCCCTTCTTCAGCTCGGTGATCCAGATTTTTCCTCTTTTGCACTTTGGAAAAATATAATAATCAATAAGCTCCAAAGATTTTGAGGTGAACCTAGCCGATGGTGTAACTCCAACCAAGTCTTTCGAAAGGAGTTTTCCTTCAATAGCTTAGTTGAAGCCGATTTTGAAGATAATATGCAGCAGTTGTTACAGCTTCAGCCCAAATAAACTTGTTTAGGTAGATTTCTCAAATAAGAAAACATCGCCATTATTACAATTTCACAGATCGAATTCTTATCTTTCACTGACACACCCAATTTTGTTGAGGTGTAAAGCAGCTGTTAATGTGATGGTGAATGCCCGATTCCTTGCAAATATGTGCTTGAATTGAATTGATGTAATCAGCCCTTATATTAGATTAAAATCTTGATTGGGGAGTCCAACTTTGATCTCTACCATTGTTTAAACTCAAGAACACTTGAAACTTCGATTGAATTGAGGAAATAATACCATAGAATGGTGAGAGTCATGCAATAAACAAAGAATACTGCTGCCGATTGTAAGTGGACACTCATAGGGCCACACACATACAGTGTGTATTAATTCAAGTTTCATAGAAGCTCTCCATGCTTGATCAGTAGGAAAGTAGTTCTGCTGAGTTTGCCTAACAAAGACATATTTCCATATATGCTGTCTCAACACAGATGCAAAATAGCAACTAAACTTCTTTATTGGCATCGCAATTTAATATGAGATTGGTATGACCAAGTCTCCTTCTTTATGACTCAAGCAAGATTCTTCTTCGAAGTTTCTTAAATTTAAAGGAAAGCTTCTCCGTTTCATTTTGACAGCAATTAACTTTGAGCCAGAAGCATCGCTTATTTCACAAGTTTTATTTTTAAATAGCAAACTGTAATTCTTATCCAGCAATTGACCAACCAAAAACAAGTTTTGATTAAGCTCAGGTACATAAAGAACATCGGAAACATGCTTTGTACATGAACGAGTTTGTACAAATCAGCAACTAACTTCTTGGATTGCAGCAATTTTAATGAATTGAGATTGGTGTAACCAAGTCTCTTATGCCACAAATCAGATTCTTCTTTATGACTCGAGCAAGATTCTTCTTGTATTGCAGCCACTACAACAAGTCATCGCTCTTTATTCAATGAACACACATTTTCAATTTCATTGCAGAAAAGAGTTTTCTCATACTTTTCAAAAGAATTTCGGTATCTTTGCATGAATGGGCTTGTGTGGTGATTTTTGTTTGTAGAAACAAACTTCTGACTTCTTCATTTGACCAAAAATGCTACAAACCTTACACTAACTCCAGGTCTGAACCAGCAGTAGTTCTCAATTGGTTTGTTTTTTGCAATGTGGACAAGGTGGAAATCTGTCCTTTCTCCATTTTTTTCTGAAATTCTCTCATTTTTGGTTTTCTGTCAAGTTGCGGCCTTGAACCCTTCTTGCATTGGTTTTATGATCACAACAAGACCCTCGCTCCAATGGTTTCTTCTTCCCTCATAGGCTTCTTGCTACCACGCTTGTAGAGCTTAAAGCACATTCAAGGATATTTGACATGTCACAAGTATCCTTCAAAGAGACGAAATCTTGCTCAAATTTCAAGGGAAGTCACCATAACTTTCTCCACAATTCTTTCTTAAACCTTCTCTCCCAACTAAATCGAATTGGTTAAAAATTTCATAACTCTATCAAGCAAATCTTCCAACCTTCATTGCCTAGCATTTTCACATTCAAATCTATTCTAAAATTAAATACCGCATCGCTATTTTTCAGAATCCATGATACCAATTTAACTTTCCAACTCATTGCTGTCCCACATGTCATACATCTGGAAGAAGGAATTCAACAGCCAGGATATAGGACAGAGCTTCTTCTTCATGTTGTCTAATCTGCTGAAGGATTGGATTTTGATTAAGAGGTGGAGGTACTCTGTTTTCCTCCACATACTGCTATAATCCAAGCCCCTTGAAATAAGCTCTCATCTTCATAGCCCAAACATGGTAGTTTTCCCCATTAAAATGAGGTGGTGAAAGAGACAGGCTACTGGAAGCCATTTGAGGACAAATAAATAAACAGAAAACTTCACAAATTATGGTTTATTTGGTGGCTTTCTCTATGATTTTCACTAAAACACACACAGCCCTTTGAGATCAAGATTGCTCTGATACCACTTGTTGGTTTAGAAGCGCAGAAAAATAAGAAAGAGAATGAAAATTATGCAGAGAAGGAAAATCTGCAGATTTTATAAGTGTGGAGAAATAAATATTCACATCTCATTAATTCCATTACAGCATAATATAAATATTTATACTAAACTTATTCTAAAGTCTAAACTTATTCTAAAGTTTGTTCACCAACCTTCCATAAATCAAGGAAGTTTGTTCACCAAACCTACCTAAAAGCAAGGTAGTTCACCTACTTCTTGACTTCAACAAAGTACAATAAAATCTAAATGACTTTAACCAAATACATCCAAAAACTGTCAACAACACTTGCATCAATTTTAGCTTCAAGAGCTGTTGTAGCTGTAACTTTAACAAATTCTTTAATCAAGAAAAAAAAATTCACAAACTAATCAAAACCAAAATCAAAGAACAAAATTACGAAGATTTATGCAAAATCTTTTCTCGAAGCCACTGGATTGCGGGCGAATTTATATATCGCCAATTGCATCCATAACTTCTGAATTCAATGAAACAGCAGACCTCATCACTTCCAGCAGAGCAACTTCAGTCATTTGCTCAATCAAACTCTTACAGGAAAGCAAAGAGGTTTTAAATATGAAAGCCCAGTTCTTTCCAGGATAAGTTTGTGGGTGGCTTGCATCTGAGGATAAGTTTGTGGGTGGCTTGCATCTGTATCCACACTAGCCATGTCCCAACCAAAAGGAGACCCACTCCTTTACAACTAGCATCTCATCTTCCTCAACATCTATTAAGGTTTATTAATTATTGAATGATCCATTTTGAAATGGAGGCTATTATGAACTCTACATAAAAATCTTGCACTAGGTACCAGGAGCTTCGATGGACTCTTTCATAAATTCAGTTTAATTTGATTCTATATATAATTCAATTTCGATTCAATCTTTGATTTTGTTGGTTCAATTTGATTTCAAATCAATTATGTATCCTTAAATTTCACTGAATACAACAGTAAACACTATATCTATGATTTTGGGAGAGGATAAAAGAATTCATCTTAGATTTTTATTTTCCATTTAATTTTTTTGTAATTTATTGTAGATCTAATTTTTTTTTATTAAATTATAATACGTGTTTTTTTTTTCTAAATATGAATTTATTTTTCATTTCATTTATTGATTTTATTATATTCACTTAAATATTTTAATTTTAAATATATCAGAGGCAAAGTTTTTAATTTGAATTTATTACTAATATTCAAGTAATCATGCTACTTGCTGAAATATATGAAGTTCAGTTTGTAATTCAAAATAAAGACTAAGGAAGTAGGTTTTTCGCTAGTTTTCAAATCTTTGTTCTAAATACCTATTTTCTAAATTTAGTTAAAATCATTTTATTTTATGTAGATGTAATATTATTTAATATTTTAATATACAATTTCAAACTTGGAAATTAATCAAATAATTAAGCATATATGTTGGAATAAAAAAATTTAAAATTGAATACTATAAAAAATGAAATATAATTTATAATAATTTTTAAAATATTTATTTCAAACACAATATTAAGATTCAACATATAATTATGCATACACATAGTCTAGTGGTAAGTACATATATGACTCGGCAATAAATCCAAATTCGAATCTCCCTCTCCAATATAAAAAAAAAAAAAATTCAACATGTAATTATATTATGTTTTTTATATAATGATTAATATCATTATATCCAGGGGCGGAGCCACATAGAGACAATCATGGCACATGCCCACCCTGAAATAAAAAATAAAAAATAAAAAAAAATTAATTTTTCATGAATTTAGATGAAACCTAAGATAATGTTATTCTCAAATTTCATATATAAAAAATTGATTTGAGCTTAACATTTGCTATGTATAATTACATAGAAGAAGACGTGTGTTTAGTATTTGTTAACTTATAATTACATGAAAATATGAAATATTTGTTGAGACTTTAGGCATAGCTTTAATGATAAGTAAATAAATAAAGTTTTCATTTAGTGTTGATTGAGGGATATACGATAGAGATATAATATTAACCATGCGAATGTAATAGTATGTAGATGTTTTTTTTTCTTTGAACAATTATTTTTATGTATTTAATTGGAGATTTGAATTAAATGAATAAATTTTTCAGCATATTTTATAATAATAGTGTTAGTACATCTTGTATGTATCTAACTGGACCAAGTAGAGAACGGTTGTTTTATATTGACTTTTGAAAGACATTAGAAATAAGATTTATATTTTTAATCTTGATTTAATTAATATGATCAAGTAAACATTGCTTTGTGCTTTTAATTCATTAAAGAGTGCTCTGGACAATAATTCTCAATGAATTAGGGAAAGACAATTTGTATTTGTGAAATATTAATTAATGATAAAATCCATGTCTCGGATTAGAGAATGATAATGCATTTAAGTAAGCTTATAAATTTTCATTGTGTAAACCTTGGAAATGGATTTTTAATCCGACACATAAAACTTAAGCGACAATCTTAAAGATGAAAATAGTTATTTAAATAAATTGTCAATGATTTATTTTATTTGACAAGTATCTCTAATCTTTATATGGGGAACATAAGTTATTACGTTATGAAAAGTTAAATTGATAAAGAGTTCAATCATGGATTTATAGTAAAATAATTTATGATTAATTATAATAAGAATATACTGGTTCTATATGGATTCTTATTATAATTTGTAGCCTTATTAATTTATTCATGTGGTTCATGCTGTATCTTAATTATTTGGATTGTACGTAGGTTATATATTTTAAATAATTAATAGATTAATTTTTTAATTAAAATTTTATTTATTAATTTTAATTAAAAAGGGATAATCTTTATTTATTAATAGATTAATTTTTTAATTAAAATTTTATTTATTAATTTTAATTAAAAAGGGATAATCTATTTTATTTAAATTATTAACCACATTGATAACAAAACGTTTGATCTTATCGTTTACTTCCCACTCGGATAAGATATGTTATTGACTTTCGAATACACGCTAGAGATAGTAGAATATTTAGAAGAAAAAAAAAAAACGCAATAGTCTCTCTAGAAACAAACGTACTGTGTTTTTTAGCCCACTCAGAAAAATGAGATTCATAGAATCAATTAAAGTTACATAGCAGAAGGCTGCAGGGTGACTTGAAGATATCTGAAAAGAATATCAGTGAGCAAATATGCACGACAACAGATTCATTATTGTGTCATTTGTATGTGATTTACTTTCGTACTTGATTTAATCTTGGATAATTTCCGCTGCTTAATTCCCGGCTCCCATCAATATATACATATTTAGGAAATTATATAGTATATACTATATGCTTTGGAATATATAGTAAATTTTTGACAAAATTTTCATTAAAAAAAGTTTAAAATTTATAATCCATACTGAAACTTTAAAATTTTAAAATATATAACCTGATTAAATACTTTCTTTTTTCATTTATCTAGATATTCACTTAGCTATGCCTTTTTATCTTTATTCTTCACCAAAGAAACTTAAGATCAATAGATTTGCGACAATTTTTTAATTTGAAATTATTTAAATATTATTATTATAATACCAAAACTTATAATTTTAAATAAACTAGTTGAACACTTGCACATTGCGCAGATTTTTTTATTACTGATCTTTATAATTTATAATTTATATTTAATCTAATTTCATAGTATATGATAATTCTAAAAATTAAAAGTATAAATATTATATATCTTTTTGTTTATCAAAACAAAACAGAACCAAAATCGTTCTAATTTCAATAATAATTCTATGACATGCCTTAATGGTAAAACCAATAAATTTAATATTTATTATATCAAACTTATTTAATTAATATCCAATACCATTTTAATCAAATCGTAAGGAATTAAATTGAGTATCATAAAGATCCTCCCATTCTGTAGTTAGCTAAATGGGTATACTACAGGAACATTCAACCTTTTTCTTTTTCTTTTTCTTTTTCTTTTTTTTTATAAAATTACAGGAATATTCAACCTTATTTACTAATAAAATTAATTAAATTTTATTAATACAAATTACAAAACCTGAATAGTTCGTACAATTGGAATCAGAGTTATCAATGCCCAACCCATAACTACGTCCTAGCTCCCCTATAACAAAAATAATAACAGCCACAAACAAAAATCAAAAATCAAAAATCAAAAATTAAAAAGAAAAAACTGAAATTAATAAATTTTCTACATTTCTTCTAATTCACTTCGTCAAGCAATCAAACATCAGTCAACCCCATTTTCGAAGTCAACAATTTCTTCTCTTGCCTAAAAATCCATTAACAAGTTGAAGATGTCCGGTGAAGGTAAAGGAGAAACTAAACTAGAAGTTGGTAACAACCCAGAAGGACTAACCACAAAACTACTATTTCCAAACGGACTACTCATCACATCATTGAAGAAATTTGGATCTATTACCGGAGAAAAGAATCCAGATGATACCGGAGACAACGTCTCTGGCGCCGGAGATAAGATTCCCGGAAATTGACTTATTTCCACTTCTCCTATCATATCCATTAGATCATTATTACCTTCATCACAGTTAGTGTTAGAGTTTCTTTCTCTTGGACTTGCTTTCTCTGTAACAGCTAATCTTGCTGCTGGTGATATTTCGCCGTCACCGGAGAAGTCACCGGAGGATAATCCTGTCAGGCGTTGGACGACGGCCATGAAGTCGGAAACCTCCGTGTGGATAACTTTTGGAGAGACAGCGTAGATGATTACAGGTTGCTGTGGTGGAGGAAGTGGGGGTTTCTTGATTTTGTGAGAGTCTTGGTGGACTTTAAGTGCGGTAGGACGAGGGCCTTGGATTTGGTTCCTTTTTTTTGGCGGCGGTGGTTGTGGCGGCTTTGATTGTAATTGTCGTGGCGGTGGTGGCGGGGGTGGGTTGCCGCCGATGAAAAATCGGGACGGATCCATCAACGCTGGGGGCGAAAACTGAAAATATGGATGGTGGAGAGAGAAAGTGAGAGAAAGGGGAAAATGTAATTTTTTGGGTGTTTGAATTGTTTTTGGTATAAGTTGGAAATTAAGAATAATAATAATAGTAATAATAATAACAATTCGTCAAAATGAGAATTATTTGCATTGGTATAAAAAGCCAGGAAAATAATAGTCAAATGCAAAACTCGTGCATTATATATTGCAAAGGGTAAACAACTATTTAGTCCCTGAAGTATTACCAAATTTATTATCTCGTCCCTTTATTTTGGAGAACTAATTATAATGTCCTTAAATTTAATGTTACAGATAAAGTTATAACATCAATTGGGAAAGAGACCCTTTTCAAAATTAATTAGGAGAAAATGATAAATTTACCCTTATTTTCCATCAGATTTGTTTGTGATGGCTGACGATTTCAATTACAATAATCAAATTTATCGAAATTGATTTCGAAATGATATTTGAATACAAGAATCACTACAAAAAGCTTATTTCTTTATTTCTCTCTAATATAGGATCTGGGTGTTGGTTTTTTGTTTGATCCATTTGAGAAACTTGTAAATTTGAAAACTTTTGCGATCGAAAAACAAAGAAGAGAGGAAAAAATTAAGTGAAAGGGAAGCATTAAGATATGTTTTAAGGCATGGTCCATTTGGTTGTTGAAATAACATGCAATTTTCTAATTTTAGTCTTCAAAGGTTAGGATCTGGTTGAATCTAATTTCTATTGGTAGATGTAGGGACAAAGGCGTGACAAAAGCATGGGAAAACAAAAGATCTGGCCGAGAAGCTAGGTACGGGCAAGGACCAAGGCAGAGAAGCTGAGCATGAGCTCCCCCTCGCTTGTAAACAGACAACTGACATTACTCTCACTGACAAGAACCTTTGTTGTAGCAATTGAAACCCATTCTCTAAACTGTATATAGACAATTGTATTTTCAGCAAGCTCATAACAATTTAGAGTGAAATGATCAAGGTAGGCTTTAAACAATTCAATCCCTTAACTTTATCATTTTTCCTTCCACAGTTCTAAGTTCTAAAGAGTAAATTGTTTAATAAATTTGAATGATTTTGTAAATAGAATCAAAATCCAAACACCTTTTTCATGGCTAATTTATATTTATCTAGAATTAACTCAAATTTTTTTTTTTTTTTTTTGCCTTTACTTTGTTTAGTTTTATCTTTGTAGATATTCAATAAGGGTAAAGGTATATTTTTGAGCTTAATTTTTCTTCTTTCATTGTTAAATACAGATTTTTTTTTAATTGACTCACGGTAAAATGCTCTCTTTAGGGACTCAAAGACCTCTTAGTTTGATAGAAATTAAACTCAGAGACATTTCAAATGGTTCTCCAAAATAGAGAGACGAGGTAATGAATTTCATAATACCTCCAGAACTAAATAGTTATTTACTCTGTACAAATGCCAAATGCCTACTTGTAAAAACTGAAAATGAAATTAAAAAAAAAAAAAAAGAAAATTTGTGGAAGGATATAAGGAGTTTTTAAGCTTAGCCAAGTAAAAACAATTTAGTGATTTTTATATTATATTTGGATTGGAATAATTTTTTATTTTATTTATAGCTAATAGAATTTAGATTTAAATAATTTTCAATTTAAAAATGATATATTAGCTTTTAGATTATTCCGATTAAATTTTATTACTCTCTGATAATTTCAATTAAGCACGTAATTTTAGATTTAACAATTTACTTTTTAATTAAATATTTTATTAAATCAATAAAATCGTCTAGTTAGTATAAAAACTACTACAAGATGAATTAAAATATTTACATTTTAAGTTAACCATTGAGAAATACAATACAAAAGGAATATATATATAAAAGAACGAACGAGGGGAATATTGGGTTCTTGAAATGCCCCTATTAAGTTTATAAATTGACAAAAATATCATTACTAATTATATTCTGATTATGATATCAATTTATTATTTTTATTATATTAATATTATAAATTTAATATCATTCTAAGTAGGGACTATATATACGTTTAGTTTTAATTGCTTTTGGCTATCAATAATTTATTACTTTTGACAATCAAAAATTGTTACATCAAGTTTTTGTTAATTTGAATTATTGAGTTTGTAGTTATATCTTCTTCCTGCGGTAAATATAACCTTAACTCTCTCTCTATTTACAAATTAATAGAATAATTTTTATTTATAAAATCTAAACTTAACTCTATTTACAAATTAATAGAATAATTTTTATTTATAGTTCTTATAATTTAAATTTATAGATTAACTGTAATTATTTAGTAATCATAAATAATTACAAGCTTATAAACTTTCCCTCTTAAATAGCATTATCATGAAATATCTTAAAGAGAGGGACACTCTAATTATGAAAATTTTAATTTAACTTATCGATTAAAATATATAATAATTTTAATTAGATTGATTATATTAGTTTCTTTAATCATATTATTTTTATTAATTAGCAAATCTTGTTTCATTATTTTTCTGTTGCTAAAAGTTGATAAAGGATTCTGTGAACGTCTTAGAAACGAAATTTTTATAAGTTTCTAAAGTTATAGCACAAATAATTTTTTCCGCACTTGCTGGGAGTCAATAACAATTAGCAACGGAATTTTATCCGTTTCTAAAGTTGTACCAAAATTCAGAAGCTATTTTCACTGCATATCTCTTCTCCGCCACATCCTTTACTTGCGCTTCCTTTTCTCTTTTCTTTCTCCATTTTATTATATATTTTATTAATAAAAGTTTAAATTTTATTTGGATTATAAGATTAATTGTCAAGATAATATCTTTTATTTTTTATTTTTTTTAATTTCAAGTATTTTGAAGAAAATAAGATGGCTATGGAAATTTCAATATTCAAATTATAATATAACAAATCATAATTTTTTTTGCATGTATAGGAATTCAAAATTATATATATATATAAACCAGACTCTTCCCCCACACTTACTCCTCACATTGTCCTCAATGTAGAATCATCAATCAAGCATAAGACAGTTTCTGACAAGTAAATAATTGAGAAAAACTAAAAAGAAATTATTAAAGATTGGAGAAACTCCCCTGTGGAGGAGGTTGTTGTTGCCTCTTTCTAAGCTAGTGGTGAAGTGTGGCTCGGCGGCAAGAGGAGATGAAGGCTCTAACTGTGATGGCGATGACAAGGCTCCTAGATCTTCTGAATCGCAGGATGTGGCTTTGGAGCGGCTTTGATGGAGAGAAAGCAATAGTGGAAGTTGTGCCTGTGGAGGTGTAGACAATGACGGCGCTGGTAGAGTAGAGGAGCTGGGGTTCTCTTGCTATTTCTGTTTGTCCTCTCTCTTTTGTTATCTCCCATAAAAGTAAAAATAATAAAAGTGAAAACACACTACAACTAATGATAAAGTAAATAAGGATGATAAATCATTTAAAAGAAAAACAGATTAAAAATATTTTAACAATTAAATAACTCTCTTAAAAAAAATTACCACCATAAAAATAAACATTAACCATTAAAGCCTCTCTTTAAGTTTTTCACCATCATCGGAAATTCATTGGCAGCCCAAAAAAGATAAGAACAGACTACACTAGAGTAACTTAGGAAGAAGATGACTAAAATAAAATAATCTAAAAACAAAATAAAGCTATAGAAATTAGGATTGGGCAAGCCTAAAAATTGGGTTGCCTCCCAATAGGCGCCCTTGTTTGATGTCCCAGGCTAGACATTCTCAGACTTTGATCAACCCCTTCTGGGTCTTCCAAAGTAATTTTCTTCATCTTGGGAGCTAGAGGATCAATAACATCAACACCATAAACACTAAGCACGTCATATGGATCATCATACACATTAAATTTAACTATTTCTCCATCAAATTGCATAGTGAGTGTACCATCATGAGCATCAATTTTTGCTCTAGTTGTGCTAAGAAATGGTCTTCCAAGTAAAAGTTATGATAAAGTAGATGATTTATCATCCTCCATATCATGGACATAAAAGTCAGCTCGAAAAATCAACCCACCTTCTTATACTAAAACATCCTCTAATACCCCTTCGAGGTAAACCATGGACCTGTCCACCAATTGAATTACAACAGATGTTTCTTTTGATGGACCAACATTTAAAGAAGAGTAAATAGACAATGGCATAACATTTATTGAAGAGCCTAAGTCACATATACCTTTTTTTATTCCAAAATTGCCTATTTTACATGGAATAGAAAACATACCTCGGTCTTTGCATTTAGGGGGCAATTTTCTTTGCAACATAGCGAAAACATTGTCCCCCACACTTACTTTTTGATAACCAACCAACTTCTTCTTATTCGTACAAAGTTCCTTTACAAACTTTACATAGCGGGGAACTTGTTTAATTGCATCGAGTAATGGTACATTCACCACCACTTTGCACAAAGTTTTTAGGATTTCTTTTTCTTCCTTATCCTTCTTTGATTTAGCCAATCTTTCAAGAAAAGGGGGCTTAGTTACGACTGGTCTGGGCAAATTTACTTTTGATTTTGCAGTATGTCTACTATATTGAATCTCTACTTCCTTTTTGGCATCTTTCCTCAAGCTATTGTCACTTTTCATTGGGGCTAGAATTCCCAACTCCAATTGATTTCTCAAAGTGATTGCACTTTCATTTTGCTTGAGGTTAATAAGTTTGAGAAGATAAATTCCCTTGGGACTCCAATCTGCTCAAAGAGGTTGCAAGTTGGCTTACTTGATTTTCTAGATTTTGAATGCTAGCCCTAGTCTATTGCTGAAATTGTTGAGTGTTAATTGCAAGAGATTTAACAATATCTTCAAGGGACATACCTGCTTTTGGACCCTTTTGACTGTTGTTAAGGTGTTTCATATTGGTATTGATGAGAATTTTGTTGTCTTGCTCCCTAGCTAAAATTTGGATGATCACTCCATCCCGGATTATACGTGTTTGAATAAGGATCATACATCCTTTAGGTTGTCAAGGAAATCCTCCAATTGCATTTACTCGCTCTTGAGCTCCTTCTTGTAGTGTGGGAAATATATTGGTTAGATGTCCAGGAAAGGCACAAATCCCACACACTTTAGCTTGTAAAGACATACCTGTAGCAATGCTTTAGACCAAACTTGTTAGCTCATTAAGCTTATTTTCAATGTTAGAGTCACTTAAAACTGATTGACCCTCATTGGTAGATCCTCACATCTCCCAAACTGTTGTGTGTTAGCAGCCATGGTGGATATGATCTCTCGGGCTTGTCGAGGAGTTTTGTTAACAAGAGCCCCACTTGCTGTGTCAACCATCCTCCTTTCCAAATCCAACATTCCCTCATAAAAATATTGAATCAAGGATTGTTCAGTAATCCCATGTTGTGGGCAGCTTGCACATAGTCTTTTGCATCTTCCCAATAGTCATGGATGGTTTTCGCATCTTTCTGCTTGATTCCACTTATTTCCCTTTAAATTATATCCGCTCTTGAGGATGGAAAATATTTTTCTAAGAAGAGTTGAACCAAATCATCCCATGACGTGATTGAACCTACGGGCAAGTAAAACAACCATTCCTTAGCTACATCTTGCAAAGAGAATGAAAACACTCTTAGCTTGATATGCCCTTCCGTCACTCCTTATGGTTTCATGCTCGAACAAACTACATGGAATTCCTTCAAATGTTTGTGTGGATCTTCATTCTGCAACCCGCAGAAGGTAGGAAGTAAGTGAATCAATCCTAACTTTAGCTCAAACGCCACCTCTAGGTTTGGATAAGTGATGCGAAGAGGTTGTTGATCCAACAGAGGTGCATGAAGCTGTCTCAAAGTTCGTTCTTCACCCATTGCTTCCTATTCCTTATATTTGATCTCTTCTTCTTTGGATTCAGTTGAAAAGTCTACCAAATTAGGTGCCGGTTCTCCACAAAAAAATGCGAAATTGCGATCGACTTGATTCGATCGCACAATTACGACGCATTAACGACCTATTGCAACAACATTAGAACTTAGATTACTAAAATACTCGGCGACAGAGGTGCAATCGATCTGTGATCGAATTAGCGACCAATTTGTGACGGATTGTGATTCGGTCACTAATTCTCGCGCTATTATTTCCTGCGAGTTTTGTTTTTCTTTTGCGACTGCATAGCGACGAGATTGTGATCAATTTGGCGACAAATTAGTGATCGAAGGTGGTAATGTCGCTGTTTTTCGCAGCACAATTTACTGCGAGAATTTGGTGTTCTATTGCAATCGAGTAGCGAGTAATTTACAGACAATGTTTTACAACCGACTTAGATGGTCCCCAATTGATCGCAAAACTAGCATTTACAAAAGGACATCGCCTCAATTAATATTGCAACCGATGTGGCGGTAGCAAAATTTTAGGGCTTTATAAGCCCTTGGTCGTTATCAGACCTCCCTCCCCCTCTTTTTTCTTACCTCCTTTTCTGTGATTGCTGTTTGTCGTGGGCTGCTGTGGGATCACTAGAGGTTGCGCCATTGCTAGAGAAGTAGCCGCCAGCATGTTAGTTCTTCTTCCTTCTTCTTTCTTTGCTTTCTTTCTCTGTTTCTTATTTATACATTGTTTTTTTTTTTGTCATTTTTTGTGTTGTTTGTTAATTTTTTAATTCATTTGTTAGTTTGATTATATTAGTGTGTGATTATATTGGGATTAGTATTGTGGTTATTTGTGAAATTTTTGGTGTTATTTTAGTATTTTTGTGATTATTTATTAGTATATTTGTGATTTATTTTGTTTTATTTTTTGTGTAATTGGGTTTGATTATATTGTGTGTGATTATATTGGTTGATTGGTTTGATAGTATTGTTGGGTTTTTTCTGAATTTTTGATGTTATTTTTAGTAAATTTTAGTGATTATATATATAGTATTGTGATTATTTTGTTTTATTTTCTGTGAATATGGTTTGATTATTTTATAATTATGTAATATCTTAAAAGCATATAATTAAAGTTTTGTATTGTGGTTGATAGTATAGAATAGTTTTTTGTATAGAATTAGTTTGATTGTAATTTGTTAGTTTGATTTCTATTTTCATTAGTTTGATTTAGTATTTGAATAGTTTGATTAAGAATAGTGCTAATTGTATTTGTGGCTATAATATTAAATTTTGAATAAATTTGATTAGTGTATGATATAATCAAACTAAGTAAGTATATTTTTTTTTTTTTTTTGAGAAGAAAATAAAGAAATGTAGATAAAGGGTTGAATGGCGAATAAAGTTTTTATTAAAATGTATAGTTATTTGGTAATTTGGTTAAATATTAATAATATATTGAGATTGCTCGAAGGCTTATTATGGATTTATTGATTGGTTGGTTTGAGTTGACTAAGATGCGATATGTGGTGTGTGTGTGTGTTGATGCATGGTATGTGCCTAAAAGAGGGTGGGTATTTTGGATTGAATGCCCTGAAGTGGGGTGTGAATTAGAAGTAAGAGATTAAATAAAGATAATTAATGGTTTAGTGGTCGGATGGGAAATAGTTTGATGTGAATTGCCGATGGGGATGGACTTTGAAATTTGTTATTTGATTACTGATTTGATAATTTTGGGAGATTCTGCGATTTCGTAGAAACTAGGTTAGTTCTATAGATCCATAAGTGTAAATTTATTGATTTATTAGATTACCTCTTATTAGACTTAATACAGTAATAAATAAAGTTTTCTAATTTTTTAATTATTATTTATTATTATTTGATTTTCCGATGGATATTATTATAAATAAATATGTTTTGCAGTTCTGTTTCTATTTAGTTATAATTAACTAAGAATGTCTACTTTGTGTTATTTGCTCACTTTATTAAGTGTTTCTATTGCTTAATCATGTTAATTGCAATCTTAATATAATTGTGTTGTGTTATTATGCTTGTATGTGTGGGTTGGAATGTGAAGGTGGGTCACGATGGTTTGCTGAGGGCGGTCTACGAGCCGTTGGCTTATTGGGAGATCGGCGCCCCGGTGGACTGATGATATGATATGGATATATTGGATAAACAGCAGGGTGGCCTCCTGTTGGTATGAAGAAGAAAAAGAAGAATGGAAAAACATGAGAGGGCTGGTCAAGTGAGGATGTAGACCCGGTGGCCATGTACGGGGGATATCGGTCCCTGCTGCACACGTCATGAGAGCATGGCATATGGGAGAATGGCTCATTGGGGGTTTGTCGGTGATGCCATGACAATTTCCAGTGATGTGATTATGTGAAGATGTTATAATTGTGAGTGATGTTGTGATGCCATTTGTGTGGCTGTTTGGGTAAGGCATATAACTGAGCCGATGATTAGATAATACGTTTGCCGTTTGTAGTGAATGCAGTGATTTGTGCAATAACTTTTATTCATTAATAACTCCATGTTTTTTTGTTTAAGCTTTCAGGAAGTATTTCTTCTAAACCAGTTAAGCTTGTCTCTTTCGCTCGCAAAGCTAGAAATAAATTTTAGAGTTAGAATAATTAAATTATTGTAGCTATAATGTACAGAATCTATCTGCTTAGTGACTCCGCGAGTTGTTCGATTTTATAAACTTTGTAGTCGTGTATTAAGTATAGAAGACTAATTCTGTGAGCCAATATAAAGAGGATCTATTGTAAATTGGGCTGATCATCGTGGAAGTGTTTAGATGTTGAAAATTTAGGCCGAGATATACATATATATTATGAGATTTGTTTGTCCATGTTTAATATGGGCTTGAATGTTGCCCTTAAGATTTTTTTTAAGACTCGCTAGTGTTGCCCTGTAGAAACAAAAGTTTTCCTCTTGATAGAGGCTAACCATTATACTCAGTTTAGGGTGGCCGACGGTTTGCCGGAATCCGGCAAGTCTTGGTATTCGAAAACTGGAATCGAACAAATGAAATATTTTCCGGGTCCGGTTATGTGAACCAAACTGGTTTTTCTGGTTCGGTAGCGGTGGATCAAACGCGGTTAGTCGATTTTCAGAAAAATTGCATATTTTTAAATTTTAAATTTTGAAGACGGTTTTTCAATTTAATAAAGTTTGTGAAAGTTATTTGTAAAAGAAAATAACTAAAAAATTAAAAAATTGTTC